>OY998158.1:8763538-9363538 GCA_963921925.1 Sphagnum tenellum | reverse complement strand
AATAAATCTTGAGCGTGTGTGTGTGTTCATAAATCTGACAAAAAAAATTAGGTTATAAAAAAATTAGGTTAATATATAGTTGCTCATCCTTTCAGACACTAAAGATACTAAACTTCATCATGATGACCCACAGCAGGCTTTTTAAAATAAAAATAAAAATATTATTCAAACAAATTATTAAAAATTAAATTACTTAAGTAAATAATTTATTTACTAAAAGGAAAATAATAATTTTATATAATATATATTATAATGTATTTAAAAAAATTCAGTTTTGCAATTTAGCACAAGTTGCAATCATCCATAAGATGCTTATTTAGCCAAATTTGGCTACAAAAGAAACATGAAAGTAAATTTGTTTTTGAACCTTTCTATTTTCTAGCTTAAAGCTGAAATCAGGCAAAAGTAAGGTCTAAATTTGTCAAAATAAGGTTTTATCCAATTAAAAAAAATTAACTAGCAGGGAAAAAAATTGAATTATCTGAAGGTTTTATGAAATTTCAAAAATAAACTAGTAGGGGCCAGAACCAAAGGTTTTATGAAATTAGAAAATTAAATAGCAAGGAGTCAGGAGTCACAGCCTTTTATTTTGGGCCAAAATTTGCAACAGTTTCTGTCACAAATTCAGTATCTTTATGGAGGAAAAAAAAAAAAACAGAGCAAAAAAAAGCCCCATAAAAGCCCCAAAATTTTCTTTTAAAAAATCTAAAATATGCTAGGTTTTTCTGTATATGGTTCAAGCCACATAATGTAAGGATGCTTAAATTTTTTCCCTTTCAAAAATTTAATAGCCAAATATGGCTAAATTGACTTATGGATGATCACCACCTTGGCTACATCACAAAATTGAAAAAAAGAAAAAAGAAGCTAAAAAGGCTCATGATGCAAACCCTAAACCAAGATGCAAACTAGGGTTCAACTTAAGGTCCAACTCAAGGATTCAATTTGCTTTCAAATGAGTCCATCTTGGTTCCTAAGAATTTGGACCTGGGAACTCCCATCTAAAGTGGGGCCTTGCAAGTATTCTATAGCTGCACCCAACCTCCTAATCCTCCTCCCTTTCATTGTAAGGAACTGCAGAGATGGAGCTGCTGCAGAGATGGAGTTCCTTACAAATAAGAGGGTGGGGGGAATGGTATATAAGAACCCTGGCATTGGGACCAGGTACTGAACTGGATTCTGGGCAGCTGGGCATTACATCCAAAGAAACCTATTATGGTGACATCATTGAAGATCTTCATACAATATTTTGCTGATGAAACGAAGAACAATGAATACATCATCACTACTTCAACTCAGCAGTAGTAGTAGTAGTAGTACAAAAATTGAATTTCCTTGAAGACCCAAAAAGATCCACACGAATAATGAATAATAGTAATAATCCTCCTCCTCCTCTTATTCTTCTTCTTCTTCAATCCTACAAATTTGTCAGTTAAGCTTGTGGAGTTGTAAATACAATGGCCCATTCGAGTAGTCAGCAGACTGGTACATGTCAGCCAAAGTCGTTTGGATGCATGTTCAGCGCAACAAATCTGTTGTTGTTGTTGCTGCTGCTTGTAAGAAGAAATGCACATATTATGATCTGGAAAACCTTTGATTCAACAGCTCAAAACCAACTTGATCCTGTGTTGATATTATTCATAATGCGGGAACTGCGAGCTGGGAACTGCATGCACTATATAACGTTATCTGACATATGCCAACCCGTCCTGAGTCCAACTTATGGTACTATGGAGGGTTTAGGGTTTAAGGTTCACGCTCTGCATAATAATATGTGCTCTCTAGTAGTAAATAAAAACACTTGTGAGAACTATTGTACTTCTGGGTATTTTTAAATTGTGCTTAAAAAAAAAAAAATCTCGAAGAGAACAACCGTATCAAATTTCTAGATACTTTGCATCAAATTTCTCATTTGTTTTGTTATTACCATCACATGGGTTTCATTTTAATGAAACCCATTCTTTTCTTCATCTATTACAATGCTATGCAGTGTGTGTTTTAGCTAAAAATTTTATCATTTAGTGTTCTCTTGAAAATGCAACTATTTTTTTCTCTTGTTTTTTTTCCAAATTTTTTATATGACAAACTTCAGAAGAAAACCCCCGCCAGAATGAATGGGGTTTTTTTTTTCCTGTTTTTTTCTTGGGTTTCATTTGATTTAATGTACTTTTTACCTGACTAGATTCCATGAATGCACTAGCCTGGACCCCACCTTAAAGCATGTGAAGGGATTTCAAATGTTCCTCCTGCTGATTGATCACTTGTGGGCATGTGCAATGTGAAGTTGGCAAGCTCAGAGGGCCAGCCAGGTAGGAATTTCTCAAGAGCTACATGAAAGCAAAAGAATGCATCAGATTCTTTGATTGCTTTCCATCTGTTTGGGAGAGCTGGTCCACATGGTGGTGGTGGTGGTGGTGGTGTTGTTAGTAGGGTCTCTGGGTGCTAATGGAAGAGCATCTCCACCAACACTCCCTATTTGGGTCTCAACAAGTCTATCTATACTAGATCTGACTGTAATCCAACCACATACATACAGTGTTAATTTTTCCTCATCCTCACTAGTTAGTGCACAAGTGCACACGCGTGTTTTTTTTTAGTGGAAAATTTTCAAACCATGAAAGCCCAAAAGAAAATTTATAAAAAAAACCTGAAATATTCTGTTGCAGATGCCTGGATTTGTTACAATATTTTTAAAAACATCTCTGAGAATTTGAAGGGAATTTTGGTTTTTGAAGAAATGATGTCAGAGTTTTTGAATCCCTTCTTATTTGGGAGTAGTTAATGATCACTTTGTGTTTTTTGGAAGTAAAATTGGACAACTTTCTAACAACTAGAGTGAATAAGTGCTAAATTTAGCTTGGAATGCTTATTATTGCCTACTCCTACTTTAGAAAATTGAAAAAAAAAGAAAAGAAAAGAAAAAACCAATCCCCATATATAAATATGAAAAATTGGACAATATAAAGTGAGAGACTATCTAAATGTGACCACCACTTGGATCAACCATTATAACTAATCAATCAAAATAATTATTTCCTTTAACTGGCCTTCTTGGATGCCCCTGCATCTTGAGCATATTTAGTGTGAGTATTAGTCTATTCAAAGGTTTGTACTTCATCCAAAATCATGTGTAGATGCAATTTTATGTATATGAGTAGAGGTACTATATAAGAGCCTCTCCACCCACATCCCCTATTTGGGCCTCTACCAATGCTTGTCATATCCAACATACAAGGGTAGTTGCTCCCCCATATCCACTAAGACACTACATAGAGGTTACGAGTCACGACCGAGGCCAATGAAAAAAAGAGTCATTCTCTTTTCCCAGCAACGTCATAGAGGTCAAAGTATCATGGGCAAATTTAGGAGCTGAAATTGAGTTTCACACAAACCCCTAATAAACTACAATTATTTCAAAGCAAGAACAATGTATGAATAGCCTAGTTCCTAGGTTAGTTCAACAACAAGGTGCCTACTAATTATAATTATTTTTGTCGTTTACTTTCAGCAATAATAATAGTAATATTTTACAATTGGGTGCTATACTAAATAATGAAGCTAATGTGCTTGAAAGTTTCATTCAGATTTTTGGCATAGTAAGTTGATATATATAATCAGCAATTTAAAAAATAATTAATTAATGCCTAACTAGGCTAAGTACTACGGTAATGCACATTATTGACACCTTAAGCACGAATCCTAAAACATAATATAGATGTGCAAGAAATAATGTCATGTGAGCACAACTCTTCAAACCACTAAATGTTTGTAACAATTCTTGTTTGTAGTCATAGTGGCAATCAGCCATAGGAAGATGTAGAAAAAGTGACTATCATCCCTAGAAAAATTTAGCCAAATCTGACTATAAACCAGATATGAAATTACAAATCTTTAATCCTCATTCTATACTTTTGGCTACAGACAAAAAAATGCAATGTAGAAATTTGACTATTTTTACTTCTTTTTCTCTAAATTCTGGCAATTGAAAACTTGCTAAAGCATTTTCATAATTCTTATGTCCATGTATCGATTTCACCCATCCTCAATTGATTAGCCTATTAATTCAAGAAAAAATAAAAACCCAAATGACTAATTTCACTGAAATTCCAAATCCACTCGCCTATTGAGCTTTCACATCATTTAACAAGGGGTGCATCACATCGTGGCCTGGTCATTCACATTAAAAAGTATCTTAAGGCAAAAGAAGAATTACAAAAACTCAAATATTTCACCACGCCAAAATATATTCTTCAAAAAAATCCTATGAAAGAAACCCAAGTCCTTCAAGATATCATAACTCTATAACAACTAATCTCAAGTTTCAACACAAGCCAAAATATCATCTTTCAAAAATCCTCATAGAAAAATAGACCTATTATTATTATTATTACCTAGGGGCCTATGAAAATCCCTTAAGCTACTATATACTCTATAATGAATCTAAACACAACAATATCCTTGCCTTAGTAGGCTAGACCAATAAATATTAAGTATCAAAGTGCCTAACCTAACTTGTTGGAGGGCAGATATAGGAAGGAGAGGGTATGTAGTAAGTATGTACAAAACTATAGAGCAAGTGTAAGGTGAATATACTTTACTTAGATTTTGCCTGGCAAGCAAATTGTCTTTTATCTCTTTTGCAGAGGCCAAAGCTTTTTGCCAGCCAGCCTTAGGTACTCTTGTTTCATGGATTATGTGACCCAGCACCAACTAGTGGAATCCTGTCATATAAACCCTCCTACCACCCAGGGTAACTATGCATGTATGTGGTTAAGTATCATATGTAAGTAAGTAGGAAGTAGTTATGATTTTAAGTAGGTAAGTACATTAGGCACTTGATAGCTAGCTACTAGGTAGGTAGGTAGGTAGGTAGGTAGGTAGATGTACATGCATGGTTAGTATGTATTATGTAATCACTCTAGTTAGCTAGTGACTATGGTTTAGCTATGAGACCAAAATACAACTAAAAAAGTGTTTTCTTTCCACACATTTTCATCTATCTTGCATGGTATGCTGCTAGGTGTTGGTTCACTCTTAGGCATTCCCATGAAACTTACACCGGTTTCCGTAATTAATGTTACTCACATTATTTGCGAACAATGTTTTTACACATCGCTTTCCGTTATTAATGTTAGTAACGTTAATAGCGCGTTAACATTAATACTCACGTAATCTAAATAATGTTAATAACATTATTTAAATCGATACCTAATTAATGTTAATAAGAGAAAACTGTATTTGGTTGCCAAATGATGTAATTGCGAATGGAGTGGCTTGCCACGCGGCTACAAAACTGCTACAGTTTTACATTAATATTTATTGTTGTGATGTTACGGAGGATGAAGCGCTTGATCACGCGAAACGCGGCGGAGATAGTCTGCTAAGGTTTAATCGCGCAATGGGGCGTCGTCATCATCCGGATCCAGATCCGGTACAGCAAGACCTTCGAAATGTTGACGATGTTTTTCAATGATGATTTGAAGATCGTGATTGAGTTGTTTTTCATGCCATTCTCCTGTGATGTCGAGGGATAGCCCGTAGCGAATCATCGCCTTACGGGCGTAAGTCAGGCTGGTTTGATCGCGCTGCTCGTTTACCCGACAAACTGCTTCGGTAGCCATGCGCGAAAAAAACAATTTTCCGGGATTTTGCAGCGCGCCACATCCTTCACGCCAGAGGCCATCCTTGAGACTTTGAACTTATAGTCGTCCCAGATCTCCATCTAGGCATCCTTGATCTTCAAGATCACGAACGAATTGCACGGCTAAATCTTGTCGGTTGCGGTAGCCACCAAGTAGCGAAGAGTGGCATTGTTCGACTCCAACGCTGCGTGCATGTTCCCATTACCGTCATCGTGATGACCGTTGAAGTTGTCCACAAATATCACTCTCTGCTTGGACCGATTGGCTACATGTCCGCGGTAGTGAGCACATGGTTCTTGGAGGTATTGCGCCCACAGCTTCTGTGTGATGAAACCCTTCTTGGCCGTCCTGTAGCACACTCCAAGGACGTCATCAGCTACTCCGCAAATAGGATAGCTTTCGCTGGCATTCAGGAAAATGACACATGGATTATATATTTTTGCATGTGGCCCGCCCGTTAGCCGAATCATCAGCGTCATTCCCATGCCGCTGGATACTACATCAGCATACTTGACATCATTGTCACCGCGAAATCCCATGGTCTTGCCGTTGTCCAAGTTGACCTTGCAATGCGTTTCATCGATGTTCTCAACCAGGTTCTCATCGACCGTACCAACGCGAAATTCTCTCGCAAGCTGTCCGAGATGGAATGCGATTTGCTTGTCGATGTGCTGTTGACGAGTAGGGCTCAGCATCAACTTGCCAATTTGAGCTCGACTGACGATATTATTGACCGTCTGAAAACGCTGAATCCATCTTATATCGATGCGATCAATGATGGTGGTGCCCTTGTGCTGTAGGTTGGGAGGGAAATCAGGATGATTCATCTCTACCAGGATGTCCTTCGCAAGGCAAACCAGTAGCTTTGGATTGAACTTCACGCCCATTTTGCGATAGCGGTCAAATTCGTCGACAATGAGAGGATATAGCCAGTCGACCCATGGAGCCCGCTTTGGTCCTCGACCAGGGGCAGCTTTTGTGAGCACCTTCTTGGCTTTCCCCGACTGCGCATAGTTGTAGGATACCATGTTGTCATGATCGTCACGGATCTGTAGAATAGTAGTGCGTTTTTCCCACTAGCGTGACGACTTCATGATCGTCACGGATGTCGTCCCTCGAAAATGCTCGGGGAACGCCTTGACGGTTCGTGCGTGCAGTCCTTTCTCCCCATTCGCTTCGTTGTCATTGATCATCCACTCGAGAACTCTAATGCGAGTTTGCTGAGTTGTGACTGCGGTAGGACGCTTTCTCTTTCCCAGAGCACAAGGATTGTCGGCGAGCTATTCGCCAATGATGACGCGATCATTGTTTGCAATAATTATCACGTCATTGGCTGCGCCATTCGGGTCCAATGGTTCCGGTGGCTCCTTTTCGTCATCGGCAGTTTGACGTTGACGAGCAAATGCACGAACAATGGGAGATAGGGAAAACACCGACAAATGTACTGCTCCACGTTGTATATCCCGTGAAGATTGAGAGTTCGATGGTGCAGACATGGCGAAGAGAACGCTTTCGGAGCGAGAAGGAGTTGGGGAAGCAACAGAGGTATGGGACTATCGTTGAAGAAGAAGTGTTCGAAAACACCTGAACATACGTCAGTGCTAGCTGGCGCCACTCTGCAGTCTGCAACCCTTACAGCGAGCTGTAGCAGTGCAGTCGCTTTCTCGTCCCAAGATCCCCCATTCCTCCATTAATGTTAATAACATTAAATGGGAACTAACATTAATTTGGTATTAACTGCGCCACTCTACAGACTGTAACCCTTACAACGAGCTATAGCAGTGCAGCTGCCTTCTCGTCCCAAGATCCCCCTTTCCTCCATTAATGTTAATAACATTAAATGGGAACTAACATTAATTTGGTATTAACATTAATTACGAAAACTGGTGTAGTTATCGTTCTCAACGAACATATGTCATCTAAAGAGCATTTCCATCGGTGGATGAAAGGTATTATTCAATTGGATGAGGAATAGCAATATAATAATAGTGGTGAAAACTAACCACTCTTAGCCATTTTTCCCATGAAACTTAGTTATCAAATCTCAAGGAACATATGTCATCTAAAGAGCATTTCCATTGGTGGATGAAAGGTATTATTCAGTTGGATGAAGATTAAGCAATATAATAATAGTGGTGAAAACTATGTAATAAATATTGATACCAACCCAACTTGTTCAAGATACTCTACACTAATGGAGTTGAAGGAACAACCTGGAAAAGCTTTTATTCTTGTAAAGAGCAGGTGGACACCACATCCCCTATTTGAACCTCTGTTACTTGTGCTTATTATATCCAACATAGAGTGTAAATGGGGTCCCCTGGTTATACCCATTAACATGAAAAAAATGGGACAATAGAAGACGAGAGACTATTTAAAAGCCACCACGGAAGCTAATCATTATGACTGACCAATCAGAAATAAGTTTAAAAATAATAATAAAAAGTGGGTCTTGTGGACCCTAAACCCTACTAAAAAAGTTTACAAAATTGCAATGAATTTTGTCCATTTGCTTCCCAAAATAATAAATTAATTAAAAAAAAGTCCATAACACTTACCCATGTGGAATAATATATGATTTCAATTAAGGCAGGTTGTTACCAGCTGGTGCACACAAGAGAAGAAGAAGAAGAGGAAGGAGAAGAAGAAGAGAGGGGTAGTACTAGGTAGGTGTGGTAAGCCATGTTAAGTAGTTCACCAAATGTCTGCCAAAAATTTAAAATGAGAGAGAGAGAGAGAGAGAGATTGCCAACTAAGATGGAGTTAGTTGTAAAAGTGTGGCGGGGCCGGCAGGGATCATGAGGGGAGGAAAAGTGTGGCAGCTGCTGCTGATCTGAGACAATGTCTTGTCTGAGCAAGAGAAGATGGAGGGCCATGTGTAGTAGTAGTAGTACCCAGTGGTGGATGCAAAAATGTTGCAGTGATATGCTGATCAACAGAAGACACCTACCAAAGAAAATTTAATAATAATTCAAAAAAAAACCTCACACCTAACCTGAAAGCACCTCCTTGTTGTTGTTGTTGTTCTTCTTCTTCTTCTGGTTCTTATTCTTCTGTTGTGTATAAACTTTAAACTATAAAACAAGCAGCTCATCATGTAATGGCAAGCTCTGCGAGCTCCATATGGCAAAGTTCAAACCCCACAACATTAACAGTTCAAATAGGAAAATGTTTCACATGATGTTCCCAATGAAATGGAACTCGCACTATTATTGAATCTGCAAACATGTTTCAAAGCTACCGAGGTACATCATACTATGATAATTCAAATACCTAAGAAAAGAAATGTTTTATGAAGTTCCCAATGAAATGATTCTCGCAGTCAGAGTTCACAACAATAACGCACCTGGGTGATGACTATTCCTCAAAACGTGGGACCAAATATGAAAAACTACATATATTGTTGTTCTGTTTGTCACCCCCCTTACTTTACATACATGCAAAGCCAACCAACAAACACATGGGCCAACTGCACTCTCACCTGGTGGGATAGAGAAGCTATTAAAACTTTGGAATAATATTGTTATTGGAAGAAGTTGGATCAACTCCTTGCTTTCTATGATGACACACACCTGATTCCTCTTAGCATCACGCATCCTTCACCAGACACATATCCAGACTGATCACTTGGTATTGAGGTTTTTGCTGCCATTGTAGTCGTTAGGCAATGTGCGCACACATATTCCATATGTGAACGAACAATTTGTCATGCTGAGGAGATAAATCTTCGATCGTGCCATAAACCTTCAACCCTAAACCCTCAATACTTTTATTATCTTGGTTCACAAATGCTAAGTAGGCAACAATGCTGTCAGATCTGTTTGTGGTCGGGTTGAACATCAAATCTTCAGAAAAGAAAAGGAAAAGAAAAGAAAACAAAACAAAACCATCAAATTTTATTGAAGATGATTAAAATGCATATTTTTTAAAAAAATTGTTAGGTACCCTTCAGGTTTTACCCATCAAAATTTCCTTAGTGTATATTGAGGGTGATCACATATGCATCAATTTTTATTACTACCCATCAATAGTTACCCATCAAATTTTCCTTCAATGATTGAGATGGATGGTTTTTCATAGTTTTTTCATTCAAGTGAACTACTTCAAACTTTTTTAATTGCATATGTGACCTTACTATACAACTAATGACCTAGAGTAGTATACATGCTAGACTACATACATATCTATACTATGTAGCTATTAGACCTAAGTTTTTATTCTATCTATGATTGAAAACACAATAACAAGAGTCACAAGGGATGTGGACGATGCTCAAAATTGTATTTTTGAAAATTTGAAAAATCACAAAAAGAATACAATGATTTGGATTGTCAATTTTGTGTGGGAGTAGGTCCCATTATTTGTAATAGGTATCACATATGCTACCTAAGTCTAGGTGTAACCTAGTTGTCACATGACATGCCCTAAATGCTTTGTGGCTGATGTGGTCTAAGCATACATGCTTAATGGCATAGTTGGTCTAGCTTGGGTGCCATGTGATTTAGGTTGAGCTCTATGCTTAGCCTAAGCAATACATTGGGTAATATGTTAGGTTATTAGGTAGTAAATTAAGCTAACAAGTAATAGGTTTAGCTAGGTACTTCTTTATATTATGTTACATAAATAACTAGATAATAGTTAAATACATAAAACATAGTTGTGTGACTAAGTTGCAATAAGAAAATTATCCCATATGTTTTGTATTTAATTTTAAATGCACATTAAACATTGAAAAAAACATAAAACAATTAAAATGCAAATGCCATTTGAGATGAGCCAATCAAGAAAAACTTGACTTCACAATCCAAACCCAAAAGGAATAAATTTTTTAAAGCTAAATGCTATGCAATCTAGGTCAAAGCCTAGCCTAGATGTCATATGGCTTAAAGCTAGGTAAGCTAGGTGCCATATAGATATATTAGGGCCTAGAGTGTTGATGTTATATGATTATGTAGAATCACGTACCATTCTCCAATAACTTACATAAGTCACGGTCCTTTTTTTTTTCCTCTTTTAATTTTTAATTTTTTTTGGGTGGCAATTCTTTCCATTGCCCAACTTGTGCAAGCTCACACAACCCACATCTTCCAAACATAGGAGTCGCTAAAGGTCCCAAGACATGACCTTTGATGGGTTGTCTTGATTAATGGATCATTGTTGTATACATTGATGTTTACATGCAACATTAGTTCACATAGTCACAACTCAGGGTAGACTTTTTCCAACATTAATGTAGTTGTCATGAGGCCCAAAAATAAATTAAAAAAAATGAAATTACAAATAAATTAAAATATAATTAAAATTAAAATATGATTAAAATTAAAATATAATTGAAATATAATATAATATAATCTAAAAAATCATAAGGCAAAGAAAAAAAAGAAAAGCTTGGGAGTTGTCAGAAAATATGCACTTGCATACCTCATCTAACATGCATTTTTTTTCTCCCCCCCAAAATTTAAAATCTGACAACATTACACTCATGAGAGATTAGACATGATGAATGAATGATGGACTTTTTTAGTCTGTACATCCATGGATTCAGATGCCCATGTCATGTGTCGGTCTGGTACTGACTTTTGAGGTCCTTTTACTGGACAGTGGTTTTTTTTTTTTTTTTTTTGGAATTTTTGTTTGTAGCCAAACTGGCAATTATCCATAGGAAGATGTTGAAAATTTGGCGATCATCCCAAAGAAGTTTTAGCCAAATTTGGCTATAAACAAAATATAAAGTACAATTCTTTTAATCATCCTTCTATAATTTTTTGCTAACACAATAAAGCTATCCGTAAAGTCACCCTCTCTTTCACCCCCTCCCCCCCATATCCCCCCCTGCTTTCACCCCTTGTCCCGTCTTTCAGTGGTATCTGCAAAGTAAGGAAATTTTTATTAAATCTGAGTATGAAATGACCAAAATTGGTGGGAAAAACTAGTTTGGGTCCAAGTTGTTTTTGTTTTGTAAAATTTTCATTCCCAGTTACACATTTGATGCCTTATTATTGTTATTATGCCAAAACTGGCCATTCTCGGCCCCCGTAATCGCCTGACTATACGGATAACTTTACTGAGAACCAAATATATGAATCTGGCTTTTTTTTTTAATCTTCTATTTTTAAAAAAAAATCTCACTTCTGGCAACAAAAAAACCTCCAAAAATCACTTCTTTTAAGAATTTCAATTTTGGACAAAATTTCAATTCAGTAATTAAAAACACTTGTTAATACTGGGTGATAAAACTTGGATATCACTCAAGTTATGTTAGTAAGGTTTAAGGGTTTAGGGAGCTTTTGTACAAGTCTTACATGAAATAAGGAAATATGGGCCTACACAATATTCCACGTGGTTGAGCTTGGATGGGCAAGATGCACTTCCATGGGGAGGTAACTGGTTCGATCGCAGCCTTTTCCAGCATGTAACTGGTTTTATCACAGCCTTTCCCAGAATGTAACTGGTTGAATCACATCAAAAGAGCAATTGGCGCAACCAAAGCTGGAACCGGCAAATGAGCACCTCTCCACCTGGGGCAAAAAAAAAAAGCCTGGAAAAGCCTTGTCAATGAATATAATTTAAGAGGTATCAAATATTGACTCTCAAGTTCTAATTATCACGCATTTTTCATCTCCTCGTTGCATCATTTGCCTCGAGTGCAAAGCCTGAACCTCATACAAGGAGTAGTCTGAACCAAAAAAAAAAAGTCACGGGAAATTTGGTACAATGCTGGTAATGTATCGAGTCACATTGGGGGCAAGACTGGGCACAAGAGAAGGCTGGTGGTGTCTATCACCTTCATCATAGAGTTTGCAAGACAAATTATGAGAGAATCGGTATTGCGTCAGGTCATAGCAAAGCTGGTAAGATCCTTGGAAGAGCATCTCCATCTCCATTGGTACTTTAGTATGTGACCCAGCAAAAGATACTTGTCACATCGATAGTTCATGTACCCTATTTTTGCTTGTTTCCAACTCCACCCATAAAACTAAAATTGAGAGTGTGCACAGAGGTGAGAAACTATTCAGAGAATAGCATAGCAAACCACCCGGAGCAATCATTATCAGCAACCAGCCCTTCAGAGACTACACGAAGGAGCATCCTCTTGATCATATTTTAATGCACTCTTCTTCTTTTGTATAGGAAGTGTTAATGTTTGCTTGTGCCTTTTACCAGCCTGAACAAGCTTCACAAAATATGTTGGGCCAAAACCATTTTGCTTGCTAAGCCAATCTGACATGTTTTGACTTTTCTTCAACCAATTTTAATTTGCAAGGTCACAAACTAAGCACAAGTGGAGAGTTTACACATGTGTAGACCCAAACTTTGCACCGGGCCGTTTGATATATTATGTACATAGCTACCCCATGAACACTTGATTTTGCAACTTGGTCACTTGATTTAGGATGCTTTTTATGCCCAAAATCTCAAAGAACTTCTGGGTTTCAGGAAAGAACCAAAGGCTTGTGGATGGTTGTTTTCTATTTATTTATTGTAAAAATAGTTGTTATACTTCAAAATGATTTCTACAATTTTTGACAATAGCAATTATGAGATTAAAGAACTACATAGGCAACGTCCTGCATTATTAGTCGAGCACTAAACACTATGAAACCAACAAAGTCTACACACATGAAAACATACACTCAAATAAGAGTAATAAGAGGTGTGTCACATTGTGGTCTTGCCATTTGCATTAAAACGTATCTTGAGGCAAAAGAATAATTATGAGAATTCAAATATTTCACCATGCAAAAATGTAATCCTCAAAAAAATCCTCTAAAAGAAGCCAAAGTCCTTCAAGATATTATTATAACTCTAGTATAACTAATCTCAAGTTTCAACACAAGCCAAAATATCATCTTTCAAAACCCTTGATATAAAAATAGACCTATTATTTATTACCTAGGGGCCAAAATCCCTTAAGCTACTATACTCTATAATGAATCTAAATACAATATCCTTGCCTTGGTAGGGAATCACCATAATTCATTTTTTAGGTGAACTTTCACCACTAGCAAACCAAAGCAAATGTGACTTCTACCAAAAAAACAATTAGGGGAAAAATGGCCAAACTTACACAAATGCATTTTCATGAGTTTCCCCTCATCCCAAAATTTTCCACCATTATTATTTCATTTTCTTTACCATTTTCAGCATGTGAGCACAATCTCTTTCAAGGAGGACCTTGAGGCCTTCCAAATGCAATGCAATCTTTCATTATTATGAGTCGTCACTAAGACGTGGCACAACCTTCTCTATGGTTGGACAATATGCATTAAAAGACCCAAAAATCCCACAACATATGTTAGTCGTTTAAATTGACATTCATTGGCACTTTTGGAAAACTTCGTTGGCATATGTGTATAGAAAAAGGATGCAAATGAACAACCTCCAAAAACTAAAACCTAAATCTAACCATAGTTTCCATTAAAACAACCTTTCAAGGAGTTATTTTAATTCCATAGTACTATAGAAACCACATAGCCCTTTTTTTTTTTCTTTTCTTTTTTCTGCTGGCTATGTATAGCTGAAAAATTTATATTAAGAATTAAAATGTGCTATATCAAGTGCTTTTTGCGATTTTCAATGGCTAGAATTTGACCAAAATATAAGGAAAAATCGCCAGATTTCTATACATTGTATTTAGTAGGTAGCCAAAAATATAGAAAGATTGTTGTAAAAATATACTTTTTGTATTTAGCTTGTAGCCAAATTTGGCTAAATCTTCATGTGGATCAGTGCCACTTTGGCTACTACATCACGAAATCGACCAAAAAAATCATCGGTTGTCATTTTAAAAAAAAAACCTGTATAATAAAGAAAACAATCATCTTCACAATTATTATTTAAATTAAATTAAATTAAATTATTTATTTTATATTTTAAAAATATATATCCTACAAAAGTTGAACTCACCAATAAACTAAATCTAGTAATGTGAAATCTAGTGACATTCATGACAGTTTTTGCATGTGACATTTCAGGTCGAAGACAAAAATGGTGAACAAAGGGGAGAATCCAAAGGCACAACAAACACCACTTGCTCTGCAAAAGATGGCGAAAGAATGATCGAATGATTGTTGTACTAGGACATAGTCAGGTGTTGATTTGAGCTTCACATTTGTACAACTCGAAGATTTAACTTGAAACATCCAAATTATAGTTTTAACTTGTACATTATGGTGACAACATGTAAGTACCTAGTGCGCATCACATTTGACCTAACCCTAAAATCCCTATTCTAATCCCCAAATAATTAGACTCTAGTTTTCGGATGTGAAAAAACGATCTTAATTTTAGGTACCTAGTGTGCATCACGTTTGACCTAACCCTAAAATCCCTATTCTAATCCCCAAATAATTAGACTCAAGTTTTCAGATGTGAAAAAACGATCTTAATTTTAGGTACCTAGGGCGCATCACATTTGACCTAACCCTAAAATCCCTATTCTAATCCCCATATAATTAGACTCAAGTTTTCGGATGTGAAAAAACAATCTTAATTTTAAGCTTTCGACCAATAAGATTGCTTGAATTCATTGGTCCCTTGGATCTTGAACCATCATCTAAAGTTAAGTTGCCCGTAGTGCGGTGGTGGTGCTAAAATATTTTTTTTTGCTTAAAATTTGTTGTCTCAAGCTGATCGGTTGAAGAATTGCTGGCTAAATCTCGCTTGTCATTGATACGTAATCTTCATCGGATAGGCAAACCGACCAACGAAAAACCTAGCTTCATTGTTCGGTGGCTCATTGTTTATTTGCCCCCCTTCCGCGAAGTGTGCTTAATTAATTTGTGGCGAGTCAATGATTTGATTCTAATTCTAGATACTCTTCTAGTTCTTCGAGAAATCGATGACTTGGAGAATTGTGTAACCGAAAAATTTATATGTTATGAACCGGATTTTTAAAAAAATTCAATCCATCGCACTTTGTACAATCTCAAAATCCCGAGAATGATGTTAAAAAAAAAACCCAGTGTTTGCCGGACAAAAAATCATTCAGAATTGCCCTTATTATTAACACAACCACAAATCAAAATGTACCCCCCGCCTCCCCCCACCCCTCCCTCGCCTTTCCACCAAAAAATCTTGGTCCGACATCCGTGGCATCATAATTTTTTTGTTTTCGGGTGAGTTTTCTTTGGTGAACTGAGTCTTAAGTGTTGCATTTATTAGACGGGAAGTCTTGTATAGCCCGTGGTGGCTACTATTGTTGCTCGAGTATTAAACAAACTCTCTAATACCCACAAGAAACAAGCTTGTCCGGGTCGTATTTGTTTTTGGAGGTTTGGTATTTGTTACTTCCCAACACCAAAATAATTTAAAAATAAATTTTGAATATTAATTTTAGGTAAAAATAAAAATAAAAATAAAAATTTATTTAATTTAAATTTATAAAAAAAAACCATCCATGATCCATGTTCCCATCATCTCCTCTTCCTCCTCCTCATCATCGTTTACACTTTTGTCAACTCCGTATTCGAGTGAAGAGAAAAAAAGCCTTCACAACTCCTCTTCCAGGACACAAAAAGCTGGTCTCTTGCTAGTTCAAAAGCTTCAATGTGTATTCTCCACGCAATGAATTAACAACTTTCTTCCTCTACCTTACAAAAAAAGCCTTCACAACTCCTCTTCCGTGACACAAAAAGCTGGTCTGTTTCTATGTCCGATCTTGTCTTCCCAAGACTCTCTCTCTATATCTATAACGATGGCTTTATGGGGCCTCTGGTGTCTTTTTTTTCTTTTTTTTCCCTCAATTTTGTGATGTCCATAAGTGTCGATAGTCCATAACTATGTTAGCCAAATTTGGTGATACTCAAAATACTAAGATACAAAATTTTAAGCATATTTTTATGAAAAATATTATGTAAAAAAGAGAGGATTATATGCAAAAATATTCTGTTTTTCAAAGAAAAAAAATTTGCAAAATGGAAAAGAAATGTCACTAAAAAATTCACACTTTTGGGGTTTTTCCTCCCCAAATATTTTGATGGCAAGAAAATGGAAGTGTTGTGCAGTGTTAGATTTCACAAAATCCAGAAATTCTTTGAATTTTTATTTTTATTTAAAAAGTTTCCAATAAGGCAAATGAATGGTTCTCTAATTTCTGAAATTATAAAATTATAATTAAAAAAAAAACAGCCATTAAATACCCACCCAACATTCCTAAATGACAATCAACCATAAGAAGATGGAAAAATATGGCCCAGAAAAACCCCTCCTTCCCCCCTCCCCCCAATCATCATTTTAATTTTGGGGTCACTTTTTTTTTACATAAAAATAAATTATGTTATTTTTTGTAAAGCATAATTCATTTCCAAAATTGCTAAAAGAAAGTGAATTTATAAATGAAAATTTCCCTTTCTTATTATTATTATTATCATATGTGAAAGTTTTGGGTCCAGGATTTATTTATTTATTTATAAGGGGCAACTCTGAAAAAAGACCCTCTTGCATGATTTTGCCCTATGAATCAATGGGTTAATGGATTTCAAAGAGATTAAAGCCGAAAAAAAATCATAGCCGAAAAAAAAACTAAGGTTAAATTTGAGACCTAATTAATTACCTACCTACTCTCACCTACAAAACCCACACTAGGCTCGTAAAATAATAATTTTTAATTTCTTTTTTTTTTATAAAAGAAAGAAAGAAAAAAAGTACCACATCTGGTACGCCAGTTATACGGCAAAACGACTCGAAGTGATACCGGGCAGCCTGACCGCTCCACGAACGGGTCGTACAGTAAAAACCCACTATTAAGTAAAAAGTACTCCCCCTGACCCGGATCCCAGTAAATGGACAAAAGTAAAATAGTAAATTCTTAAGTACAAGTGACAAGCCCAGAAAAAATCTCAATATATAATATTATAATATTATTATAATTATAATAATTATAATATTATAAAGTACCAAAATCGTATAGCCAAAATAAACAGAAAAAAAGTTGTAAAAGAAAATGGAAAGGAAAAAAAAATGTTGGATGGACGGCTTGAATCCCTCCCTGTCAAATGGTAAAGTTGTTCTTATGTAAAAGAAATGAAGGCGCGAGAACTGATCCACTGTCCGGAGTTCCTTTTTTCTGGGTCCCCCGTTCATTCTCCGGGCTACCTGTGGTGTCGTGTCGTGTCGTGCACGACGACTGATCTGTCTGTCGCTCGTCTGTCGTTCGCTCGCTCGCTCTGCCTTTCTTAAGACGGCGAGGGAAGAAGAGACAGATGCGCAGGCAGTCGCGGACTCTCGATCGGCGAGAAAAATCGGGCGTTTCCGCCGAGAGTTGCGCGTGTTTCCAAGCAGGAGATTGCACAAATCTCCTCGGAATTTCATCTTGTAGTCTTGGTTTCTTTACCGCTGCTGCATTGAGGAATTGAAATTGCTACAAAATTTGAGCTTGTGGGTGTCTCTGTATCTGTCTCTCTCTTTTGTCGTCGTCGTTTTTGTGGTCTTAGGAGGATTATGGAGAAGGGATGAGGACTTGGAAATGATGCGCGACTGCTCTGCGGGTGCGCTGTGACCGGAAGCGTGCGTTTTGTGATGAAGGCATAGTGGTTGTATTAGTAGTAATTTTGTAGCAATCGATCTTTCTCGTCGACCGGCAGCCTGTGAAGCAGCAGCTTGGATTGAAGGATTTTGTGTATGCGGGATGGCTTGTGAAGCGGAGAAGACGCTGGTGGGTGGTGGCTATGACATGTATGGAGCTCATGGGATGCAGTTCCGGCACGGAAAAATGCACGGCAAGGTGGTGGTGGCGGAGCGCTTCAAGGAGGGATCATGGTCCAGGTTCAATCTGGGCGGCTTGAGCGACAGTAGCCGCATTGCCAGATTTTCCACTGATGATGCCATCAAATTGGGCTCACATTTTGCTTGCAATTTCCTTCCCGAGAAGACGTCGGATCGCCGGAATCGGCAGGAGACAGCATCAGGGACGCAGAAGAATGGGGAGCCTCAGCGGCGCTTAGACGTTTGTGCGCGGCAACTCGAAGCAGCTCCTGCTCGACATTCCGCGAGTCCATCTCCGATGACTCCGAATATGAGGAATGATGCACGAACTTCTCCTTCGTCTTCGATTCCAACTCCACATTCCGCTGCCATCGCAAGCGGGGAGCCAATTGTGCGGGACGGCAGCAACTTAGTACCTGCAGCAGCTCATGTTGCGCTGAGCCCAGCTGTGTCTACCGCTGGGAGTTGCCGTAGTACTCCTCCTCGGAATATGATCAGCGACGGAAGTTCCCGTGAAAACCAGAACAGACCAGGATCGACAGCTGCAGCTTCTGAAAGTGGTCGATCCAGCTCTTGCAGCAGCGACTCATGTACTAGCGCAGGATTTACAAGGAATCCCAATCCTGATCCGAGTATCGCGGAAAGCTCTGGATCAAGCTATACAAGCTCGACACGCGGGACGATGATGATCAGTCCCACAGCTACAGCAACTCCTCCCCCTCACCACCTCCGCAACTGCAGGAGTGCCAATGTCGGGAACGTAACTGGAGCTGGAGAAGGAGGAGGAGTTGGAATTCTCTCCAATGGGGGAATCGCAACTGGAGGATATGGAAGTCTAAGTGTGGTAGCAGCTGCTACAACAGCAACAAGTTCTAAAGAAACTGCGAAAGGAGACACGACAGGCAGAGCAACAGCGACGACGACGACGACGACGACTAGCAGAGGTTCAGGAGGAAAAGGAGGAGGAGGAGGAGCAGGAGCAGTCGCAGCAGAGTGGAAGAGGGGCTCTTCCTTGGGGAATATTGTTGCAGTGGGTGAGAGTTTGCTGATCAAGAAGACATTGACATCCAACTGTTTGGATCCGGAAGAAGTGAAGAGAATCGGGAACGAGCAATACAAGAAGGGAAATTTTGCTGAAGCTCTTGCACTCTACGATCGCGCCATTCTCTTGGCTCCCGGACGCCCTCCTTTCCACTGCAATCGCGCTGCCGCTCTCACGGCGCTCGGACGCCTGGCCGACGCCGTCCGCGAATGCGAACTGGCCGTCCACTGCAGCAGCACCAACTCTCCTTACCTCCGTGCTCATCACCGTCTCGCCTCCTTGTGCTTGAGGTAACGAATGAACAAATGAATGTCGAAATTCATCCAACTCTCATGTTTAGGGTTTTATTAAACCCTAATAAGCCAATCAATTTTTGTGGTTCATTTGTAATTCTCTTTTGTTCTCATGAATCATGTCTGTATGTATGTGTGTAGATGTATAACAATTCTGAGTTCAATGATGCAGGTTAGGCCGATTAGTGGGTGCCAAGAAGCATCTTCAAATTGCAGGTCAAAACATTGACATGGGTGGGATGCTACTAGGGGTTGTGGAGAAGGTGGAGAAGCATTTGCAAAATTGCTATATTGCCAGGAGTGTTGCTGATTGGAGTGCTGTCGTGCGAGAGAGTGATGCTGCTATTGTAGCTGGAGCTGATTCTGCTCCCCAGGTTTTTGGACATCTCCCATTTTTTTTTCTGTTGCTTTCTTTCTCAATTGTCCAAAGTGTGAAAATGTCCCCATACATACTCCCCCGCCTCCCTCTGCTATTGTGTAGTTGCAGGTCATTTTGTGGGGTTGCATTAAAGGGGATCAAACAAGAGCACATCTGCTGCTTGGATCACAACATATTGTGCATATCGGTGATAACAACCACCTAATGGAAAGAGACCCTTACTGAAACTGGATAGTCAAACAGGGTTGCATGAGTGTTTTGCTGCAACCCATGCAACCCTGTTTGACTGCGCATCACCCTTGTGCACCATAAATAGCTCATGAGCTCGCTGATTTTTTTGTTTTAATTATTATTAAATTTCAGTGATCTAAGTAACTGAAACTGAGATCCATCCACTGGAACCAATTATAACATTAAGCAAGTTTTATCGCTTGCAGCTGTTTGCTCTGAAAGCAGAGGCGCTGTTGAAGCTTCATAGACTTGAGGAAGCAGACATAGTCCTCTCAACTGCGCAAAAAATCGAGGGTGCACTAAGGAAATCCACCAGCATGGAAGCTGACACTACAACACTCCTTGTTCAAGCTCAAGTGGACATGGCAGTTGGCAGGTATTAAGTCTTGTTACCAGGACCCAGATTTCTTCTTCAGTTAGAAGAATTTAAAAAAAAATTGGACAAATTCTTTAGTTCTTTAAGTGTGCTTTTTATTCCTGACATGAACCTACCTGCAATGCCTGGAGGGGAGCTCCATCAGCTCTCATGTGTTGGTGTGTATGATGGTCAATGGCACGGGCGTCTGAAGGTGCTCTCTCATCTTTGGTTTTTTGCCATGACTTTTTGGTATCTTAGGTTTGAAGGAGCAGTAATTGCAGCAGAGAAAGCAGCATATCTTCATCCTGAGAATCCTGACGCCTTGCTCACATTGAAAAGGGCACGGGCTGTAGCATGTTCTCGCACAACTGGCAATGACTTGTATAAAGCAGGCAAAATGCTAGAGGCGTCGATGGCCTATAGCGAGGGTCTTCAGTATGACCCAAACAATGCCATTCTGCTTTGCAATCGTGCAGCCTGCAGGTTGGTTTCTAAATGACCTTTCAATTGCAACAACCCAGTGCCAGCCAAGTATTTGTCGTACTTTGGTGCATATGTTTTTGTGTGTGTTTTATTTCTTTTTTGCAAGGCTTTCTGCCAATTCTTTTTGAGTTTTCGATGATAATGTGAATTAATAGCAAGTGGAATTGACCCAGACATAAAAAAAGGGGTGGTGAATTACATCTGAGAAGAAGAAAAAAGATTTTACCAACCCTCTCTGCTTATCATATTACACTTCAACTGCTCCCCTTTACAATTCACTTGTCTTAATTACCTACAGATTTTCAGCCCAGTTGTGGCTCTGCAATGGACAGTGCATGTCCATGCAGCAAGAAACAGGGCTCCATTTCAGTGGCTTTCTAATAGGCTGCTGTGATCACAGCATACAGAAAATGCATTGAGTCATGAAATTAAGGTTCTGCTTGACAAAAGCGTGAATTGCTCCCCTTTGCAATTCGCTTGTCCTAGTGACTAAATTAATACTCTCTTTGGCATAAGCTTCGACTGCTACCCTGTGCAATTCCCTTGTCTTAGTGATGAAATTAAAGGGTTTAGAGGTGCGTGTTAATTCTGATCTAATCATGAGGGAAACATGGTCCAGGTCAAAACTAGGTCATTATGAAAAAGCAGTGGAGGATTGCAACGCAGCCCTGGATGCTCAACCGCTCTACACAAAAGCTCTTCTAAGGCGTGCTCATTCATATTCCAAGGTTAATACTTTGCACACCGCGTTGTGTTTCTATAGATCTTAAACAATGACCACCCACCCAATATTTTTGATTTCTTCCATGACCTTAATATCATCGAATGCCCTTTGTTGGAGTGCGTCACACATTTTGGTCATTTTTTATGTTACTTGCATGATCATTACTACCAGAAGATTATGTCACATAATGTGGTCAAGAAAATGACATGATCTGCAACTCTATTCCTTAATGTTGTGCTTCTAATATGATGCAATTCAATGGTGTGGGGGGGGTCTTTTTGAATACAGATGGAGAGGTGGGAGCAGTCATTGAAGGATTATGAAGCACTGAGAAAAGAAATGCCTGGAAATCTCGAGGTTGCACAGGCAATTCTTGAGGTTCAAGTTGCCATGAAAAAGTTGAGCCGATCTGGAACTGAAGAGAAACATTTGGGTGTTGAAATTGTCATCTGCAGCAATGATCAATTAAGAGAGGCCATCTCAAATCATGGTGCAAAATCATCCCAATTTTTTTTCCCCAAGGGCACGAGTTGTTTCTTCAGCTTGTATTGTAGCAATTTGTTCATTGGTGGAAACAAGGACAAAAAATTGAGGTTGTATCACAAACTGCATGATCAAGGCTTCTAGGGTATTACTGTGTATACCATAGCTTCAAACCATATGAATGAAAAGATGGTTTAAATGCTGAACTTGGAGTTAAAATTCCAATAATTTTTTTGACTACTAACAATAAGCAGCCCATTCTCATTCAGGGATAGCAGTGGTGCAATTCAACACAAGATGGAGCCAAGGATGTAGACAAATGGCATCCGTTGTAGAGCAACTTCACAAACTAAACCCGACTGTGAATTTCCTCAAGGTTAGCATCATCCTCACATCTTCTTTCCTTTTTCATATCACTTTTGTAATTCAAATGGGTGATTGTGTTGATGTCACCCATTTGAATCAGTGACCCCCATTTTTTTAAAGTGTAAGGTAAAGTCCTAAGCTTGGGGCTTTCTTTCATTACGGGTTTGTTCAGGTGGACACAGAGGCAAATCCATATCTGGCAAAGGCTGAGAATGTGGATTTTGTGCCAACTTTTAAGATATACAAGAATGGGTCGAAGGTGATGGAATTAGCGGGCCCAACACAACCAGCATTGGAGAATGCTCTAAGCCACATATGTAAGTACTACTAGCAAAGCAAAGCAAAGCAAAGCCCATCTATTCTTATACATTTTCATGCAGAAGAAAACAGATTTGTGGAGAAAATTTGCATGAGCTTTGTCCACAACTAATAAAAGTGCAATCATATAGCAACTGCACATTATAGTAGCTTAAACCAAATCAAAATCAAAATCAAAATCAAAATTATTGAGTTTAGCTTAAACCCAAATCAGCATCAAAATTGTGTGAGTTTTTAAGGGTTTAGGGTTTTCTTTCTTTCTTTCTTTCTTGGAGGTAATGTCTCACCTTATTTTCCTTAATTCTTGAGATCACCACCGTGCAAAATGAGAAATAATACTTGTCACTTAACCCCATAACCCAATTTTGCTTTGAAATTTTTCTCTGTGTTTCTTCTTGCCTGTAGTTAATTTGCTGCACAAAAGTGAGGTGGGCATTCAATTTCACAGGAACAAATAAAGAGGGATGATTTTGTCATGGGTTTCAACTCCATCACAATTTATCTGAATGCAAATTCTCTTCCATGCAAAGATCAATGCTCGTGTTTCTTATTAGAATAACCTTAAAATCACACTGTCTTTGGGCCCTACCATGCTTTTCAACAATCCCCTAGTTTTAAAAAAATAGAAAAATAGTTTTGACCCTAGTGCTGACAACATCCTTATGTATTCTTAGTGCCTTGAACCAAAAAGCCCCACCAATTTGGATTTTTATTATGAATGTTTGGATTTGTGAACCTTTGTTAAGTTAATAATCCATCTTGGGATGTTTTTTTGGGACCTTGCCGTAGCAACAATCATAACAATTCAAAGGCTCAAAAAGCTTGGAAAGGTTAAATGAGTTGGGTCTTTGCAAAAAATTTAAGAAATCAAAATTTGAAGGGGAAATATATTATATTGATTATATAAATTTAAAAAAAACACCCATTCTAAAGAAGGGATGATTAAAAGGGGCAAAATAAAATGTTAACCCCCAAGTCATGTGTGGATGTGATATTCGAAGATTGTTAGCTATCACTTTTGAATAAATATTAATGAATTTGATATATAGAATGAGTTTATATAGAATTAATTCATAAAGATAACATTGATAAAAATAATGTGAATTTGTTAACTTTGATAGATATTTCATTTTTCAATGTTGAATTGAATATTTTTTAAAATTTTGATTCAAAGGTGTTCATTAAAATATTATTAGAAAATTTAAGTTGAAATTGAATTGTTTTAACTTTTAATCTAATTTAATCAATATAATATGATTAATGTAAATGTATTGTAATTTTATAATTTCGATTTAATAATAATATTATTATTTTAATGGAATTTGATAATAATTTATTTGTAATTTTGATTTTCAATACAAACCAAAAGTTATTATCATGTTAAATTCATTGGTACCGTTTGTTGCAATTATGAACTTCATGAAAATTAATCAATATCAAGATCCAGCAAATAATGTATGTAGAATGTGGTTTAATGGTTTAAAATATACCAAGACCAATAATATTTTTGGTGTGGAATTTCACATTGTTATAAAAAAAAATTGGGAAAAACAATATTCTCACAAGATTTTTTTTAAAAATAAAAAACATCACTAGAAAATAACTATTTTGGGTCAATATAAATTTAATTTTATTATTGGCTATTATAGGTGGCCAAACTATAAAAGGATTTGACAAATCTAAGAAGAGGTTTCCATTTATTGATAAATCACTCTTGGGATGTTTATTGGTGATGCTACATTAGAAACTTGAATAAAAAACATTGATTAAGACATATTCTTTTCATATGAAACAAAAATGTTAAATTTTAGGACATATAGGACAATTTGCAATCACCATTTATAGGTTTTAAATTATAATTATAATTTAATATTCATGTTTCAAAACGTAAATAATGTATTATTTATTATCCATTAACCTAAAAAGGTATTTGTGGAATGATAATATGAAACATAAATGCACTTGAATGTGAATCATGCATTTTTAAATAACAACTTGCTCAAAAGAATCTCAAGATTTTCAAAACCCTAGTGAGATACATATTAATAACAGGTTGAAAGACATGTGATTTATGGTTAACATGCAATTAATTTAATCAAAATATTAAACATTTGAATAATGTAGAAGAACCCTAACTCTAAATAAATTAAAAGCATACAAATCTCATTAAGTTGTGTTTCTTTTATTGCAACATTTTCATCCTTTATCCTCTTGTGCAATGTCTTTCATTAGTTACAAGAGTATTTTAAATTCATATAATAAAAAATTGGTAATTTTTATATTGTAAGTTTATTAAGATTTATCATCAAGCAATGAGTTTTCTAATGATGACAATGTTGATCATCTACCCACATGGTTAATAATGTTCCAAATTGAATTTTTAGTTGATGAATCTTCAAAAAATTAATGAAAATATCACAAATTTAATCCATCATAAATATATACAAGGATCATTTTTTTTCAATAAAATGTCCATGCAAAAGTTGAAGTTCTTCATATTTATGATATGAAAAGTTGGATTGCAAAACACACCATTATTTCAATAGATTGTTAATAACCATTGATTTTGTCATAAGACATTTTTATTTATATATTCATATTATCTATGTGATTTGTAACAATAATCAAGTGACATTTTGAATGTATAATTTTTTGTAAAGATTCATAAATCCCTATTCAATTTTATTGAAAATTGATTTTAGAAAACAACAAAATGTCAAATTTGGATTTCAAAAGTAATATTATTTGCAAGTGCACTTCTTCATTCATTATTCATCACTTTTCTTCTATATTAAATTGCATTTTCAACTTTTTTTATGTTTTGCTTCATTTTATTCAAAATAATTTGACAAATATGTAGGTTTTTGTTTTCTTTTTTGAGAGACAAATACCCATTTCACTTTAAAAACATGTTTATAAGGTATAAATGGTTTGTTATCATATGGCTTGTGCTATATAATGATGGTGTGATACATAAATCTTGATCAAATTATGAAAACACATATCAAAATATTCTTTTAGCCAAAAAAGAAATACAAAAGAAGAAAAATGAAGAAAACATTACTTCCTTCTTTTTTGGGTTCATTAAATCTTTCAATCATTTTTTTCAAAAAATGGACACATAATGAAGTGAACATCACTTTTTATGTAACACTTAAATGAATGCAAACCACAATGAAGGAGAAAAAAATGTGTGGATGCCAAAGTATTAAAAACTCATGACAAAAATGTTCCATCAAAAACCACAATTCATGTGAAAAAAACACAATTCTACACAATTTTGATATTTTAATTCTATGGTCAACTTTGATTCTTGTTTTGTGTTTGAAACACATAATTTTCATTGGATTATTACTAAATTCATAACATGCTCTTACATTTTATCCCTCTTGCCCTTTGTGCATATAAATTTCACATAATTTGCCAAAAATTGCACAAAATTGTATAATTTATGATATTTAAAACAAAAAGAAGTAAATAAAAGATTGAGTACCATGCATAGTATGGAGATGACTCCATCATGGTTGTTTCTACATGCTAAATACAAAAGCATCTTTCCATTTTTGCATTGGACCATCTATTACTTTGTTAACAATCTTTTGAACAATGTCAACATATCTATTATATAATTACAACATGGTGTGTGTGTGTGTGTCTGTCCGTCTTTTACTTATCTTTTACTTATTTCTTTTTTTCTGACGTCATTTCACTTTCATTACCTCTCTAGCGTAATCCCATTGGCTCCTGTTCCCTGTGGAGTGTTTTGGGGGGTGGGGGAAGGGAGAGCCCGGTGAAGCACGGGGCGGGGGGGGGCCAGCATGGGCCCGGGGGGGGGGGGGGCACAAGCAGGGAAGGACCAGGGCAGGGCAGGGGGGGACCTGTATCTAATCAAACAAAAATACAATTTTTTAAAAAATTATTTTCATTATAGAACATATTAAAAAACTATAATTTTTTTTAAAAAAAAGAAAATAAATGAATAAATACATAAAAACAAAAAAAATGAAAATAGAAAAAATAAAAACATGAAACAAATAAAAAACTATAAGAAAGGAATGGAAACAAATGAAACAAGGAAAGGGAAATACAATAAAAAAAATTTTTTTTAAAAAATTCCAAAAATGAAAAAAACCAAATAAAGAGTAAAAAATAAGAAAAGCCCTATTTGAAAAAAAATGAGATGTGTCTTCTTTCTCCAAACTTCAAACTTGCATCCAAATAAAAAACAATATATAACAATAATAAAAATAAAAAATACATAAAAATAAAAATAAAAAAATTAAAAGTTTCTAAAACATGAACCAAGGTTGCCGAAGGCCATGGGCACCCACTAGTATGCATGAAGCCTAATTGAACGATACAGTTCATATGTCAATGACATGCCATTTTGAAATAAATAAATTTCTACCAAAGGGTAATAATGATGTGATGCAATGTGTAACATCTAATCAATCTTTATTATTTGCACCAAAACAAGGAAATGACAAACTTTCCAAATGTTTTTGAAATGAAAAACACTAATTCATTCCTATATGACATTGAAATTAAACATGAAAGGACATAGATATTGCAGAAGACATTATTTCATTCCATTGAATAAAAATATAAAATGGTTCACATCCATAATTGTTGTAATGAAAACCATTAATAGACCTTATACTTGGTTCACATAAACCAATTCCAATTATCATCATCACTACAAACTTGTCAAATTTGTTAAAATCAAATGAATTAATATGATTTTTGGGTGCCACTTGTCTTGATGCATTAGGGAAAGTTACAATGTTAAAGATTTTGGAGGCACCAATATGATTCACAATTCTAACTATTTTCTTAGGATTTCTATATTTCATGTTTTGTTATGCAAAAACATTATCCACAAGGCACTCCAAAATGCATTCTTTTAAGTTTTTAAAATTATAATGTTAATATTTTTATTGGTCTATTTGTGAAAGAGTTTTTTGTCAACTGATAAGAAACAAGGACAAGGAACCCATTCACATAAACTATAATATCTTCCCTTAACCTTATAAATCCAACAAAAGAAAAATAAATGAATTGCCTTTTTAAAATAAAAAACCTACCAACATTGATTTATGAAAAATAAATAAACCATTTCATCAACTATTAAAATGATAGCATGTGAACTAGGTATTTATAATTATAAATTTAAAATCTTATGAACAAGGAGAACATTCATTTATATTAAATTGTTAATAACATGAAATGTAGATCACAATTATGAACACCTTTACATCAACACCATTTTAACAATATAATCCAATAAACATACGATGTGATTGGCTTGAAAAGTTGTGAGCATATTTTAATTTGACACTTGTACTAAAAAGAATGCACAAAAAATTACATGGATAAGAGGGTGCAAAAAAACCAATTGGTGCAAAGTTGAAAAAATGTTCATTTTTCTTATGTCATTCAATCTTTTGTACTTAGTCAAATTTTTATGTAAGTTTTATTTTCTTGTTTTCCATACCATATAAACATATGTTCAAGCTATCCAACAACTAACCACTCCAAGTTTCTTGAAGGTAAACTTGTTTAGAAACACATCATAATTGTATTCGAATGTCATTTTCCCTTGTTTGCTGTCTTGGGTTTTCCTTTTGTTTCAATTTTCAACATAACAAATACCACACCTTAAGATGCCAACCTTTGTAACATACCATTTGAATTTATTTCTTTTTCATTATTGCACTAAAACAATGATTATTCACAAAATAATGAGATGATAACCACAAATATTACCCCTACCAAGTTGAGTTTAAAAGGTGAAATTAAACATTGGAGTTCAATGGACAATAAATAGTTTAAATCCTAATTTAACAAATTCATATTTTTAAAACTCAAATTTCAATGCATAGTGTTCATATGTTCTTACTTCATACCTATTGATGGTTACAATTAGATGTTAATGGGTATTTCAGATAACTTTGGCATGCATATGAAAGATGTATCAATATTTAAATCATTAATATTCACAAGATGTGGCCTATATAGATTAGATAGATCATACTATTATTAATTTGAAATAAATAAAGTCCAAAAATAAGGTATTGGTTAGAAAAGTGACATGCATAGAAAATAGACTTGGTACAATTTTGTTAAATTGAAATCATTTTTAAAATCCCACCTTATTGTTATTTTGATTTGTATCATGATGATAAGTCATTAAGGTATGTAGATCTATTTGTTTTTTAATGATTTTTGTTTTTTTGTGCATTGTATATGAAATTTCAAAAAATTGGTTATGAAAAACATTCTAATTTATGGATCCAAAAGTTTGAACAACAATTACAAATAAAAATATATACCTTTAAAAAAAAACACAAACAAAAATGACTTCCACACAATTTATGACAATGACTCTTACAATTCGATGAATTGAATAATGTGTTCATATAATCATACAAAAACACATCATATATACTTTGAAACCATAAACGTGTTGACAATATTTTAAACTCTTGGACAATCATAACACTCAATTTTATTACTTTCTTATGAATGATTATACTTAAAAACATATTTTTTCTTGTCAATTAGACCAATGGCATGATGAAAGGTAGAATGTAAAACATTAAGTATTATTTTTCCATTATGAGTTATATCTTGAATTATGAGAAATTTAAAATACCATTACATATATAATGGATACAAAAGTATTAAACAAAAAGAATGAGGTTTTTTTCCCCCCATAGTGTTTTGTTTTCAAGACAATGTCTTCAAAGCATAAAATTTTATAATCCAACTACATGCCTTATACCTAAGTTCTAATTTTAAAAAAAAATCAAGTTCTTGCTTGAAATATAATTTCAAACATTGAGATCACATGTACAAAACAATTGCTTGAATTTTCTACGTGTGAATAAATATATAACTAAATCCTCATGAAAAATAAATAAATAAAAAATCCGTGCCAACAAAGTCCAACATTAAATGTACCAAAAATAACTATTTTCCCAAACAAATATGTCTATTGACATGTTACACATCACGTTTGAATTCTCACCAGCTTTTTTATATGGGCACAAATAAATCTGATTGAAAATATCACAAAAAATTGCCTATGTTCCCCAAATCTTAAAACCCCATTACAAAACAAAATTATGATTTTTAATTTTAAAAATAAAATAAAATAATTTCCTAATAATTAAAACCTTTTTTTAATATCACTTAAAAGCTAAAAAATAGTTCAAAATAGGTACCATACTTTTTCCCCCAGGAAAAAAAAGAAAAAGAAAAAGAAAAAGAAAAGTATTTAAATTTGAAAAGAAATGAAAAGAAAAACAGCGCTGGTGTCTGTACGGCCCAGGATATTTGGATTCTAGCAAAGTAGGATTCTAACAGGTGGAATCTGCCACTTTGGCGTAATTTGATGTCGGTTCTGACACCCGGAATCTTCCTCGTACACATACGGTGTTCTCGATTCTGACACTTGCAATCTGCCACGTAGGCGTACGGAGCTGTCCTAACTTGACACGGTACCGTAGTCCTTTATACAAAACCTTCCTGTCGCTATCACCGGCACGTGTCACAACGAGTAGAAATACGACACGTGTCAGACAGGTGGCAGTTTAGGGTTCCTCCTGCAACACGCTAAGCTTTGCTTTCTTTTAAGAGTCTGGAAAACGAGCGATCGTGTGCTCTTTTTTCTGCAAAGTTTTGCGGAGAAATTTTACGTGGCGTCGAGAATTTGTGAAGTCGAATTCCAAGTTTTTGAGGTTCTGAGAAAATCCGCAATTAGAAATTTTGTTGGGGGTGGGAATTTTTTTTTTTGTCCGAGTCGACTAGTGACTTGCAGTGTTGTCAGGAATTGAGCAAATCGAGAAAAACCAGAGAAAGAATTCCATGGACGCTTTGCGAAGAGCGGATGCGGACGTTGCTACAGCAACGCACCCGGGCAGAAATCTACGATGGCGTCTCAACAGGTAAAATGAGGTTTAGGATCTGATGGGTATAATGAGGTTTTGAGGTAAAACGAGGTTTTGGGTTTAGGGTCTGATGAGTAGAATGAAGTTTTGAGGATTTCTGTAATATTCGAATTTCGTGGGCATCCTTTCTTGTTTTTCTCAGGAGAGAATCGCTTTGTGGGTTTATGGTATGTGCGAGAAGGGTTTGCTTTTCGAGCGGTGCAATGTTTTGTGACTCATAGGCGACTTTTTGTTTTTGTTTTTTGTTTTGTCTGTGTGTGTGCCAGATTCAATCCCAAGTGGAGATTCAACATGGACAAGAACAGGATAGCTCACCCTCTGCAATATGAGAAGAGAAAAGGAAGAAACAAGCTCAACTACATTAACCCTGTCTTCTACATACGGCGTATTAAGAACAATCTGATGAGCGTGGGTCACAGGAATCACATCTGAATCTCTCAAGACCACAAAGAGTAGATCAAATTCTGTGAGTTTTGTTTGATGAATTGGTTCACAATTGTTGGAATTATTAGGGTTAGTTTTCTGTTGCAGCTTTGAATTTGTAGTCTCCTCAGTTTTGTTGTGGGAAAGAAACGATTTCCATTTCTATGGGTGGAATTTCTATTTGTATGCAGTCAAAAGAATTTTTGCTTGTAATGGACAGGCTTCAACAGTGGTACACATATTAGTGAGGTCAGATCAATGATGGCTGTGTTGTTTGTATATGGGTAGGTTTAATCCCAAGCGGAGATGGAATATGAAGAAGAACAAAGTTGCCAATTCTGTGAAGGATGAGGAGAGGAAAGCAAGAGACAAGATCAACTACAACAATCCTCTCTTCTACATCAGAAGCATTAAAAGCAATCTATCAAGTGTGTTTCACAGGAATCACACCTAAGTTTTCCCAGATTAGAAGAATACATCAAACCTGCCAATCTCTGATGGTAAAATTCTTCAGCACTAGTTGATGATGTATAAGGACATCAAAAAGTTGCTTTCAGTTTTGCTTACAGCTTCTTCTGAACCCAAACATAGCAAAGAAAGACCAAAGGTTGAAAGTGGGCAAATTAAGTAGATTGTGCACTGGCACATTACAAACTTACTGGTATAATTTTGTTACATATGATGTGATTAGGAATGTGATCCAATTCATATGTGCTTGCAGATATACAAAATCAATTTCGCAGTTGAACTAAAGTGAGAGACTATTTGGGGTGCACAGACTAGGGTGCCAAGGGGGAGTGCACAATCAAGAATTGGTGCATGGGGTTCAATACCCATGCAACCACTGTTTGATGGTACAACCCAACTAGCAACCTATGTTGAGAAGGGATGATCTTGTGCTTTGCTATGATCAAAATCACCTCTGCAATTATGTGTGGAGTTTATGCTACCAGAACAAAGAAACAAAAGTCATCATTCCTAGCATCAAATTTGTGGTATCAATTAATTAAAAAGTGGAAAAATTATATGTAAGATGTGCATTGGGATTCCATGGAGCTTCTCTCCTCCCCTTATTACCAAAACTTGCAAAGCTTCTGTTTTTTTGTTTCCAATCATTTTTTCTTTTATAGGAGAGATAGCAGCAACAGAAGTTTGAGGCTCTTCAAAATAGAAATTTTTACATATTCTCAAGATAAAATTATAGAGTACCATTCATTCAACCTACCCATTTAGGACAAAATAGGACAAATGCAATGCAAAGCTTTTGGGATAAAAAGTGTGATGCAATTAGAAAACACCTTGAGGAACACTTGGGGAACTTTATGGGAACGCTTTGTGAACTTGGTAGAAAACCCCTTCTTGGGAACTTGATGAGAACAGAGTGGGAACAACAACAAAATCCAACACCCACTACTACTACTACCCAAAAGCCTCTCACCAAAAGGAAAAAAAAAAATTTTCCTCATTAGCCCTAAACAAATGTAATTGTTAAATACTCCTTATACATAGCCCAAAATTGAAAGTTTTCTAATTACTAGCATTGTACAATTAATAACCTTTTTTGGGGGAAAAATAATATTAAGAATAAGCCTTTGATGATTATGCATTTTCCATGCATAATTGCCATGGTTATCAAGAGGTCAAATGATGAAATAGATTTTACACTACATGTTTACTCTAACAAAAACATTCCAATGTGAACAACTAGATTGGTATTTTGAACTAATGTCATTTCAATTTCAATTTTTCTTTAATTTTTTAGTTGATATATTTTTTGAATAATCAAAATTTGACAAGAAATTTCAAGTTGACCAAGTAGACATAATATTTATAGATTGCAACTTGGATGTTACATCCTCTACACATACAATGGAAGCTTTGTTTGATTACTGATCTTTTCCTTTGAAAATAATTTTTTTGACCTTGTTTTATGATGATAATCGTATTAAATAATTCATGTGCCTTTCTATCTCATTTTCATCTATTATTCATATTAATTTAAATGTAATATATTCTTTAATTTAATGAGTAGTCAATGATCAAGTTCATGTACTTTTGTGAATTGTTTCATAAGGTTTGTGAAATAATGGTATTGAATCAGAAAGAATCGTTAACAACATCAACATGATGTGGAAAATTAAAAGCGCCATAATAAATCTACTAAGCCAATGATGTATAATGAGTTAAAAGTAATCAATTCAAACTTTATTGTTATCATGTGAGGAGTCAAACATGTTATTTTGCAAGATCATAAGACGTGTTGTTAAGTTAAATATTTTGTTTTTCTTTTAATTGTTCCATTTGTGTATCAAAAAGTAATAAAAATCATTAAACTTGCATTGTTAATATTAGTGTCTTAAATTATAAGTTGTATTAACAATTGTTGTTTAATTTATATATATATATTGTAATGGAAATTACATTGGGCACAAATTTTGTTGACCTTGCATGTAGCAAAGTGTATTATTAAAATACATTAAAATAGCTACTCTTATATGTCTCAACTAATAGTGCAAATGATCCACCTCTAAAAGAATAATCTTGAATTTTTTTTCTAACTCCAAGCTTACTAAAACTAACAATTTAAATGAATATATGGTATTAAATTGGATGCAAACAAAGAATTTTAATTTGATATAAGGTGGCCGAAATATGTGGATATTAGAAAATTAAGTAATTATAATAGGGCAAGGGAAAAAAATTCCTCATCTAATACTTTTAGGTTAAAATGAAGTGATAATAGCCATCAATGCTTTCCAAATCACATTGTGATAATGTTTTTTACATAAACTCATTATGCTTAAACAATGTTTAAATAATGTTTAGATAGGTTTTTTACATCATTTCATTATACTTTCTAAGCATGAAAAACATTGATCACAAGCTTTAAAATGTGTTGAAACGTATTATATATTTATTGAGTTACTTTTAAATTTATTTTGATTTTAGATTAATATATTTAACAAGTGGGCATACAAATAAAACACACAATTTCAACATTATATTAGTTTATAAATCTTGTAAATATGTCAAAAAGAGAATGGTTAAGCACAAGGTGGTTCCTATTACCTTTTTTTACCCACCTTAATCCTTTTTTGATGCATGTCGTTTTAATTTTTTAACACTTGGTGTTCCCTTTATGTTTTGTATGTGAGAGGTCAGGTTTTTTACAATATTGTCAAATCTTGGGAATAAAACATGTTTAAAAAGTTGTAAATGTCCTAAATGATCGACTCCCAAACTTACATATACTTAGTGCAATCAAGTTTTTCAACCTTAAGCAATAAACAAGGTCGAGAGAATTAGTGCATTTGATTCATGGTTGGAAATTTTGTTGGATTGATTTTTCTCAAGGGAGAATGACCATGATTTTTGTTGAGTGTGATGCATTGATGTGGTGTTTTTATGCAAAATCAATGTTGTTGATTGGATTGGCCAAATTTTTTTAAGTGATGGAAGGATATGTGGATAGATGAATTTAAAACCATGGATGACTAATCATTGTAGATTTTAAGTTTCTTGTATTTGTATTATATTTCTAATTATTTCATTTGATATTCAATTTAAGTGTAATAAATCCTAGTTTTGTGTATGGTCTTTTAGTGTTGATTTGTAAGTTTTGTTCATTTTCAAAACAAGTTCAATTGGTATGAACTACAATGGTAGGTATTGATTAATGATATTAGATTTCACGTGTGTGATTATGAATGTCAAAACACATTTCATTTTGATTTTTTTTTTTTTTACATGTAAAAATACTAGTTCAATGTGGAATAACCTGTCAAAATAACTAACATCCAATATATAATCTATCATTTGATTAATCATACCCTTTCCAAAAATTAATGTCAATGTCAATTAACCACCCCTTGTGATTTAGGGATTACATGATTAAAATCATTCAATTCTGGTCATTGTTAAGATCATACAACTAAGGTGACTTGAATTTGATATCATATATGTAGTGCATTTGATTGAAATAAAAAAATAAAAGAGTAAAATTCTTTTTAAATAAATGAAAAAATGATTCAAAATTTCAAGTATAGTCAAATATGGAATCATAAATTATTTTAACTTGGAAGTCATATAAACCTTATTTCATTATTTATTAAATCAAACATAAAGTTACTTTAAAAATCTATCTAAGTATGCAATGACATAATTACATTATTATAATTTTAGAAATAACTTAGATTTTAAAAGTAAAAATCCTAAGATCATAATTATATATACTTTGTAATTTTGAAACTCAAGATATGTGAATTGAATTAAAATATGAAATTGAAAATATTTAATTAAATCAAGACACTCAATTCGAATTTATGGTCAAAATCAACCATATTTGTTTGTGCCTTTTGTTTTGTTAAGTTGGTAGGTTGGGGTTGTTTGTTTTTTTGTTTCCCCATAGCCTTGATATGTCACATTCTTTGCACATTGAGACAAGTTGTACAACAATTTGCTAATAGTCCACCTTTAAATATGTCATGGTATGAGTTGGAAGGCCTTTCACATTGATAGAGTCATTCTAACCTTACTCCTCTTGCTCCCAATTTCCAAGCACTTAAAGGAGTGTTTTGTTTTGGTCTTACAATTGGTACAAATTGGTGTTTCATGCATGAACACCAAGAGATTAAAAACGTGTTAGATTTACGTAACGTTTAATTACACAACTTTCCACTTCTTCACAACAAATAAATATTTCATAAATGTTAGCAAAATCCTTCCAATCTAAGGTGATAACAATTGTTGATGGTGCAATAAATAAGAGTGTATTTCAAGGTGTGACATTGTAAAAAGGAAGAAAATTTGCAACTTGTGTTACTCCTAAAACTTTGTGGCTTTTGTAGGATTGTTGATTGTTGGACCCAATGATAGTAAAGGAAATTTTAATACTTAATTGTGTATTCTTATAATTATTTTGGTACACCACTAAAATTTCCACTATTTTTATTTGAAGTTCTACTTCCTATTTGATGGAACTCCAAACAATTCATATTACATTTGGAACTTTCTAGTTCCTTCTTGATCTCAATTACAATAGGGATTGTGTCGTTATTTCTTTTGTAATAATGTTTATTTTTACTTCCTTTTCAATCCCACATGAAATAAGGATTTATTTTATTTCTTTTTTCAATACAATGGTAACAAAGACTAGGAGCTCTAAAAAATGATTTCAACTTTTTTAAAAAATTTTTTTATAAAGATGACTATTTTGGAAAACTAGAAGCTTTACTGTTTCACAAGCTTCAAATTTGCTCTTGCCTTGTTGTTGTGGGAAAAATGCATTGATATGAATTGTGATGGAAAATTCTTTCATTATTTAAAACTAGATTGTGCCCATGGTACCAAAAAATGTGTTTTGATTAAGATATTTGTTGTTTTAGTGTCTAGTCCAAAACTAAACAATTTTTTTAATAATGTGCAAGAGGGATCCAATTTCAAATCACTTTTATGTCCTTTTATGTAGACAAAGAAATTAATTTCTAATCAATTGTTTATAATTTTATGTGCATAAGGCTTCATATTTGCAATCAACCCAATGTTGTTTGATGTCATTTGGACCTTTATTATTAAAAAAATAAACACACAAAGTCAATAACAAATGGGAAGGCTATGAGATGCCCCATTTTAAGGGTTGGTTATCCTACCTTTATTACTGAATATTTTTTCCCCAAATTTGTTGTTAACCCTAAAATTTTCAAGCACAATTTTTTTTGGCAAATGTTCATTCATTGATAGGTAGCCTTTGAGCAATTGTCAACATATAACAAATTTGACACTAATGTTTTAATTCACTAAATCATCATTTGGTCATTGTCCACCAATTAATGATGGGTATAATTCTACCATATATTTTGATGCAAATATGTTCAAAGAAAGCAACAAGATTGTTTTATAGAAGGATTGTGATTCATTGATTCATATGAAGGAATTTTGAAAAGCTTTTGCAATTCATTATTTAAAATACATATAGTTGCCTCAATATATCATTTTTTGTGTGTGAGTCCTTATTGAATAGATTTAAAAAATTCAACGTGTGCAAAAAAATTTAGGTTTTGGGATTCATTTTGAAAAAATATCATAATTTTGAATCATATCAAAATATGTTGGTTTTGATTTTTAATTTCTTGTATCATAAGTTACAATTTTTTTTAATGTGTCATGTATATTACACCCCATTTACATGTGACAAAGAATTGTTGAAAATTTGAAACAAAATTTGAAACTTTAAAATTAAAATTTTCATATTAAAAAAAATGGTGAATGTTTTTTTTGGAGTGTGGTAGTATGTTATTATCATAAAAGAAATTTAGTATCAAAATTAGAATTTCTTAATCATTTAAAAAATTGACTCCTTTTGATACAATTATTATTCAAGTTCAAAAGCCTTTTTATTAAAATCAGAATTAGATTTAATAAATTTCTAATTAAAATTTCTCAACACTCATATTAATCAATTTACACAATTTGAGTTTACTAATATAATTTTTAAATGTAAGAGAAAACCTACATCAAACAAAATAAATTTCATCACTATTTGACATGATTTTTGATTCCTTTAATTATATTTGCACCTCTTTAGTAAAATTTTTGTATCAATAAAGGGGAACTAGTTTGGGCTGAGTAATGATATGAATTGTGAGTTAACAATTGTGATAATTGTGACAATTGTGATAAGTGCAAGGGATCAAAGATTTGTTAGAGGAACTAGGCTTGGAAAAGCCAAAAAAATGCAAACTCATCAATTAAAGCACCATGTGTGTGGCATTCATTTTGGATATGCTAAAACCTAAACCAACTCAAGTTTGTAAAGTTGTCTAGGAGCTTGTTCACCCAACGTTTGATCAAAGAGGGGCCATAAGTCTAGCAAAAAAATGGGTGATGAATATTGTTGAGGAAAAAATAAAATCATTGCCAATGAGGTGATGAAGCATGCACTCAAGAAGCCCATGTTTTTTCCTTTGGGGGAGGCAATGGAGGTTTAGAAGATTTTTTAGATTTTGATGTTCCCGATGTCTTCAATCAAGTGCACATAAATTTCTCAATGTGTTCACACCATGTTCTCAAGTTCCCAAAATTTCCCAAGATGTTCTAATAGCTGATCACACTTTATCTCATAAATTTTGCCCAAAGTGAAATTAACCTAATATAGCTAGGCCAAAGGGGAGCACATCTATGGTTATAATTTGGAATTGCAAACTTCTATTTGGGGTGGGGTTTTTCAAACTTCAAAGTTTCAGATTTCATTTTGTAAATACTTTGAGTGAGATACACCATACATTGAAGCATCTCAATGTAATCCTGGGCTATATCCATGCATTGCAAATCCAATTTATTTGACCGAAACAAATGGCAAAAAATTGAACCCAACAATTGAAAAGGAGAAAAAAAAGGGCAAAAATATTGAACCCAACAAATTGAAAGGGGAAAAAACGAGAAAAAAATTATACAAAGTTGAAGACCAAAATTATAAATCTTTGATGCATACAAAAGAACTTCAAAATTACATTGAAGGGAAAACATCCAGGCCTGCATAGCTTAATATACTTTTTCATAGAAGGGTGGGTATTAGGAAACTCAAATATTTCACCATGCAAAAATATAATCTTCAAAAAATCCTCCCAAAAAATAACCCCAAAATCCTTCAAGATATTATTATAACTCTATAATAACTAATCTCAAGTTTCAACACAAGCCAAAAAAATCATCATTCAAAAATCCTCATATGAAAATAGACCTAATATGACCTAGGGGCCAGAATCCATTAAGCTAGCTACTATTATATACTCTATAATGAATCTAAACACAATAATCCTTGGCTTGGTGCACAAGGCCAAGAATCTAATCAACAAGTAGTAAGTACTTAGTAGGAATCCAGGAAAATATATGAATTAAAGCACAAAACATTACTTCTGATTTTGAAAATCTCTTTTTTCCAGCAAGATGATACTCAAACAACTCACTCATTAAAAGAAGGTACCATAGACGATCATTTATTTTCTTGGGCAAAACCTTGGATGGACAAAATCTTTCATTTATGGGAACTCAATTCAAGGAACTCCCAAATTGGGTGGGCATGGGCAAAAAAACAACAAAAAACAACAACAACAACACCAAGGATCAAACTAAAATTAGTACCCATTTGAGAGAGGGTGTCTATATCTATCTTCATACCCTTGCAGAGTTTGAAGTGCCTGTCCTAAGACCCATCTCAGATCTAATGCTAGAAACTAAGTTAGAAAGGAGTAAAGGATTTAGTTAGGTCCTTGAAGTGCCTGTCCTAAGACCCATCTCAGATCTAATGCTAGAAACTAAGTTAGAAAGGAGTAAAGGATTCAATCAGGTCCTTAAACCCTAAACCCTAATTAGGTCCTACTTGAAATTCTGTCATGTTTTGATGACATCCCTCTTCTTCTTCTTCTTTTGGGTTCTCCCTCTGAACTAACTTATCTATCTGTTTCTAAACCACCACTACCCACATTTCTTTGACCTACTTTTGCCTTTGTAGGTGACTGACCCACTACCTGCTTGCTATAAGAGTCAGTGAACATGCCATAGAAGGTGGGATTCTCAGGTACAATAGAGAGCTTTAGTACCTTAAGCTGAAGAGGGTTGTAGAAATGTGGTTTTTAGCTTTAGCTGCAGCTGCAATTTCCTCTACCATTTGTCCAAAAATTGCAGGACAATAATATATTGGCAAACACAACATGCAATACCTGCAGCAGATGGGGCAAGCAAACCCATTCAACAAATCATTCATGGACTCCTCAAATACCTTGGCAGCCTGCAGCAGCACATGCGGCAAGCAAACTTGGTATGTAGTATATAGTATACACACCCATTTGCCAAATCTTTCATGAACTGGTCGAAAAGCTTGTGAGGTGAAAACCAGCACACTCGCTTTTGCTTGTCTCTGCTGCAAAACTCGAAATTGGGACAATTATTTATAAATTCTCTGCCAAAAAATTTGTGTGTCTCTGGAAACACACACATACTTTACTTACTACTACACATAAATACAGAAATCAGTGCTTGCCAGCTCCCCTAATAAGTGCAATAGCAGAATATGATCAGTACCAGAATCTTTGTGTTTTCCTTGGAAGATGTTGCAAAATATATATATATATCATTGGTAAGTACTCGGATTTGAATCTCTGGAAGGAGAACAAAGACGAATTGAAGAACCATCCAGCAACAACGTTTAAATCTATCTGGAGGCAGAAAGAAGAAGAAGAAGAAGAAGAAGATTTGATTGAAGAAACACCCCCAGCCACCAACAATTGCTGTAGAGTCAGGGTTTTTGTTTGGAAAAAAGGATTTAAGTGATATCTGTAGTCAAAATGGCGATCATTCACAAAACAATTTATCCCCGATCAATAAGATGGCTTGAATTCATTGGTCCCTTGGACCTTGGACTCTCTAAATCTGGCTATATATTGAGAGGGGCTGGGTGGGTGGGTGGGGAAAAAAAATTTAAAAAATCCCTGGAAATCTGGCGACATACTTACTTACTTAATTACTTAAGGGAACCCATTCTTCTTCGATTCATCTTCAATTCTTCTTCTTCTTCGTGGTTCAATTTGTGTGTGTGTATGTGTGTGTTGCTTGCGGGTACAAATTAGAAAAAGAGTGTGGTACAAGAGAGTAGTAATGAGAGATGAATGTGCGAGCAGCGCACCATTTATACTTCCGCCGCTAATTCTTTAACGGAAAACTAAACTAAACGTCTTCTTCTAACTACCAATTCCGCCTGCAGTAGCACCAGATTTTTCTTCTTCTTTTTTCTTTTTTTCAATTTTCTGATGAAGCTGGCTAGTGTGGCGAGCATCATCCATCCCTAGGCAGATTTCTTCTAATTACTGGCGACTTAAAAAATAAAAGAACTTAGTCTTCTTCTTCGTAGCCAGTAAAGCATAAATAATGTGGCGAAACCCTCCTCCCAAATTCTTTTTATAAAAAAAAGCTTTCTGTCTTAAAAAAAAAAAGAGAACTTAGTCTTCTTCTTCATAGCCAGTAAAGCATAAATAATGTGGCGAAACCCTCCTCCCAAAAATTTTTAGAAATTCTTTTTTCTGTCCCTTTTAGGCGAATTATTATTATTATTTTTTAAAGAAGGAAACAAAAAGGGGAATTTGGAACACAATAAATTTCATTTATCAGAAAACTGTGTGTCTGTCTGTCGCCTTATGACAATTTTTCGCCCCCCTAAAAAAGAAAAGAAAAAGTAGAGAAAATAGATTTTTCACACCACCACCACCACATTTCAAGGAATTTTTAAGAAAACGAGTATAGCCAGTAAGCATAAATTGTGGCGAAACCCTTCCCCCACCAAAAAAAAAGTTTTGTGTTTCATTTTAGGCGAAGTTTCTTTTGTGACAGAAAATATTTTGTGTTGTCATTTTTTGGCGATTTTTCGGCCCACTCAAAAAAAAAAAGACTGACCGGCACCAGAACGAACACGCCTCGAGAAAGAAGAAGAAACAAGCGAAGGCACAAGAAGAAAGAAGATGAGGAAGAAGAAGAAGGAAAGAAAAGCAGCGATGATTTTTGTGTCGTTTGTACAAATGCTCGCATGATTGTCGAAGAATTCTTGTGTAAGACGGAATCCGAGAGTTGTTTCGGTTGGTTTTTTTGGTGTCTGTTTCTCTTTTTCAGTTTTCCTAGTTTGATGATCCATGCATTTGCTGCATTGGGTTGCTGTGTTGTTGTGAGTATATCCTTTTTTCCTTTCTCCGGCTTCTGTCTGTCTTTGATCTCGTTCGCTCTCTCGCCCTCTCGCTCGGCGACGAGAGAGATCGTGAGTGAGTGAGTGAGTGAGTGAGTGAGAGGGAGACAAAGCATGCTGAATTGAATCGGGTTTAATTACTTGCTTGTGGCTGCGCCGTGGTAACGGACATCGAGGCGGAATTTCTGTCCTTTTGTTTCTATTGTTCCTTTGGCTACGTACGTGTGTGGATTGTTTGTCTTTCTGTCTGTCATGGCCGGGAATGCACGAAAGCTTGTAGTAGAGGTGTTGGCAGCGAAAGGGTTGATGCCCAAAGATGGTGAAGGCTCATGCAATGCCTACTGCGTGGTATGAATCTCTCTCTCTCTCTCTCTCTCTCTCTCGCTCTTCTCAGCTTTGTTGTCGCATCAAAATCGGTTTTGATGAGTTTTTTAAGCTTGCTTTTGTGATTGTGATTCCGCTACCGGGCCCAGCTGGACTACGATGGACAGCGCAAAAGGACGAAGGTGAAGATCAAGGATCTTGACCCCACTTGGAACGAGAAGGTACATGCAGTGCCTTTATCTCCTCTCTTTGCCAAAAAAGATATTGAAAAAATGCTGTTAATTGCGCGAGCGCAAAAAAGCACGAGTTTCGTCTTCCTTCAAACAAGTCCAGCAGCAGATCAGCGATCTAATTGTTTGTAGCTGGATTTGCAATTGTCAGCAGCTGGGTTTCACCTTTCTTTTGGTTTCTGGTTTGTGGGTGTTGTAGTTCGAATTCTTGATGTCGGATCTAGCAGCGGGTGGAGACCTGGAGCTCAATGTCCACAGTGAACGTAAGACTAGTGATGACTCGCCTGCCGGTAGACGCAGCAGCTTTTTGGGGAGAGTGGTCATTCCTCTTCACAGTGTCCCTTCCAAGCCGCCTGAAGCTATAAGGTGGTACCCATTGCAGAAACGAGGCTTATTCTCCCAAGTCAAAGGAGATCTTGGGTATGGACCTCCTCTTTCTGGCAGATTGCAAAATGCATCTGCGGGTTGCTGTTTTTGCAACTGAAGTGGACTCATCAAGTCGTGAAGCTCTCTCTTTCTCTCACTGGGTTTTGTTTGAAGTCTTCTTTCTCTGGTTAAATTTTTTACAGCTTGAAAGTCTACATGAGCCCTGATCAGATGCAAAATGAACAAAAGCAACAACATGGCGATTTCGCTAAGGATAGCAAAATTGTGAGAACGGGAATGAAAGCAGACAAGCAGCAGCAGCCACAAGCTGGTGCCGGCATGAGAGCTTCGAATTTGCTCCTCACAGTTCCAGAAACAGATTTCACAATCAAGGAAACCAATCCTGATCTCGGCAAGGCAGTTGATTACAACCATCACTACGGCCTCGTTGAACAGATGACGTTCTTGTTTATCCGTGTGGTTAAAGCACGAGGACTTGCTGCAAAAGATGCCGAGCGGACGAGTGATCCTGTAAGTCTTTCTTGGACTGCATGCTTGCATGCAACAGTTACCTGATTGAAAATTTTCAGAGGTCCCTACAACAACAATAACAACACCAGATTTTATGAAATTCTCGTTCGAGAGTGCGCTGTATTTAGATTTTGTTTTTATTCTTCATTGGGCTTTTCTGTGCTGTCTTATTTCTGGACTCCTTCTTTGCTTGATCTCTCTCTCTCAAGAAACTTAAACCTTAAACCCTCATTATCCACCCAATTTTGGCTCTGGGTAACTGTGAGTACGTGTGTGTGTTTTGGCATGGGCCACAAATAACAACAGTATGTGAGATTGACACTGCGGAATCTGAAGGCGGAGACGAAGATTATCAAACGTAGCCTAGATCCCGAATGGAATCAAGTGTTTGCTGTTGGTGAAGACAAAGTACAAGGGGGCACACTAGAATTGACAGCATGGGATGCGGTATGAGGTTTTTTCTTCCTGGTATTATTGTGTCAGGTGGATATAGCTGGTTTGACCTCAGGAAGCATTCTTGCATTATGTAGCAGCATAGCTGAAGAAAAGTTATTCTGTTGTTGATTTTCATGAGGATGAAGAGGGTTTAGTGCCCTTGTGTTTTGGAAGTGCTAACTTTGAATAATCTTGTTTGTTAATAATAGGACAAGCTTTTGAAGGATGATTTCCTTGGAGGTCTCATGCTTGATTTGTCAGAGGTCCCAAAGAGGAAGCCTCCAGAAAGTCCACTGGCTCCACAATGGTACAAACTCGAATCCAAGACTGGAAAGGGCGGGGGCAGAGTGCAAGGTGAAATCATGCTTGCTGTTTGGTGGGGTACGCAAGCTGATGAAGCGTTTCCTGAAGCATGGCACTCTGACACAGGTGGATATGCCCATTTCCGATCCAAGGTTTATCTGTCACCCAAGTTGTGGTACTTGCGGGTGAACGTCATTGAAGCTCAAGATCTAAATCCTCGTGACAAAGGTCGACTACCAGAACCGGTATGTCTTGTTGTAGTGTATTTTTGTGGATTCTAGTGTGGAGTCAATCGCTGCACTTCCTTCCATATGCAGTATTTATCTGCTTTTTTCTGTTAATTACTCCTCCAGGCTTTCAGAGTTGAAATTCTGACCTCTGGAGTCACCATGCATGGATGTCAAATCTTGTGCACATAATTTTGCTTTATTGGTTGCAGTATGTGAAGGCAATTGTTGGCCCATATCAACTTGTACAGTCAAGAGTTGCTATGGTGAAGAGTGCCACCAGCCCATTCTGGAATGAGGATTTGATGTTTGTTGCAGCTGAGCCATTTGATGAATTGTTGCATCTTCTCATTGTGGAGCGAGTTGGAAACAAAGTAAGTGGTGGGGGTTTTGCTTCTTTTCTTGCAAGCACTACTACTATTGTAGGTCTTGTAGCAATGTTCACAAATTTAACCAATTCTCTTTGTTATACAATATAATTGTTCCAAAAGTATAGCACATTTAATTTTGGGTATCAATTTGGGTTTTTTTGGCCCTACAATTATTATTTATTGAAGGAGGAGGTTCTCGGCGAAGTGAGAATCCCATTGAGCAGTGTAGAACGGCGGATTGATGGTCGTCCAGTGCCTTCAAGGTGTGTGCCTTCAAAGTGTTTTGAAATCCCATTTTTTGTATCTTTCTTGTTTTGTTTCTGCATAGGGTTGTGTTCTTTTGTGCTCAAGTTGTGTTCTTTTTCATTTTTTTGTACCCAGGTGGTATGTGCTTGAAAAATCGGGTGGCCAAGGACTATTAAGTGGGCGCATTCATTTGCGTATTTCCTTAGATGGTGGCTATCATGTTATGGATGAGTCGCCCAACTACACTAGCAGCAATCGTCCCACAGCGAAGCAGCTCTGGAGACCTGCTCTTGGTATTGTGGAGCTGGGTATCCTTGGTGCCAATAGCCTTCTTCCTATGAAATCCACCAAGGACAAATGGGGTAGCACTGATGCATACTGTGTTGCCAAATATGGTCCAAAGTGGGTTCGGACAAGGACTATTTGTGAGAGCTTCAGTCCTCGTTGGAACGAGCAATACACCTGGGAAGTTTATGATCCATGTACTGTGCTCACAGTAGGTGTGTTTGACAACAGGTAAACAGGCTCTTTTCTCATTCCCACTGCTGTTGCTCTAAACAACTTTTAAACCCTAAAAAGGAATACATCTATTTGATGCTTTATTTTGTTTCTTCTCTCCCATGTTTTACAGGCATGCAAATCCAGACATGGCACCAACCATCAAAGACCTTCCCATTGGGAAGATCCGCATTCGCTTATCAACACTGGAGAGTGATCGGGTGTACACGAATGCCTACCCTTTGCTTGTTGTCACACCACAGGGTGTGAAGAAAATGGGTGAGCTAGAGCTTGCCGTGCGACTCTCATCTGCATCGAAGTTGAATCTGATGCATGCTTATCTGCAGCCTCCACTGCCAAGAATGCATTATTTTTACCCTCTTGATCACAGGCAGGCAGAGAGTCTTCGGGTTGCAGCCATGAACATGGTTGCATTGAGGCTCATGAGATCAGAACCAGCACTGCCTCAAGAGGTTGTGCAGTTTATGCTGGACACTGATGCTGAGCGCTGGAGCATGCGCAGGAGCAAAGCTAACTACTATCGGATTATGGTGAACCCTAAATCCCTAAACCCCCTTGTTGGAAAGATATGCATGCCAGCTCCCCCCTGAAGATTTACCTGCCTTAGGAATGAAGGAGAATGTTATATTTTTGTCTAAGAATTATGATTTGTCTGCTCATGTTGCAGGCTGTGCTCAATGGTGTGATGACAATAACAAGTTTGTTCACCGACATTTGCAGCTGGAAAAGCCCTGTGACCACACTTCTGGTCCACTTCCTCTTCTTCATTCTTGTTTGGTACCCAGAGCTTCTACTTCCCACACTCTTCATGTACATGTTCCTGATTGGGGCATGGAACTATCGGTTCCGAGCTCGAGCACCTCTATTCATGGATGCCAGACTCTCTCAAGGGGAGCATATAGGTGATCTGGATGAATTGGAGGAAGAATTCAACATTGTGCCAGCTAACAAAGCACAGGAGGTCAGTATTTTTGTATATAATACACATAGTCATAGTTTTTGGTTACTAGTATTTTTCCAGTGAGCAGATCTCATTCCTGCAGGAAGTTATATTTGCTATTGATCTAATATGGCAGTGTGTTTCTTTGATACAGGTATTGAAGTACAGGTATGAGAGGTTGAGAGGAGTTTCTGGAAGAATACAGAATGCTCTTGGAGGTCTTGCTACTATGGGAGAGAGGCTGCTGTCTCTTCTCAGTTGGCGAGATCCTAGGTACTGTGCAATAAATATTATTCTCCTTTTGTTTTTGAAAGCTATCAGAGTTACAACTTGATTTAAGTAGGGTTTAGGGTTTAAATAAGCTTTGGCAAGTCTGATGATGCTCCCTCATCTCTTTCTTCATCTCTTTTTCTTGGCTTGGCTTGGAACCAGGGCAACTGCCATCTTCATTGGCTTCTGTTTGGTAGCAGCACTTCTGCTATATGTTACTCCTTTCAAAGTGGTGGTACTTCTTCTGGGTCTGTATATCATGCGACACCCACGTTTCCAAGACCCTCTGCCTGCGGTGCCCTTGAACTTTTTCAATAGGTTGCCATCACTGTCTGATCGCATCTTGTAGTGAGTCTACTGAATCCACTCTCAGAGAGAAGAGAGAGTGGTTTTTTGTTTCCCTTGAACCTGTACCTTTCCTCATTTTGTAGTTTTTGGAGGATCATCAGCTGCTTACATTTTTAGGTTGTTAAATCTTGGCTGGTGTTGTAGGGGTTTACGTTTTTTAGACAAGCCTTTGCCTGTAATAGACAACCTGAAGTAGAAGGAGATACATAGATCCATAGTTTTGACTTGTAGCGGGAACAGACTGTTTTGTGGCAGGCAGGTACACATTCTAGTCTGCACAGGCTGAGTGATTTTTTCATTAATGGTAGATTGCATCTAGTGGTTGCTTCCAAATCGAATGACAGTGATGATGCCAAGGACAGTTTTTTGGAATTATAAATTCAATATTCCTTTTGATGGCATTGTGCAATACCTGCCTCCATTGGAGTTGTGCCTAAGGAGCATAAATAACTATATGGTCTTTTCCTAGCTTTTGATTGCTGTGGTTCAGGGAAAGCAAAAACATTATCGAATTGTTTGTGTACCAATCATTTTCATCATGGAAGTGTTTTTACACACTAAGATCATTGGGTATGCCTGCAAATAGTCTCTTCACTTAATGACCACAATCTCTGAAAACATGAAGAACGGTTTGTTTTGCTTAATGATCTGTTAATCTACGAGCATGTGGTTTTATACCCTTAAAAGTTGCCTTGCCAGAATATCATGGTCTCAAAAATATGGATGGCAAATGACATCCCCTTTCCTTCCATATTGGACCCCAACAAAAAATAGTGCACAATGATTAGCAGAAGACAAGAAATAGTGCAGGATGGATTGCATACAACAAGAAATATGTCAGGATTCTGTGTGCAATCTAGACATACCTGAAAGCTTTCATGTCATCATTATTGTGGACCTTTCTTTGTAGCTGAAGATTGTCAGTAGGGTGTGATACAGAATGCAGTAAGAATGCCTTGCATAGAATATGATCTGCATATCACAAAGACTTGAGATTGAAGCACTGAAAGAGTGCAGACAAGGACAATCCTTGCAAACCTTAAAAAATTCATGGGTTGAGGAGAGCCTTTGCATCTTCCAAGATAACTGACCACCTCTGTGGTCAAATTCAAAAGTAAACCGGCTACCCACAACAACTCACAACAAGACTGGATCACCTTTGTAAGAGAAGCACTGAACCCCACCCTTTTTATCTATGGAAATTGCAGATTGATCTCCAAAACAAACAATTTGAAGACAATACAACAATAAGGTACCCAACCAGCAGTATTGATGCACTTCTGACAAAGGCATCAGGAACAAGTCAGTAAAGGAGGAAATCCCAGGCAATATGAAAGCATTCAGCTCTTCCACTGCAACTGTTGAGGAGATCATCATCCCTATTCAATGTCTTCCCATCTTCAAAGGGTCCCTCCTCAGTTGGCCTACCAATTAGAAAAACCTGTACTGATCCTACAACTGGTGCCCACTTTTAGCTAGGAATTGTTTTCTCTAAAGAGAGAATAATTGATTTGTTTAGAAATTTTCCATCTCCCCAAATTAACCAAAAGGCAAGTGTGAGTGAACTTAAGAACTACCGATTTGTAAGAATCCTTGTTTGACTAGAGGCTGATTGTAGACTCCAATGGCCAAATCACAGGGGAAGAATCACTTTAAGAAAAAACCTGCTCATGATCCCCTACTTACTCAGAAAGGAGCCAAAAGCGCCTCGTTCTAATGCACGCCCCTGCAAGCCTTCAGATTGCGCTTGTCGTGAAGTGGACTTTAAAGCCTGCCCCATACTTATCTCTGCTGCTCCCTCGTCATCTACTCCACTAGGCACAGCAATTTGCTCTAAGTCCTCTTTGCTGCTAGTTACTTTGGCACTATTCAGAGATTGGGATAGAAGGTCAGGAATTGTACATGGCTGTTCACAATCAAATCGCTTATCTGGATTTGAGCAGTCACAAGAAGCAGTCCTTTCCAACCCTGAACATTCACATGCTGCATTACTGCCACATCTAAACCCATGTTTTTGTTTCTCTTGAGCTTGCCCCTCATTCTTAGTCATTCTGTCCAAGCTAACTGACTTCTGCAAAGGGAAAGAAAAGCCTCTGCCATCCAATGCTGAAGATCCTAATTCATCATTCTTGCCTTCGCAACCACCATGAACCTGAACATCACTACCACTGACTATTTTGTCCCATATCTTGTTGGCCCGTTTGCCACTCCGCAATTCCCCATTGCCTCCACCCGGAAATTTTGTAGACAGCTTAGTCCCATCAATTTCCTCCCCACTCTCTTGCCCTCGCAATTCAATTTGGGTATCACCTGTCCCTGCATCCACTTCTCCATTATAACACATGATGAATTTAGCTGCAGATGCAGTCCTCATCAATGGCCCCCCAACTCTAGTCCATGACAGCTGACTAAAATCCATGCTGTCATCACTGTCACTGCCATCATGGCTGATACGCACAGGTCTGAGCTTCCTCAATGATGGCCCACCCCAAGGACCCCCCAGTTGTAATGCTGTGTCCATGCCTTCATCATCCATTGATCCCCAGGAATTTTCTCGTGCCATATTGTTCCATGATGGTATCCGTTTGGTGGCTGCTGAGGAACGTCGCATCCCCCCATGTGCCTGTGCAGTGCTATTGCGTTCTGCCTGTCGCTGTATCTTGCGACGGCGGTTGAGTTCAGAAACACACTCATCCAACATTAGTTCAATGCCACAGTTGGCCTGTATGGCAGACAGCTTGGCCCACGTGCAGCGTCGTCCTTGCATCACTGCCTTCCGCAGGTCCGTTGGTGTTGGATTGGTAATTATCTTAGCAAACTGGAAAAAAACAATTCACCCAATGTTGTCAATGTAGCAAACCTTAAAGGAAACACAAAGCAAACATCTGCTCATTTTGCAGCCAAGGAAAAAGTGCAATGTATTGCCTGAACATTGCAGTTTATTCTACTGAGGAAATTGCTTCCTATCGCAATGACTGGTCATTTGACCATCACTAGCTCAACTTGAAAATACTGGACCACTCAGAGACACTGCAATCTTGGATAAGTGGACAATTGCCAAGGGGCTGCGTTCCATCCCCACTGTGACATATACTGGTCTGATCTCAAATCACGTAGTAGTAACTTTCCCTGTCCTGGTATTCCATGACAAACAATTTGATGTTTACCTGGGCAAAGGTTGCAGGCATGACAATGGTGACATCACCTTCCCAGTCTTGTGCAAATAGCTTGGCCAGCCCAAATGCTGAAAAACCCATCTCCAGCACCTGTTTGCAGCGATGTTTCACCTCCATCTCTAACAAATGTGCCAACTGCAACCCCCCATTCCAGGTAGACATTGTCATAAAATCTTGCTACCATATTCTCACAAAACAGAATAGACGCCATAGGTCCCTTTTGCTCTTTGAGCTGGAGGAATTTGCTCCTCGAAGCTTAAATGACTTTTTGGATTAAAGAAAGAATTCACAGTTGGGGATAGAACTCTTGCCCACCTTCCCAGCAAAATCTCCTCCATAAGCTCGCACAATTTCTTTGAGTCGGAGAAGTGGGGCAATGTGTGGGTTTGCTTGACTGACAATGAAATGGTTCACATTGAACAACTCCTTCAGCTGCATCATGGGCAAGTCACTCTCTAAAGTGCCATCACGCCACTGTCGCTTCCCTATCCCCTTTTCCTCTGGACCCACCTGTGGCATTTTGATATTGTCAGGAGTGGATGATTGAATGGCATGGCCATGCCAGCCACACAGAAATACAATTTTCATGAACAAATGTGAAATAAATCTTGAGGTTGTTGGAACAAACCTGTGCAGGTGTGTGGTAGGGCACAAGGTGTCCACTCCGGTCTTTTGCCATCAACTCTTGGGCTTCAAAAAGGCCTGGAAATGCACAGGATGCAGTAACTGCACTCCAGATGACCACATGTGGAGATGTGAGGTAGTTCAAGCACCTTGGAGGCTCCAGCTTTCGGGGTGAGCACACTGCAATCCCAAGCACACGACCCGAGAGATCATATGCCTCTTGAAATGTCAAATCCCCAATCAATTGCCTCATCTTCCTCTGCAATGCCCCTATTTCATGCACAGCTCCTCTTGTTAACAACCTGTGTGCTGTTGCAAAGATGCTCCCCATACTTTCAAAGAAATGCATTGGAGGCATTGGATCATCAAAGAAGCTCTGAAGTTCTGACCAGGTTCGAGTGGCTGCAAAAGAACAGATGATGGAGCCCACACTGGCACCTGCAACTACCCGAGGCAAAAGGCGGTGCTCTATCAGTGTCCTCACAACCCCAAGATGAAATGATCCTAATGCAGCTCCGCCACTCAGAAGGAGAGCAGTGCGTCCAAATCCATGCCTTGTTTCATGGATGAATGCAATTTTTTCCTCTGCTGTGCAGCTCTCGGAGTCAGTCTCACAGACTGCACGCAGCTGATACCTGGAAAGGACCAAATCCAATACATCAACAACTCCAAGAGGATGGTGGGAACATATCAAACCTGAGTAGAAGATCAAGAAGATATCGCAGAAATCTAGCCTCCACAAATGACCGTCCCAAGCAAGAAGACAAGCAATTGACAATTGCCTCAGGCATTCAAAAGAACTGCAAGAAGACCTGATAAAAAGCTGCTGAGCCAGACATGAAAACAAAATAGAAGCAGTCACTTTCTTAGCCTACTTCTGAATACAGTGCAGTGTGAGCATATGCTTTTCCAGGCTCGCTGTCATAAGCTTCATAAGTATATGAAGTGAAAACAGACTTTAATGTGCCAACAGGGTGCAGAAGAACAACTCCTTGAACAGTATCTTTGATTCTAGGATTGTGAAAGAACAGAAGCCATTCATCGCCTTGAACAACTACAAAATGTGAATCCGCCAAGATGATGATGGTCCCATGAGTGTCAAAGCTTTTCATCAGTGCCATACTTGATGGTTTCAGGTATTCAAACACATCAATTGCCATATTTAACAGTTTGAATTCAAGCCATAAGAGTATATGAACAAGAAGAGAGGCTTTGATGTATCAACAGGGCACGGAAGAAGAAATTCTGGAGCTGTATCTTCTTCAATTCTAGGATTGCGCAAGAACAGAATTCATTACTAATGTGCATCCACCAAGACGAATGTGAATCCCATCATGAGTGTCAAAGCTTTCCTCAGTGCCATACTTGATGGTTTCTGGAATACATGCACATGTCCATTGCCATACTTTGATGATTTCCAAAATTCATACACATGTCCATTGCCACACTTGATGGTTTCAGGAATTCATTCAAACACATGTCCATTGCCACACTTGATGGTTTCAGAAATTCACTCAAACACATGTCCATTGCCACACTTGATGGTTTCAGGAATTTGTTCAAACACACGTCCATTGTCATACTTGATGGTTTCAGGAATTCATTCACACACATGACAGCCATGTGCAAACAACACATTCTCACCAACCAGGCAGTGTTTGCTTTTTTTCTTGCAACAGGCATGCAGCAAACATCCTACCAAATTGCAGATGAAAGCAATGTTTTTCTCTTTACAAAATTGCTGTAGTTTGCTGTTGATAGTGCACCGAAGCTGTTGACAGAGAACACAATACGAGGGAGGGAGGGAGGGAGGGAGGGAGGGAGGGAGTGAGAGAGAGAGGAGAGAGGCAGAAAGCAAGTCCGGTTACCTGACTTCATTGATGTACTCTTGGATGAGGCGAGGGGTCTGAAGGCGACCTTTGTGCAGCTCAGGGTTGCACATGTTGCCCAGGTTGCGTACGAGGTCAGCGCGAATGCAGAAGAGGATATCCTTGACACCGCCTTCCAGACGGCGTAAACGAAGCTCATTAAGCTTGGCTCGCACCAGATCCTCGTCATACAAGTCGGAGTCCTTGCGGCGACCTTTGTCCTTATCCAACATCCTGGCCGCATGCGCCCACTCTTCATACGTGAGGGCCGACTTCATCAGATTTGACCAAAACTTGCGCCGATAAGCCCGCTCCATCTTCTGCGACTGCATCTTAGCTCTCCCTAGCAGCATACTCGCCAACACAGCCGCGATGAGCAACACGCTGGGGTTGCGAGGGTTGAGCCATGCGAACAACCTCCGCAGCCAAAACCCGAACAAAGAACGTTTCCACACCGCAAAAACACGCAACACCTTCGTCCACAACACGACACGGCCTTCTCTCAACCATCCACAAAAGAGCAATTTCAAAGCCAATACTCTACCAAGCACTGAGGAAGGTCCTATCGGCAAAACTTGAAGAACCGCATCATCGCTGTACTCCATGCCAATAATCCTCGCCAACAATTTTCCTTTTCCTTTCACAAAACCAATTTCCCAAAACAAAAGACAAGCATCTACTACTCTTCTTCTTCTGCCTCACAATTTCTTTCTTTCTTTCACTCTCCGCTTCTTCCTTCCTTCTCACTCTCATTGCACTGAAGAAAGAACGAGAGTGGAAAATCAAATCGTCGCCTCTCTCTGTGTTTTCGTGCAGATCTGATCGCTGCAAAAAGTCTTTCCTCTTCTTCTTCTTCTTCTTCTTCTTCTTCTTCCTCTTTTTCTTCGTCGTCGTCGCGCAACGCGCAAACAAACAAGCTTGCGCTCCCCAGATACTGCTGCTGCCGCCCGATGCACTAAACCGCTGATTAGCGGCCTAATCCTTATCTTAAAAGAAGATAATTCTGACTTAACCTCTGATTAGCATCTCCTAATCAGTGGTTTGGGGGTGCGGGGGGGCGACTGGGGGGGGCGAATTTTCGCATCCTGTGCCCTGGCGACCAAAAAAAAAAAAAAACTGGAGGCGAGAATATTACAAAGGACTATTTTATTTTATTTTAAATTAAAAGGGGGCACAAATTAGGAGAACTCTTCTTTATATTTTTAATTCTGGGAAAAAAATACTTAATGGTAAACTGCCAAAGCCAATAATTAATTTTCTTTCACCGGTTTCTTTTGCTAAGTAACTCCCTTTTCTTTTCTTTTCTTTTTCTAATTATATATATATTTATTTATTTATTTATTTATTTATTTCTTATTTTATTTTCTCATTTCTTATTTTATGTAAAACCTACCTGAAGCCTAAGTTGTTAGTTAGTGAGTTGTTCAGTGCGCTTTTGTTACAGTGATGAGCTTCTAGGTGCTTACGAAATGCGTGCGTGGCAATGTACACGTGGTGGATAAGACCGTTATCTCAAGTCGCCGCTGCATGAGGTGGCAGCAGCACTAAGTAACGACTTTGAATAGTTTGCAGGTCCTTTTTCTTAACAAATAGCCACGTGGCGAGAATATATCCGATGGAACTGACTATTGTCCAACTGGAGAATTATTTCACGCATCAGTCGTCGCTTTTGATGATGTGGCTAAATCATCTAGTTTGGCCGAGGTGTCCAAATACCATTGGACTGTCAGAGACCGAATGGAACAGACCCTGGTTATCGAACCCGGTTACGACTTAACTAGACTTTGGCGAAACCCTACTACTGGGCTTCCCATGTTCTTAGGTGGAACAGGCCCACTTTTGGCTTGTTGTTTTGGCCCCCAAGTTACTAATAAATAAATAATGCTAGAACATTGATGTCAAGATATTAATAAAATGCTGGAATATTAATTGGCCCCCAAGGGGTTGTTGCAATTTGGCTTTCTCAAAATTCACCATTTTTCAGCCTTGGGGCCATTAAAACAAGGCCACAAAGTTTTTTCATTTATTAATAAATTGGGGCGGATTGAAAAGATTCTTTCTATTTCGGGCCTTGATTCCTAGTAGTGTAAAGTGGGCATAGGTGTCACGACTCCGAACTCAAGGTTGCACTCCACTCCAACTAGTTCAACAAGGAAACATGGGCCCAAATACACTTAGAAGAACACGTCAATCATTTTTTGTAGAGAAATTATTTTTTCATGGACATTCATTACAATGAATTTGTAATGGAAAATGTGAACATTCGAAACATGAATTGAGAATTTTCTTGGGAATTTTTTTCCTAAGGTAATTTGGAAGTCATTCTATTTTGAGGTAGTGACTACTGGACTAGGACCAATGCTATTGACCAACTCTAGTTGGTACGTGGTTAATGGGGGGAATTGAACAACACCAATGAGTCACAAGTCCAAATATTTGTGACTTAAGCATAATGCATGTGTGAAATTCTCATCCTAGAATGAGATCAAAACTATACACATAATCAATGTGCTTTCAATGGGGTTTGAAACCCAATCTTGTTTTGGATGATCCCCAATTGGAGTGGGAGGAATTCTACACAAAATGGGCAACGTTAGTGTCTAAACTTATATCATTTTCAAATTGAAATTTCATTTATAATTTGCATTGTTGTCTTTTTGTTGTTGTGTCTTGAAGCCCAAACAATCCTACTTATTAAGAAGCATTTACAAATGCCAAAAATTCAACCCATCAAACCTTCATGCACATGCTAAAACAAGTCCATCAACCCCCATTCCACAAACAAACCATGAACTTACACTTTACAATGAAGAAAATAAATCAAGAAGAAATTCCACCTTTCATATTTCTTGAAAACCATTTGGAAAGTCCATCTCCTTCCAAGTTGTTGAAAAAAATCAATTAAGAGTCTCAATATAGTTGCCCATTCAAAGTAAGCCTAGAAGGCACATAAAACTTCTTTTAAAACTTGGTTAGTAAAAACATGGATATTTAACTTTCTAGCCAACTAGTATTGCTCATCATAATAAACTTTTGCCTTGGCTCATTCTTGAATTGCGATGTAAAAAGGGAAAGCTTCCATCCCATAAAATTGTTCTGCATGCATGCACACCACAATGTCTAGATTTGTGATTAACTAATTACAAAACTTAAAGTTCATGGAACTCGATATAAAAATAGTATGTTCATCTTCAACACTACTGATAATCATCACAAATTGGCTAATAACTTTCATAGTACACATGAAGAAAAAACATGTTCAAACAATCACAAATCTAACAACCAACCAATCACATATTTAAATACAGGTACTATTTTAGGATGCACTACAAGAAATCATGAACATTTTTATTAGAAAATTCAATCAAAAACCCCCTTCCCTTTTGGTCTTTTTGCCCTTTTTCCAACCTGATTGATGTGTCATTTTTAAAAAGTTGTGTTCAACCTATCCATTTTGACTAATGTCCTTTTTATTATAATTTTGACTATAATCGATACGTCCAAAAAAATTGTCAATTCCAATTGATGATTTTTTTGGCCAAATTTATATAACCCCCATTAAAAAATATTAAATGATTTTCAAAAAATGGAATTGATAATATTTTAATAATTCTAGGTAGGTCAATAGGTCATAAATAGGTAGGTAATTCAAAAATAGGTAAATAGGTAACCTACCTACCTTCTCACCATACTTAAGGCCCCTACTTACCCTACCTTGTCACATGCTACCCAAGCTAACACAAACTAGCTTAGTTAGTTAGAAATGTGAATAGGTTGCAAGTATGAGGAGTTGAACCTTTCATTTTCATGAAAATAAATCAAATCCTTCACCAATGAACCACAATTTCAAAACATGATTTCTTTTGCCAATTTATTCATTTGACATGTTTATTCCAAATTTTGGTATTTATAAATAAGTATATATTGGTAAGTAAGCACTAAGTAACTAAGTAAATAAGTTAATTTTACCTTATCCACCCACCAACATATCTACCTACTTAACCTATTAACTAGGCCTAAATAGGATACTAGGTCTAGCAAATAAGTTAAATAGGTCAAGTTAACTACTATATTAATATAAATTTGATATTATAATAATTATCTAGGCTAACAATATATGTGTTATAATTATTACCTATTGATTTATTATTTTCCCATGCAATGAAAAAGTAAACTAAGCTATGCATTTCTTGGAAGGTATAGGGTCGATTTGACTAAGTGTCAAATTAATACGACCAGTTTGACGACCTTGGTGATCTTGATTGAACAATTTTTTTGGATAACACCTAAACAAAAAGGTTGCCTTAGTAAAAAAAATAACTAATCTAAAGAACCACATGTTTTTCATGCCCCGCACCTTTAGTCAAGGTGGTCAATACAAACATTTTAGTCAAGTTGAACTTTTTGAAAAACCATTATTTATTGTAATGATGGCAAACATGTGCCTTGGGAATTGCAAGGTAAAAACACATTAGGGTGGGGAGAAAATGGTAAACATGGAATCCATTCTATGAACTTTTCATAATGTAAGTTTTTTTCATAAAATTGCAATGTAAACTACTTGTTTCATATTATTAAAATATGAGTACTTATCAACATTTAATTATAATGTGAAAGTTATATAGACTTTAATTTCAACATCCCCTCGATGAAGATTACCAACTCTACATAATAGTAAAAAACAAATACCATGATGTGCTTTCACCCAGGCATGACCCAAAAAAGTTTCCTTTACATTATATGAAATCCAATATTGGGGATAGATCATCCCAATACAATTAACCTTTGGGTAGGAAAATGTTTCTCTAACTCTTTAATGAAACTAGCTCTTTAATCAAACCCATTATTGCCCTTACACGTTAGTTTTAAATGATTATGGTGGACATTGCAAGTGTTTAGTCTTCCTTTCTATTATTATTACGTAGGTCTTGTGATGTATATCAGCCATTTGTTTATGATTGATGTAACATCTTAGATGCATAATGATATTTCAATTTCAATTGCTTGAAAGTACCAAATAAATGAGATTAACGCACCCCCAATTGCGAGTCCAAAGGTGAAGAGAGTGAAAGGAGGAGTTAGGGCACGCTCCTTGGCTCGTAGCATTTCAGGGGTAGAAGGGGAAGTTGGAGCTCCGGGATGGGGACTAGGAAGATTGACAAGTAGGTCAATTGCTCACACTTGTTTGCACAAACCAATTAACAAGTTGATTAGTGCGTAATTGGAGCATTTTTGGTGCACGGACGAGCCATGGGCAAGCACGAACTCATAAGACTTACCACGGTTTGGACTTGAAGGAAGCCACCACCTTCCCCCTTATAGTATTCTTTGTGCTTGGCAACAGCGCCAACACCCAAATGTCATTTTGTCCCGGGACTCCCAAAACTTTAGAGGCCCATAACTTGGTGTGTAGACCTTTGATTGAGGTAAGGTCGAAAGAAAAGTTGTAGCCCTTGTTGAGATCTTTCTAGTGGTATGTGTTACGCCACCTACACACAAGGAAATTGAAGCGATTCCTGACTTTTAATGGTCGGGAATCAAATTGACAATTTGCCTCCTGACCCTCCTTTTGGCCATAACTTGTGTTTTAAGTACCCAAATGGGTCATGAGAGCTCATTTTAGACATTTACGTTCCAAGAACTTTCCAATGATATAATAAACTCTTCATTTTAATAGGTTTTGACATGTACAATCGTTTTCTGAAAATTTGGGGGTCCATTGGGCTTCCAATTTTCAAAGTGGGAACTCACTTGGGAGTGTGGAAGTTCATTCTCTCACACTCTCCCACACTCATTGGAACATGAAATGTGACTCCTAGGCTTCACTTTTAGCCTACACCTTTATAAGCCCTTGCCTTGGTTGCAAGCCCAAGGTTAGGGTTGTGACAAAGATGATGAACATATGATCTTTCTTTTGGATATCCTATTGACAACATGGTGTAGTGGGGAGATAATGTGGTTATTTGGGGTGTTAATCCATGTATTTAACATTTCTTTTGTGAAATTTGACATGGGTGCTTAATGGGTCCAAACAAAGTGAAAAGTAATATTCTACTACAATATAAAAAATGAAATGCATGAAACAAAAAGTTTTATGTTGTAACAAATTTGGTTAATCCTTCAATTCAATGGTTAGAAACAACCCTTGAATATGATTAGTAACATCCTTGTGCGCAAGGAGGAAAAGAAGGCTAATCTTGACAACACTTACTACAAATGAAAACACAATAACTTTTTAGGAATAAAAATTGAAAAAAAAATCTTGACACATTTTTAACACAAACATAAAATTGAAAAATATGTGCTAACAATTTATTTTGTGCCCCAAAAAATAATTGAAGCCATCACCTTGCACATGAGGATTAACAAGAATTATGTGAAGGTGAATTGCAACAAATATTTTTTCCTTGTGTGATTGCATGTGTTTTTTCCATAGGCCAAACATTGGTGGGGATGAACTTTATGCATGCAATTGTTATTGTTATTCATAGTTGCAACCACATGTGAAGTTTATGTAATGTTGCACTACAAGTTCAATTGGGTTTTGTTGCATAAACTTCAAGTTAAGGTTTGATCATGAATGAATTTGATCAATGATGACAATGGCAACAACAACGTACAAAAAGAGTTTTAATTTGGAGGGTGATGGAATTATACAGTAGGCATTTAATCTAATTCATGGAGAAACACACTTAGTAGAAATGAAAGAATAATCATTAGGACATAAAAAAACTTTTAAAAAGTTATACCTGAAATATGTAATATCAATGGGATATGAATGTCCTCATATTGTAATTCATTGTACATACTAAATATCTACATACACAATACGTATATTGTTCTTTTACTCCAATTAGATCACTAACGAGTTCATCCAATATCTCCATCAAAGAAAATAATTTAATTTATGAGAAACTAGGGTTTTTTTGTGTGTTGGAACATAGTGTATGGCAATCCCTCTAAACTTCTTAATGTTTCTTCACTAGTAATGTCTCCTCCCATAGAAAGAAAATCCAATGGTTATTGATTTCAACATGGATGCCATTTCCTATGTTTGAAATTTTAACTTGTCTACCATATTTATCAACTCTTGAATTTAAAAAGTTGTGGCTGAAATTCTTTTACATTTGATTTGTTCTTGCTAAATTAAACACATATCTAGGAGGTGACAATTGTTTATTATCTTTTGATTTTTGGCTTGAGGTTGCTCCCATAATGACACATCTTGTGATAAAAATTGTACTTGATTTTTATTATTACGATATTCTTTTTAACGTTGGAATGTTTGAGATTTTTTGGTAGGACCAAGGAAAACGTGAATTATGGTAACAAATATTATGGTTGATTCCACTTCAAGAAATCACATCAAAACCTTGGATTATGTATGTATTGATAATAAAAGCAAGGTCAGCTCCAAAAAAAGGAGTTAATTTAGGGATAAAATGTTTATCATCGATATTTATGTGACCATTTTACATGTTGTAGGGTCTTGCATACCTTGGACAGTGAAATGGTAGATGTAGGTGCATGGAAGAAACTTAGATATGATTGTCTTGCACAATGTAATCATGATTAGAAACTTTTGATTTTGGTGATAATAAAGAGTCGTACTAATTTTGGTTGTCTTTTGGAAGAGAGCTTATAAGATTTAAGAAAGCCTTCCACATGAACCATAAAAGCTTGTATGTGTGGAACATTAGGAAGTTGTGTTTGGCTAATTCCTATTGTATCAAATAAAGACATTAAGGATTCTATTGCTAGAAATAATTGAAAATCAAATAGAGTTACTACCATTCCAATATTTTGTAAACAATGATAATGTTTAATTATAAGTAAAAATTTAGTGAAAATATCAGTCGGCATGTCTTCAATTGAAACATACTCCAACTGAATGTGGTGAAATTGGACTATTTCATGAATAAAATGGTATTGGGTATCGACATGCTTATTTTGAGAATTATATTTAAATTTTGTAGTTAATGCAATTACGTTTTAACTATTTAAATATACTTTTGGGGTATGCACTTGAATAAAAAAAATTTCTCAAAAAATTTATCAAAGTCAAATAACTTCAACTATTGGTTTTGACAATGTCATGTATTCATTTTTTGTGTTGGATAATGCAACATATGTTTGTTTCTTATTTTCCCATGTTACGACACCACCTGCAAGTGAAAAAATTATATCTTGAAATAGATCTATGAGTGTCTTTATCCCCTACCCAATCAACATTTGAAAAACCATGCATAACATGGCCTGCTTTAGATCATTGGTATTTTATACACATGTGAAAAGTGCCTTTGATATAACACATCACATGTTTAATTGTTTGTCAATGAACAAAACATGGATTAGACATGTACTATTGTGCAAGACCATTAATAGCATATGCGTCATAGACATCACTTTCACATGATGAATGTTCATTCATAGGGATGTTCATGCATGATTCATAATTTACTCTTAGTTCTTTTTTAGTTAATTCCCAATTCATTTTTAGTAATTTATAATTCACTTCCAGTCAAATATAATTTACTTTTGGTTCACTTTCAATTAATTCTTAATAAAATCATTGTTAATTCTTAATTCACTTATATTTAACTCTTAATTCACTTTTAATTAATTTTTAATTAACTCATAATTCATTTGTAATTTAAAAACCTCTTTTAAAAACTTCCTTATTTGGTGGGCACATGGAAACTTCCATGGAAATTTCCTTGAATTAGGTTCCCCAAAGGGTATGAATAGAAGTAGGACTCCCCATTATCTCTAGTCTTTCAACACTAGTAGGTATGATCTTGTTCTAAAACGTTATTTTTTTAAAAATGTGTTTACACTTGCTTGCTTCATTGCAATAAATATTTTATTATACTTTGTTCTTACACACTTCATGTTTTTGGTTTTAGCCTTTGTGTTCTTTTTAATCTATTTGTTTCGTGTTTTGGATTTAAATTTAGATCTATCCTTTCATCATTTGTCTTGTTATTTTGTACCCATGATAATATGCACAATATGGTCGATTATTTACAATGGCATGCATGAAGCTATCCACCATTAGTGGGTAAGGATAAATTGACATCTAATTTATATATTATGTAGTTTCAAAACAAATACAAAATTTGATTTCAATCTAGGTTCCATAGGTGTACAAACTGAATTTGAACTGGCCATGGCATGTCAATGTAAGACTCGATTATGAAGGTATTTTGTTTTACCCAAAAGTATGCATTCTTTTATTTTATTAACAAATGAATTGATTATTAATGTAATAATGAGACTCATTCCATAGGTGTACAAACTAAATTTGAATTGGCCATGGTGTATTAGTGTAGAACTTCATTATGAATGCATTTTGTTTGATCCAAAAGTATCCACCTTTTTACTTTATTAACAAGTGACTTGATTACTAATGTAATAATGAGACCCATTCCATAGGTGTACAAATTGAATTTGCATTGGCCATGGCGTATTAGTGTAAGACTTCATTATGAAGGGATTTTGTTTGATCCAAAAATATCCACCCTTTCTATTCTATTAACAAATAATTTGGTTATTGATGTAATAATGGAGTTGGCCTTCATCTACAATGTCAAATTCTTGAAGAAATATTGCCATGAATTCAACTTCGTTTAGTAGACTATTACTTACAAGTACATAATCATCCACTTAAATGATTATAAGTTGGAAACTTTCATTAATTTTGTGTTTGTAATATATGTTTGAATCAACTTCAATTCTTGAAAATTCCTCAAAAATGAGGTGATTGTCAAATATTTGGTACCATGTTTGAAAAAATTGATGTAAACTGTATATTGATTTAAGAAGTTTGCACACCAAGTGTGAATTTGTATCTTAGAGACCTTTTGGGATTTCCGTATAAATTTATTCTTCAAAATAGCCATTGAAAAAAATTGTTTTAACATCGAAATAATGTATTTTGAGATCATATTTTGTAGTTAGAGCAAGTAAGACTTGAATGGAGTTTAACTTCATGATTAATGAAAAATGTTTTTATATAATCAAGACAAAAAACTTGTGAATATCCTCGAGCAACAAGATGAATTTAGTATTTGTCAACAATAGATGGGTTTTTGTTTTGATTTTAAACACCCATTTGGAGTTGATTGTCTTTGCTCCTTGAGGTAAAGTTGTAAGCTCCTATGTTTTGTTTTGTTAAGACTTCTAAATTCAACTTCAATGGATACGTGGGCTAAGCATGTGCATTAGGCTTGGATAAAACTTATGCCATTGTAATAGGATCAACCTTAATATCTTGTGCAATCAAAACTCTGTGTGCATTATGATAATGTTTATCAAAAGTAGTTGTTCTCTTGCCTTCTATTGTTTCAATTGGGCAAAATGGAAAAATGACTTTTCTTTTTAGTCACATTTATGATGCAAATGCAAAAGTTAATGATTAGCCTTTGAATTTGGAATAAACTTTTGACAAAGGTGACTTACATTGAATATCATCAACTAATGATAGTATATCAAATACATCTAAAATCTTTCCATTATTGGGTGCTAATGGGATAGAAAGACCCAACTTTTGAATGTTGGAAATAAATTCAATTAATGGTGAATTCACTTGAGGTGCAATCACAATAACACAAGCCACAACAAGTGTAACCAATGCTTAATTTTTCATGTTTAGAAATGGTAGTTTAATTTGGTGTTGAAAATATATGAAAATTTTATATAGTAAGGTTCATAATATATCATTGGAACATGTGAATTAATTTGGAAAATGTCGAATGAATAATAAGCTCTCAAAAACACTCCTTAAACATTGTAACACGTGTTTTTTAGCATTAAAAGGACTTATTAATATATTTCAAAAAAAATTGAAAATTACATATATTTTGAATTTTTTAATATAAACCTTGACATAATAATATTTTAAAATAATATTCCAAAGAATATTTTCTAAAAAAAAATCCCAAAAGTAAGTAGGAGTGGCTTGTGTTATCCTATTTGCACCCCTTATTGATTTTGTAGTTGGGAATTTGGAACAAAGTGATGAATGGGTGCAACAACATTTATAAGATGTAACACTAATACATTATTTTGAGGAACTAGAATGTCACTCGTGTATTGTGGCAATTGGAAAAATCTAGGATCTAGTAATAATTCATTATTTTTTCATTTTCTTCAAAGATTTTTTTCATAAATGTCAACTTCGCCCAATTTTTTTATAAAATCTCTAAAAATAATTATTCTTTTGTTAGATTTTTTCATAAACTAATAATTTTTAGATTTTAAAAAAAATTTAAGAATATACATTTTTTTGTATGTGAACCTAATTTATGTCTATTGTTTTTATGAATGGGTGTAAGCACAACATTCTTGAACACATGTCAATATGACAAATTGGGTTTAATTATAGACCACATTTCTATAGGTGTTTTATGTAAAAGTGATTTTGTAAGACTTTTATTCCAAAAATAGTTGGTAGTTAACAAAACTTCTCCCCCCAAAAAAAAGGCAAATGGGCATTGATTAACATAGACAATGGTGCCCAATCAATGTATGACTTTTTCTTTCAAAACCACCATTTTGTTGAGTGGTGTCTACCATAGTGAATTACCAATGAATACCAGGCTCTTGACAATATAGATTGAAGCATTCAACTTATATTTTTTGGACCATCATCGAATTTTGTAAAATTTTGATCTTTTTGTTAATTTTATTTTCAACTAATTATTTTTATATTGAACAAAATTATCAAAGGTTTTTAATTTGTATTTGATAAAATAAACAATGAATATCATGAAAAATCATCAATAAATGTTATAAAATAACAACATAAAATGAGTGGGAATTTGAATATGACCACATATGTCTAAATAAACTATTTGTAGAGACAAAGTTGCTCTAATGCCTCCAAGTTCTGGAAATTGATTCGTTTGTTGTTTACTTTCAACACATGTTTTACAAGAAAAATAAAATCATCTTCTTGAAGATTATCAATCCTATGGACACAAACATCAATTGATGTAATCTAATGCTCTTAAAGCAACCTAATCATTGGTGCCATGATTTGACTTTATTTATACCCATAGTGATAGGGACAACTTTTTTAATTTGTCATAATACGGTTCCCCCAATTTATATATTTCAAGATCAAATGTGCAAATGGAAATAACTTATCTAGTTCAATTCTTTAAAACACATTTACCATCATGTTTCAAATTAATTTCTATACTTGCCCTATCAAATTGTTTAATTAAAAACAAGTTTTTCTTTAATGTATGTGTAATACATTAAGGATTTCTTTTGTTATGCCATTTGTTATATTGATTGACACATCCCCTAGTTGACCATGGATTTTGTGTGCGTTATTATCACCTAGATAAATGACTTCGCCTTTTTCACATGTTTGATAGTTGGTGAGTGCACCAACATCATGAGACATGTGTTGAGTTGTCCCTATATCAAAATATTAAGTAGGATCTTTGCCTTCTTCTATGAATAAAATTACAACAAGTGTGTGACTTTTAGTAGTTGTTTGGGTTGTTGTTGGGGGAATAGGTTTAATCTTTGTACCTACAATGATAGACCAAACCTTTTCAATTTTACACAATATTGTCAATTTAAGTTTCCATATGTGGAATACGATTCAAATCTAGAATCTTTTTAGTCATTTTTATGCCATGTTTTCAGTATTGAACATGTGATTGATTTAAAATTCTTCCATTGTGTAGTAATCTGAATCTATTGAAATGTCAATGTGCATTGATTTCAAATGTGACAATTTTTTTGTTTTGTTCGATGTTTATGATTTGTGATTAAGATTATGAAAATTTTGTGGGAAATCTCTACTTTGATTTCAAGAAACATTATTTTAGCCTTGTACCAAAAATTTATTAAAAAGAACATAAATTGGTTTAAACCTAGCTCTAATACCATGATGGAATTACATGTTGGACATTTAGTGTCGCAACCTAAGTGAGATGCAAGTGTGAAGATGAAACTCACATTCCCAAAAGTGGGAACTTGGAGTCCTCTAAGACTTCGACAATTTCAGAGCTTGATCGCAGGGGTCAAAACACCCCGCTTTGAGGTGTTATTTATACCGCTGGAAAGGTTTTGAAGTGTAGATATCGAAAATAGCCTCGCATAAGCCATTAGGACATCTACAACACAAGTTATGGTCAAATGAAGGGCCGGGAGTCAAATTGGCAGTTTGATCCCCGACCGCTAAAAGTCGGGAATCGACCCGACCCCAGTGTGTGCAAGTGGAGTGCAACACACTGTTAAAAAGCTATTGAGGACAGTAACAAGTTTTCTTTAGACTTCATCCCAATCAGAGGTCTGAGCTGGGAGTTATGAACTCCCAAAGTCCTAGGAATCCAAACCGGGATAGTTTCGAGACGACTTCTTAGGAGTCGCGGGACTAAAAGCCATTCGGATGTGGGTGCATGGAGCAACGCAGAGAATACTATATGGGGGAAGGTGGTGGCTTCCCCCAAGTCCAGGTTGTGGTGAATCAAGTGAGTCCATGTTGCCCGTGGCTTGTCCCAACACCAAGAGTGATTCTGAATGTGAATTAACCAACTTGTTGGTTGGTTTTTATGCAGGACCGAGTAACTAAATAGTTGTCCCTCTTCCTAGTCTAATCTCGAAGCTTTTAGCATGCCCTTTTCACCCTTTTTAGTGCTGGAAGCTGGGAGCGGCACCAAGTTCCAACTATTTCCGCTCTTTAACATAGTTGGACCTTTTTAGGGTCTAACAAGGAACTTGGGGGCACGTCATTTACTTTAATTCATGGAGACACACACACTCGGTAGAAATAAAAGAACAATCATTAGGATAGAAGAGAGCTCATAAAAAGTTATGCATGACATATGAAGTATTAGTGAAATATGAATGTCTTCATATTGTAATACACTATATACATTAGAGAAAACGGAAAGGCTGCAAGACAAGAATGTAGTGAGTATAAAGCTTGACAAGTCTTGTAGTGATGATGCGATGTGGACCAAATCAACATGGGCAGTGGAAAAGGTCATGGATCAATCAATTTCTGTTCTTGTATAATCCCTCCTCTAGAATCCTTCTTGTAGGAAATCAATCCTCAAATTCTTTCTTTAGGATTGTCAAAAGCTTATCACAAAGATTCAAGCTCTTGGAGCATATTGTTACTAGTTGTAAATCCATACTTTTGCCAAAAGCGATCCTAATGTAGTGTGCTTTCACCCTTTCAATGTTCTGAATGAATTCAAAGCTTCTTAAAGTTGGCATCCAAGGCAATGTAGAATTGTTAAGGCTCAAATCCCTTTACAATCATAACAACAATAGATTTCATGATTTCATGCATACCCTAAAGGTGGACATCAACAAGTGAGGGTACATTTACAATCAAGGTACCCCAATAAGAACCATACACAAAATGATCAATCAAAGTTGAGGTTCATTGTGAGCTTGAAGCAAGTCAATCCTTTTAGTGACCCCTATTGTCAATATGCCCAGTGATGATGTCCAACTGCAGCAGCAGCAGCAGCAAAAGCATCAAAACAACATGAAAGACAAGTGCTTTGTATGCAAGTAAGGTGTTTGTGCACAATGGTTCCATGTTCATGGTATATTGTTGCTACATGAATACTTGATCAATGAAGACAGAGGACAAACAATCAATTAGACTTGCAACTAAATCAATGTTTTTCCTCCTTTTGTGATGTATAAATAGGAGTAGGGGAGAATCCAGGTTCTATGTTTGAGGGAGGGGGGGAAACTGGCGTGTTCAAAAGAGTTTGGTGGTTTGGCAAGGGACCCACAATCTGCAGACATCCACATTGGGTTGTCCAATTTTTACTACTGCACTTGCAAGAGTTGGAATAAGAGGACCCTCCCTTTTGTGGAATGGTGTGTCTAAATATATTAGGTGCTTTATACTTAAGAGCAGATGCACCCATACCTGGTATGTTGGCCTCTACCAGTGTCTACCACATCCAGATAACAACAGAGCCTCATTTCAAGTGGGGATCAACAGAAGTGGGATAGCCTCAATCCAAATTTCTTCACCCGTTTTTCCCATCAATTTTCTCCCTCATCTTGAACACTCAATCGGCTAAGTTTGGAATGTCCTAGGGTGGTGAAAACCCTTGTTCACAACGTGGGTTGGGAGCTTCAATTAGCTTGGACCTAAACACCTACAATTCTTTTCGAAACACTTTCATGAGTCCAAATCTTTGGTCACTAAAAATCACGTTGAAGAGTCCAAATCTTTGGTTACTGAAAAACACTTTTAAGAGTCCAAATCTTTGGTAACTTAAGAACACACTCTTGACTCCAAATCTTTAATCACTAACAATTGAGAATGTCTCAATTAATGTGTAATTTAAAGTTTCACATTACATTAGTAGCCAATAAGACATTCTTTATCTTCATCAAACCCGGAATGCATCTAGTGACCTTATTTGGGCTTTGACAGCAGTCACCAGTTTTACATTGTTTTCTCGTTTTCAACCAAAGAATTGGCAGGTGAAGGTCAGGTATAGGGACCCTTGACTTGCAGTTTTCAAAAGACCAAAGCTGTGGTTTCAACCTGTAACAGCATTTCTCAATAGAAACAACGAACTTACCCTGAATGACCAGGTGTCTGCCTCCATTTCAGGAAACACACTCTTTCTTTAAAAGTTTTCAAAGATCTGGAAGCAGAGGTTATTTTATTCTGGAGTCCACTGCCTGTGTGCAAAGTGCAAACAGTGAGAAGTTACAAGCACACAAAATCATAATTTTAGAATGTTGCTTCTTATTCCATTCAACAGAATGCCCTATATAAATTTAATAGGTTGTGCCTGTAAAAGTACAAAAGCTAATTAGTTAATAGTTGCAATGGGAAAATGAGTCACTGATTAGGCTCTAGTGTTAGGTTTGAACTTGCCATGAGGGCAGAGCCATTCCACAGAGAGTCACTTGTTAGACTATAGACAGAGATGACCACATATGCTTCAAGAATGAAGATTTTGAAACATACTACTTGTGCCTTCCACTCATTTCCTTCTCCTAGGGGCATACATTGCTACAACCATCTAGTTCTTCTAACACCAGTTGACTGATTTCAAAGCACAACTACACTTCATTGCAGAAAGCAAACTGTAACAAACATGCAAGAAATCCAAGCGCATGGATGAATTTCCATTCAATGGAACATGAACATAGCCATTCATATTCATTAACCCAGGACTCTCTACATGGGAATGTGTACAAGCACTCACCTCTTCAGGAAAGGCCAGTGATGTTGAGGTGAAAGTTCTACACTACCAGCAACTGCAGGATAGTCAGGTGCCAACACATGGTGGAGGAAATTAACCTTCAAGCCATGATAACTTCTTTCACTTGACTACAAGATCTCGAGCTAGGCTTTAGGAGTCCTGATGTCCCCCTCACTTATGAGTAAATTACACGGCTTCTTTTCCAAAGATGAGTAAACAGAACAATGGCAATGTCAGTGCCAGCAGGATGGTTACACTCGCACCATGTAGAAAGTAGAATGTGAAGAGAACTGACTACAAAGACTGGAATTCCCAGCTCTTATCAATACAAGATTTGTACTGCAGGATATAGCCTGTTTGACTGGGGTAGAATCCACACTCATGAGACAGGCTGTCTGAAGGATTACTTTCCCCACACAGAATCCCAGTTGTTTCTTGCATCACCCATGTTGCTAGGAAGGGCAGGTGTGCCAGGAAGAGAAGGTGTGACAGGTGGGCTTGCAAGCTTGGTGCGGGCCTTGCTGCGTACACCGAGCAGCCGGAGAACAAATCGAGCAAGTTCACCATACAAAACTCCAGCACGATCACATAACTGCATCCAGCAGCACACATTACTCTACCTCTCCCTACCTTCCACACAGGCCATCATTCATGATCTTGTTTCGTCTCCTTATATCACACATAACTTCATTACAAATTGGCTGCCTTGGTGTATTGCATGTTTGCCAAATGCATGTTGCAAAGCATGGCCAAATGACTTCTACATACTCTTCTCCAGTGGTTAGACAACTTCTACAGCTATGACACAGGCAACATGCATGCCCAATCTTTCCATGAGGCCAATGAAGCCCCAGGAATACAGCTGGACTCCAAGGAGCACAAGAAATCCACCTACATAGATTTATACCCACAGCTTGTAATCCAACAAACATGGATATGATGGGATGCTATATCAACTAGAGCAAATAAAGCAAGGGAATAAATAGGGAAGGTGTTATTCACATACCTGAAGAAGTGCAGTAATGAAGAAATGGAAGGCATGCGTGTTCTCATCAACCAAAATGGAAAGGCGGCCAAAAAAGTTCAGAAAACTGTTCAACTGCACCACACTCAGACTCTCATTAGATTCAACCTACTCAGGTCTGATCAACTTTAAGCTGATAATTAGTTGAGAAGCAAGTTAGCCACCATGTACAAATACATTTGAGCCTTTGTCACTTCCATTTGTAGTACATGAATACTCAAAAGAAATAGGAAAGCAATGCATACCGCATGTAGCATAGTTTGCCAAAGATTTGGTGGCCCAGGAGGACGACCTGCATTGGGATCATTAGGATCTCCAGGTCCTCCATAGCCATATGGTGTCATGCTCCCTGCTCCACCCATACCACCAAACGCTCCCCCTCCATATCCACCGTATCCACCACTCATTCCACTGTAACCCATCCCTCCATATCCACCATATTGACCACTTCCATATCTATTTTGCATGCCACCATAGCTGCTGCTACCATATCCGCCACCATAGCTGCTGCTACCATATCCACCCCCATAACTACTACCGTATCCACCACCATACATGCCAGCACCATAAGGGCTTGCATAGTTGCTGCCATATCCACCCATGCCGGTTCCCAAGCCCCCATATGGAGACGGCCTGTTATAGCTCGTCATTCCCCCACCATATCCTGCAGTGCCAACCCGATATTGCTTAACTCAGCTTTGTTCAGAAAACTTTTAGACACAAGTTCACTGAAAACTAGGTCTAATCAAGGAGCTGTCATCCTGGAACAAAAACAGAAACAACTTACCAGAGGAGTTCACCTCCCACGGCCGAGGAGGCATCTGCCGCCCAGCAGTCCCATCGACAGTGGCCAAACTCCGTGGAATTCCGTTCTCATCTTTTGCACCTGCATTGGCAACACCAGCATCTGCAACTGTGGCAGCAGTGCTGGGGCTGTTGGAAGGTGGTGCAAATGGAGATGGGCCATTGCTGCCTGCCTGTGTGTCACTCCGCTCCCATGGTTTTGGTGGTGCTGGACGACCTGCTTTCAAAGATTCAAGCATAATCACTTCAGAATATACATGGGAGTGCATCCAACAAGAAACAGCTCCAACAATCCTTCTAATTCTCTAAGCCATAACCTAACCTAAGGTGCCGTCCGTTAATCCTACTCAGGCCAGACATATCCTAATTATTACTCCCCAAATCTCCAGGTGCAGAAAACTGCAAAAAGTCTGGAAACCCTAACTTTTCCTGAATTCAATTCAGAACAGCAAAGATCATCTCTGGAGCTACATCCAGCGAAAGAAAAGCTCAAATCCAGAAGCCTCAAAACAGCAAAGCAGCCCAAAAAATGTTGTTTAACAAATCGCCGCCCTAAACTAAGCACCAATTCTCAGCATGTCTTCTGTCACCAAACAAAAGCTGAAACGCAAAGCACCGGAAAAACAAAACGAAACAACAACAACAAAAAAAAAAACCCCTCCGCACTTCACAAACACAAACGAAAACCGATCCTTGATGACTACAAAAACGACAGCCGCCTGACATCAAATCTCATGTAAGGATAACCACCATACTCCCCCCGGCACAAAATTCCGATACCGTAGAATAAATCCATGCATCATACCTGCTGTAGCCATTTCCCGTCAAGGAAAGACCACCTTCAAACACCGTTGAACTCGTCTCATACCACCGCTATCCTTAAGCAAAAAGAAGAAAAAAAACCCCTCAACCTCCCCTGGGAAAAAAAGTTCCGAAGGAATTCCTGATTTCTCTCTCTCTCTCTCTCTCTCTCTCTCTGCGAAGAAGAAAGAAATTCGGAAAAAATTCTCACCCTCTCTCAGTCGGTTCTCACATCAATTCTCCTATTTTTTTACTAAGGATTTCGAGCCTTTCAGATCACACGGTAGGGTTTTTTCCAGCTTCTGAAAATCCTGCATCCGAGCAAGGAGGAGGGGGGGCTACGCACCAGAGCGCCAACCTCGTGCACTCCGCCGCCCAGCGCACCGAAACACGGAATGGACGACAAAAGGGTGGGGACGGGGGGGGATCCATACGTACATACGCTTACATACGTTTCCGTAGCTCTTACCCTACGTACCTACGAATGGATGAACCTGTAGGCCATCTGGGGTTGAACGTGGATGGATGAACCCCTACGGAGTTGAACATGAGTTCTCTCCCCGGCCACCTCCTTTACCTTGCTCTGGCACCAATGGATGGAATCCTTTTTTTTTTCGTTAATGGCTCTGTTCGTTGGTGAATGGATGAACCCCAACTAAGTAACCCCAACCTGAGTTTGATGTGAGTTAGTTAGTTCCTCACCTTGTTCTTGCACCCAGCGAATTAACCAGTGTTGGGTGACTTTTTAACCCACAAGAGCGTGTGGGATAGGCTTGTATGTGTAAAAGTGTGCAGAAAAAATTTGTTATGGCCAATGAAATTGCTGGATTTGGTGGTCTCAATTTTTCCCCTAAGTTTTCTTGAGTGAACTACCAGTTAAATGAGTAATAGGCCCCCTTTACCACTATGGGTGGGTTTAGGGTTAAGGGTTTAGGGTTAGGGACCATGACCATGGAAATACTACTAGCCCAGGATTTTGGCTTTTTTAAGAGGATTTTTTTAATATCATATTTTTGCATGGTGGAATATTTGAGTTTCCATAAATTTGGTTTTTGGATTTTAGAACTTGATCAAAATCAAAGAATGAAACATTTTCAAAACTAAAATAATTGTTAGCTCTCTAGGTTCTCAAAAAATTCAAAGAACTATCGAGTTTTCTAAGGACTCACAAAGAATTAGGAGTTGAGGCTAAGGTCTTTTGATTGATGTGTCGATTATTTTGAGAACCACAATTACAAGTAAAAACTTGTCTTTTTGAATGTTTTTTTTGAACCACCCAACATGGGAATGAATCCAATAAAAGGGGAAAATCAAATATGACATATAACAAGTGGGTATTGTTTTAAAGTTCATTTATAACATGTAAAAACATGGACATGAAGCATAGAAAATAATGTGAATGAAATTATAACAAAAGGTTATATATATGAAGCAAATTAACGTTGATTAAACTAAACCTTTTGAATTGCATTGCTTCCATTTACATGTATTTGACAAACTAAGTGACAACCATAAAAATTTCCACCATCCTAATTTGACTTGGGCTCCATGTTGTTTTGCATTAATTGCCCATTACTTGGGATGATTATTGAATTCTAATTCAACACAATTATCTCATAATTATCTATGTAAATATATATTGTTTCAAATTAACTGTTTACCTTGTGTTTGAATTTTTCTTGAAAAAATCACCAATTTTTCAATATCACAAAATTGGAAAAGAAAACCTTAGGCAAGGCCCATCTTTTGTAAGGGCTCATAAATATGGTGTCTCTTTCCACATCAATTATGTTGCACAAAATAAGTCAATCATATAGCTTTTCTTTTTGCCCTTAATGTGGAATACACTTGTTTGCCTATCGACTTTTGATGAAATAATATTATCTTAAGGTTGAATTTCTTGTATTGTGTTTTCATAATTTTAACTAATTAATCAATTTAGATATCACTCTATCTATCAAGACACCACGTACAAATTTACTCACACATGTTAATCTTTTCATGATTTTCAACTTGGTTAAGAAATTTCAAAATGTTCAATTGCATTTCTTACATCAAGTGTGACATTTGGAAAGTTGATATCAATATGTACCTTTGTTTATTTTATTCTAAGCCTTGAATTTGATCCTTAATTAACATATGAATCCAATGGTTGAAATTTTCACACCAGTCTATGGCATAGTTGTGATTAAGGTTTTCTTAAAAGCAAGTTGATATGCTAAATAACTTCATATTAGTGAAGTGAAAAGTGAATGTCTATATTTGAATATACTTGCATTTATTTCATGTTGGTGATTCTACACTAATTAAAATATTTTATTATTCCAATTGCAAGTTTAAAATTTTAAAAATCTCCTTGATTTGCAAAATAATTGTATATAATTCAATCACTTTGGAAGTTGCCACGATCCTCATTGAATATGTGTTAGTTGTATCACTTTGAAATCATACCATTTATTTCATGTTGCTTTCCATTACACCATGCAAAGTACTAACACACTGTTTGATTGGCAGGTTGAATTGTTTATTAGTATGTTTTTGGTAATGTATCATTAAAATGTTCATTGGATTAGCTTACGAGTGGACATTGATATCAAAGAACAATTTCTTTATGAATTCGAACATATAGTCCAAGCATATGCACAATGCATTCTATGCACAATTCAAGGCTTAGAATAAAATTGAATAGAGCTTTTCAAACAACCCTAAATTCAAAATCTTGAAAACTAACATCAAATCTTATCAAGTCCCATCATGACAATTGATTTCGAAGATGTGTTATCAATGATTTCATACACTTATTTTTCATCTTGTTGTTCTTTCTCAAAATTATTATTAACACATGTCATTGATTTCACAAGCTTGCTATATTGTTTTTATATAAACATAATCTTAAATCAATCCCACAAAGAAATCAACCAAAACATGTATCCATGTCTATTGGTGCAATTTGGTAAACAATGAAAGATTTATTTCCACATTAACTTATTAACATATGCTCCATGCTCACTTGCCATGAAACTAAATTCCCAATTATCACTTATTTCTAAAACTCAAATATCAAAGTTTAGGAAATCCTTTAGTAATATGTTACATTTTTAGTTTTTAGCTTCATGGACATTATACACTTTCCTTCAAATATGTTTTCCAACTAATCGCACACATCTAGAAAATAATTCATCACAATTTGACTTGTGACATGTGACAATTGGTGGGATGATTTAACAACTACAAAATGGGGAAAATTTTGTAAACTAATAATAAATTGTGAACACAAATTGTTTAATAAATAGCTAAAATATTTAATTATTAATTATTGAATAATTATTTTTAATTGATCAATTAATTTTTTGAAATAGTAATTAATATGACTATAATATTATCAATTTAATAATTATTATTTTACCAATATTTAACTAACTAATTAACTATAAATAATTGATCAATAATTCATATAGAAGAAAACCTAATATATTGAATAATATGAAATATTAATTATAAATACTAAGTATGAACTATTAATTATCAATTAATTAAAAAGAAGTGTAACTAAGTGGGTAGCAATTTAGGTTAAGTAAGTAAGTAACCTAGGCTAAATAGGTAGGTAAAGAAACATATATAGGTAGGTAGGTATATAAGAAGTTATTTTTCGTAAACACAAACTAAATAAAAAATTATAAATACACCAATGGAAACATACCCCCATTAACCCCTAATATAACTAAGCAAAAATACACATAACTTTCAAAAGTTTCTTAATACACCTATGTATACCACTATGGGCTATCTTGACGCCCTATAGGTAGAACTAAGTTTGGTTCCATTTGCAATTAATGGGACATATGGATATGATCATGGATGAAAATAATATTAGAGTGTAGGATGAAGAAGTCATTGGTTGCAAATGTAGTTGTAACATACTTGCAAGAATGGTCAAGGGGTGCAAAATACTTGTAAAACCAATAAAAGCTAGTTGCAAATGACAATTAATTGCATCTAGTTGCAAATTAATTGGTTGCATTTTGGGGGATTTCTTCTAGTGTAAGGAGCCCAAAGGAATATTACAACATATCTTTTTTGGGACCATCCAAAGCTCAATGAATTTTTTTTTGTGATGAACCAATCAAAGATGCCCATCACAAAAAAAGAAATAAAAGATGAACTTTTGGGGTCCCAACAACTAATTAAGATGAATCACGAATATACATGCATATTAATGACCCTTAATGATATAAATAAACCGCACAAATCATGTGCAATTAGAACCTTGTTTACACATCAAACTGTTAATTCATTCAAGATAACTAAAGTATGTCCATTGGTAAGAGGTTAAAAGATAACTATCTTTATTTTATTTTTAAATTAGGCACAAATGGACAAAAAGTCCATTGCAAAAAGGAGAGAGACAAGGGACCAAATCAACAATTCAATTTGGCCAAGTTACCAAATAATGGTTTTTTTTTTGGGTAGTTAATAATACCATGTAACCTTAAGGTCACCTTACGCACATACAAAAAAAATGGAGGCCCAAAGTCTAATAAAATTTGGCCAAAAGTTCAACCTTGCTAAAGGGCAAACTTTGTTTATATCTAGGAGGACCCTATTCCAATGAAACCTACAATAGTTTATAAGACCTTCCCAAATGGTCTTGCCAAACTTAGTATCATTCCAATTAACATTATTGAATGCTTTGTCATTCCTATCAACCTAGGGTATAAATGTGAAAGAAACATTTGTAACTTTTAGGTACTTTCCTAGTAAATAAACATTGTTTGATGTTGAACACCTTTCTCCTTATTTCATTTTGTTGAAGGTTGTGGACTCTATGTAAGATGGTGAAGGCCCATTCCCAAGCCATTAACCTTTGAGCAAGCCCAAAACCTATGAATCACATACTTTGGGGCCTCAAGGTTGCAAAAAGGACATATCATGGCAATGTCTTTGTTGATCTTGGTGTGCCAAACCATCCAAATCAAGCTAACATCTTTCTTTAATTTGGTCTTCATCCTTCCATTTGAGGTTAAAGGGGTTAGGGACCATTTTTTTATAATGTTCCTAGCAATCTTCATTACATAGTTCAACTTTTTTGGCCCTTCTAAATTGTGAACTTTAATAATTTATTGTTAGATCCTCCCATACCCACCTTTTAAGGTGACATCAATGAATGTTCCAAGATACATTTTGAAAGATCGTTTCATTGGGCCCTTTGAAATAGGTGTTACTTTTATTCACTTAACCACCTTGCTAACTTTACATGGGAACATACATTTTTGTTCATGATTTTTTTGAGATTGGGGCTACATAATAGACAACTATACCATCAAAAAATTTCTAAGTCCTTTTCTACATTGGAGCACACTGGAAGGAAGTTTCTTGTGGTAGCCAACACCATGTTGGGTTTTGGATCAACTTCGTACAATAAGATGTTGATCCATTTTCCCTTGGTTGTTTGATTTATTGTGCATTGTAATTCACTTCCCCATTGCACATGTAAACTTTAAATTATCCTACTCTACATCTCATTTTCATTTTTTTCAAATCCATACATTGTCTCCCAAGATTTGAACCCCATTTTTGTTTTATTCCACAAGTTGCATATACTTGTAAAGTCTTTCCTAGGAAACTCTTTAGCTTGTTACATTGATACATCAAATTATCCTCCTTGAAACTAGGAGGCCCACTAGATGTTGGTATTAATAATACCTTTAGTTAATTGAGTAGGTTGTTCATGTATATTTTTGACAAAGGTTTTCCACACTCTCATGATTGTCTTTCACATTACAAACCTTGGCTTGAACACTTGGTAATGTGAAAATAACCATTGCCAATTTTTGGTTTCTCGTGCTTATGTTTTGAAGGGTTGTTACCAATTAATTTAAAGTAAAGAAATGTCTTTAGGTTGGATTCACCAAACTACATGGCCATTAACACTTGTTTGCACAAGAAAGTAGTTAAAAGATTTTTTGGGTTAGTGCGCCCTAGCTTTTTACATCAAGTTTTGAGCAACAATCCTTCTAATTTATTCTTGTTATGATATTTTGTTTGCTGCCAACCTATAGGTAATTATGGATAATGGTTTTACATGCATTTTTTGATAAAATTCTTGAATTTGACCCACACAATAACAAAAAAACACAAGGAAGATGTTATGATGGATTTGATCACCACCACCCTACTTGTTAATGAAAGGTGCATCATATTCCAATACTTGAGTTTTTTCTTAAATTTGCCAACCAAAAATTCATCCACATCATCAGTGTCTAGGTTAAGTCCAAAAGGAGTACCTAGTAATTTTGACACATTTTCTTCCTCAACCCACTTCTTATTATAGAAATTACACCACGGAGGTTTGGGTTGTTTGAAAACCTTCCAATACCTTAAAGTTTTCTCTCAATTCATCATGAGCCTTAAAACATCTAGAAAGTCCTCAACTAACTAAACCACATTTTTGACATTCGATTTTTCACCTTTGAATGTGAACCTCATATCGTCAACATACTACATAATGATATGTTATTGTTGCCTTATAGGGAGTTTGATGCCTTGAAATTTTCGTTCTCTAGCTACACATTTGATAGTCACATTCAAAGTTTTTTTCATGATGAGAAAAGTGTAAGGTGCCAAAGCTGAAAATAAGTTCTTAACCATGCTTATGAATTCTATGGTAATACCAATTCTACCCATGACTTGGAAGGGAAAATTTCATGACATTTTACCATAAGCTTTAACAAAATCAAATTTCAGAAAAACAAGGGGCCATTTGGTTCATTTTCCCTAAGCCAAAAACACATTATCTAAAATGTATCTAAAAGGTATGAAGGCAGTTTGATCCGTATTTATCACTTCCATGAGTAAAGGTTGTAGGTGTAATTAAACAACTTTTGCATATATTCTGTAAGTAGTGTTTAAAAAAGTAATTGGTTGCCAATTATGTAGTTCTTCTCTATCTTTAGGTTTGAATATTAGGGTGATGATAATTTATTAACTCCATTGGGTAAATCCCCTTTGCCAATGGATTCCTATACCATCTTATAATATTTTTCACGTATCACATGCCAAAAATGCACATGATACTATACGCTTACTTTGTCAAGTCCTAGGGATTTGCCTTTTGCAATTGCCTTTGCAACCTTAAATAAATATATTTCAAGAATTGGGTCTTTCGAGACCATATTGATTAACTTTGTGAATTTAGATGGGATTTTTCTCAAGAAGTGTGTCTTGAATTTGAAAGGTTTGTGGTGTGGGTAAAAGGTTAGAATACAAAGCTTGATAAAACTCACAACACACCTTTTGCATTACTACAATATCTAAAGGAAAATGTTGAATGTTTTTTAACTATTGCAAAAAAAAATTATTCATGGAGTTGCCCTTTTTCTTCCATTTGATTCTCGCCTAAATGTATTGGCCCTCCACTTTGGTATTCTTTAATTCCTTGAACTATTATTTTGTGGAATCCACTTGTGATTATAGACTTCATCAAAAGGTTAGTTTTGTAACTAATTTAATGCATCATTTAGTTGGGTTTTAAGTTGTTCTTCCTTTTGTTTGAATTCCTTAGCTTTCTTTATGCAAAAGTTGTTGTACCACCTCATTAGTCTCTTCATCTTAGTGAGGAAGACAATCCCATGGGGTGATTGATCCCATACCTCCTTGATTTTTGCAATAGTTTTTTCAAAATACCTATTATTCATCTTATATGAAACCCCTCTTCTTTCTTCTTCCAAGACATTAACAATTCCCAACAAAGGTTGGCGGTAAGATAAGGAAACGTCTCTTTTCAAAAAATAAGCCTCTAAACTATTTTTTCTTTCACCATGTAAAGCCTATTCAATTAGGTGAACAAATGAAAAATTGTTCCCTTTTATGTCTTTGGTTGTCCCAAGAATACATGAAACCTTTGTTAGAGCATTTTGGTTCTTCAATGTCCATGGTGTTTTTTAGTTTGTCCCATATTTCCTTTTTTAAATTTGATATAATTATGTCACATATTGAAGTTTTGTCTTCTTTCCTTTCAACCATAGTGATCTAGTCACAAACCCCACACAAGATTTAGTCATAATTTTAAGGCAAATCTAATAATATTTGTTCCCATAATCGACAATGGTTTAAGGTAGAATTTGGATTGTAGATATTAATGACACCAAGGTTGCCTCCAAGGAGTCCTTTAAACTTAATCCATTGGGCCATGTTTTCCATACTGACCCATTGCTAAACAATCAGGTCTACCCACTTATCATGCATTAAGATTAATGTCTTCCCTTTGTTTTTTCCATCAATCCTATCCTTAAAACCAAACCTTGGTCTAACTTTAGTTGGCCAAGACCAAGCCATTTTCCAAATGGTTTTGCCAATTTGTTGTGTTTTGTTGCCTTTAAACTTATGTTCTTGATTACTAAGGACAAAATTTGGTCACGGATAAATACCTTGTAAGTAATATTTAAGCTTTTAGACTTATGTTTTCATATTCAACCTTCTCATGTTGTATGAAAAAATATGCATTTAATTTTCCTATTGTTGGGAAGATGTTTGCTTGATATTCCTTCTTAAATGCGATTTTTACTCCTTGTCTTAAAGCCCCAATGTCAAAAACTAATTGTTATTTTGTTTATTTTTTAGAAGAGGTGACACTTTCACATCTAGCCTCTCTAGATATGGTTTTAGTGGCCGCCAAGCTATTTTCCTTTCCTTTTGCATCTTGCTAAATAATTCCAGTTTTTGTGACGTTGCCATAAATTTAACATGTGACAAATTAATAATGAAAATTGTGCAAAATTTGTTCATTCATAAGTTCATACATTTTACATACGAATATAATATGTTGAAAACACATTTGACACACAAATAAATGTGTTGACAAATGAAGTATGAATTTATGAATGAACAAATGACACATGAATTTCAGATTTTCTTATAAATCCATGTGTCGAATGTGTTTTCAATGCACAATATCAATGTGTGAAATGTATGTATTATAAATGAATGAATTTTACACAATTTCAATTACTAAATTGTGAGATGCTAAGTTTGTGATGGGGTTCCTTGTTCCTACATGAAGCTTCAACTAAAATCCTTCCATTAATGTCCTTGAACATGGATGGTTTACTAACAATCTTTGACATGGGGGAATATTTAGTTACTTATTCTATGGGTAGTCCCATGGGGAGATATAGTTGTTGTGCATTTCCAAAACCTTTCATATATTATGTATATCAACCATTTGCTCAATTTTTTCTAGGATGTATTGCCTAACCTTCTTACTGTTGTCATGTTTAACATATGACATTTTTTCGTCTTGGAAAGGTTTATGATTCGGGCTAGGTTTGGGGGTGGTACAACTCATTTACATTTCAAGCCTTTGGGGTTTGAAACTTTTTTGTGTCCATCACAAAGGTCTTTTGTGATAAGTATTGCGAGGCTTGGAAAACCTCACAAGGTTTTGTTGTAGCTTCAACATTTTCCTTAAGGTTTTCTATCTTTGATTTTGGCTTGGGTATGAGCTCCTCATGGCTAGTTTTCATGAAGGTTTTTGTGGGTCTAGATGTTGAAAGCAGAATATTTGGTTCCCTTTTTCTATTTGAAATGCCTTTAAATTTGCATCTTCTTTTGAGTCATTTTCTGTTGCAAATTCCTTTCTTAGGTCAATCTAATTTTCCTATTGACCACATCATAGATTTGCTCCCATTTTTAGTTAGTCATGCATTTATTCCTTGTTTGTGTGGTCTTCAAAAATTGGTTGCCTTTCAAGGGCATTCATAAGGCTATGCATCTTCCCAAGTTTTTGATTGAGGAGGAGGGGGGAGGGGGGCTTATGCTTCCCTTTTGTTAAATTCTCGTTGTTTTGCAAACATGTTGCTTGTTGAGGAATATGTGGATTGTTCACCATTTCTTCCTAATAACATGCGTAAATCCTCTTTAATTGACCACCCTTAAGCCTACCTTCGAGGATTGTAGCAAGTTCGTTTTGATTCAAACCTCTTACCTTGAGAGTTGTTTTGGTCTTGATCTTTTTTTCCATATGAGCTTTTGTTTCATGTCATGGGTTTTTGCCTTTATGGTCCATGAAACATGGTTGTTTTCTTAGCCTTGTTTTGTAGATCTTTGCTCATAAATCTTGTTTCTTTAATTGTTAAGTGTCACTATGTCATAGGGGACTTCACATCTTTCGAAACAAGGGCAATCCTTGATTGAATGTTCTAGTCCTAAGTAGAGTTTACATTGGATTAAGTATTGTTCATAATTAATGAACATTTCAGTCATGGCATCTGGCCCTACAATTCCCATGTTGGCTACCCATTGATCCCACATCCAAATCAAGTGCAACACACACTACGCCAAAAGGTAGCATCCATTGTGACCAAACATGTGATCTTTGATAACTTATGTAGTGTGAATGCCAAATTCATTTTAAGGGTTTAAAAGTTAAGCTTGCCGTCAACTTTTTTAATGAAAGCGGCGGGGTTTATGATTTTTGGGAGGAGGTTAGTAACAGTGCATGGGAAGCTTATGGAAGAAGTTTGGGAAGGAAGCTGGAGAGGAGAGCTGTGGGAAATTTTAGAAGGGGAGATAGACAGAACAAGGTAACAAGTTTTTGGCAGAGAAAGCATAGGAGCTTCGAGGATAGCTAGTTGCTGGATCTTTCTTCCGCTGCGTTAGTAACTAGAAGATGGTCAGCTCCATGATCTGGTTAGGGTTGGGACTAATCAGGGGTCGATGCTGAAGGCTGATGAAGCTTGAAGGTGGTTTGAGTTGTAGAAATGCACGTAGAAACTGTAGCAGTAGAAATTCTGGGTGGGGGAGAGACCTTGTTTGGATTGTTCAGTGGATAGCTCATAACATCTGAATCGAGGCCAGAAACCTCTGTCAGGGATCCTTGGGTTTGGGCAGAGTGTGAGAGAAAAAAGGATGGAAAAATCAGAGCCAATATTCACAGATCCAAGTTTCTTTTAGAAATTTCTCCCTGCTTGAGTAGTTGCATGTCAACTTGGTGTACCTGGTTCAGTCGATGAGTATAGCTTAAGAGATGATCCGTGTTATGCTGTAGCAGAAGCTTTTGTGTTCATTTACCTAGGTAGAAAGGGAAGAGGGGGTCAAGGGTTTTAGCAGCTCATCATAGACTGAATGAACACTGAGAGTTCTGACTTCAAGCTAGACCCTACTAACATTAAGCTCTAACGACCCAAGAATGCCTTTGTTTTTTTTGTTTTTGGAACAAATCAAGGGGCGCTACCGGAGTGGACTTAGAATCAGTTGATGTGTGCCCCTTTTTGGGAATCAGCAGAACTGGAAGGATACGAGCTGTGCACTTCAAATAGGACTGCTGTGATACTGTCTACTTAACATAAAAGGAGTCATTCACATTCTGACAGAGTGGATTCATGAGAGGAGTCGAGGTGTTGTATTGACCCTTCCTTTTTGGTATCATAGCGAGGTTCAGATTTGGTGACATCAGTAGAACCGGTTGATTTCTATATATAATGATAATTGAAGTATCATGTCTTCATCTAGTGCAGAGGAGGTTGGTATAGAAGAGTTGACGCAGGAGATTCGTGAGCAACGAATCGTCATTAGGTTTGATTATCCAAGGGGGCAGGATGGACCACAGAGAGGAGCGGTAGTCCTGCGTTTCCTGGGTTTTGGAGCAACGAATCATCATTAGGTTTGATTATCCAAGGGGACAGTTGTAGGAATAGACCCAGATGAAGCCCGAGTTGGAGATGTAGCAGTAGAAGTAGCTCATAGTGGTTTTTATACCCGTGCTGAAGTATGGTTGAAGGTGAGAGATGGAGCAAGGGGATGGATGTCAACCTCAGAGCTACAGACGCAATACTACTACACTTCGTACCTTGCGTAAAGTAACGCCTTCATTTACTAAGAGGCAGCATAGTGTACCTAGAATAAGAGATATTTGGATTCCCAAGCTTGTTGTGTCGCCTAACCACTTTGTCAAATTATACATTCATGATGTGGAAGACTTGTTTCAGGTTGGAGATCGCCTACTCAGGGTGGAACACAATGGATCAAAGTCTCACTTCATAAGCTGGAGGATATAGCGCAATCAAGAGGAAGGGTGGCAATTCCAACAAGAATCCACAGATGAGCAAAGTTTTTCCACTTTTCCATCTGATTTTGTACCTTTAAAAACTAGTAGCAGAAGGTGATCAGTCTAAATTCTCAAATTGAATCACGACTGGCTTTTTCTTGAAGCTTTAGATTGGAGTAGGACATTTGCATAATGACTAGCCCCCAGGGAATGGACGAACTCTTCTGGGGATGGGATTGTTAAGACGTTAGTGACTGGGCAGAGAGACTCACCATGGCAGTTGAAGTACGAGATCTGAATGCAAACAAATTGTTCAAGATTGCGAAATTGAATTTGAGAGGCAAAACCAAGGAATGGTTCAAGAGGTTGTAACCTGTGCCATCCAATTGGACTGAATTGAAGAATTTAATAGTGCAAAAATATGGAGATGTTGATGCTGATGACATCAGGATGAAGCTGGATGCCATCAAACAAGAACCTAAGGAGAGAGTTCAAAAATATTTTGAATGTCTCGATAAATTGTTTCAAAGGGGTAGGATACAAGACGCAGAACAAAGAAGGAGATTTTTGGCCAGATAAAGGCTTGAAATCAGAAAATTGTGTGTGGCAAGGATGTTTACAGACATTGAAGAGTTAGTGGGTATTGCAACAGAGTTGGAAAGAGTGTTGGGTGAGCTTGGAGAGACTCCATTCAAACCCCTAAAAGAGGAACAAGAAAAGGGAGATTCAGAGACATTGATGGAAAAGCAGGTTACTGCTTTGAACAACACACTTATAAATTTCTTCAAGGGGAATGTGCCCAATCTTGGTGCATCATCCTCTTCCACCATGTTTGAGGGGTGTCAGATCTGTAAGGGAGGGGACCATTTAGCCACTGCTTGTCCGAGATTTAATGAAGCACGGCCAAAATGTGCCAAATGTGGCATGTCTCATAGGACAGAGAATTGTGGGATAAAGTGTTCATTCTGTTCAGGTTTAGGTTACTCGGAGGACAGAAACCCAAGGATGGGAAATCACATTCTGGAGCAGCAAACTTTCTGGAAGTATTGCTGAATGACGAGGAAGCAACTATGCAACAACTCAACAAGTTGTGTGGAAATGAGAACATCTTCTCATACACTCGAGTATCTAGGAGAAGAATGCCTGTTGAAGTGGCACCGGGAGGTCCTGTACCTTCCCTTGAAGCTACAGGAGAGGGCACATGAGTGAATCGAGAGACCTCTGTTAGGTCAAAATTTCTTTCCCACTTCATTAAAGGAAAGATTTACCTTACACCCATGGAAACAGTCTTGATGATACCAGGGGAATTGGAACACCTTGAGAGTCTAATGAAATTGGCTAGAAGGAAGAAGGATGCAGAGTTGTAAATGATCAGGTGTCTATGGTTTCAGCAGCTCTTACACTTAGGCGGATCTGCATTAACAAAACACATAGAAGTAAGACATTCCACTTGCCGGTGGAAATAAATAGCTATGTGGTGGAAGGACTTGTAGACACTAAAGCATCCATGTCTGTCATGGCTGCTGCAGTGGTTAAAGAGTTGGGGATAATGCACTTGGTTTACTGGATCTGAGACTTATAAAACCGTGTCAGGAGTTGTTACTTAGGCTCTAGGTCGAATTGATGAAGTACCAGTCAAGGTTGGAGGTGTTCAGTGTACCATGACCTTCATGGTAGTGGACACAAACAGTTATGATGTGCTGCTTAGACTAGATTTCTTGATAAAAATTGGAGCAATCGTGGATGTGGAACGGGGTTTGATACAAGTGAGGCACGGACCAGGAGCTAATGTGGAAGTATTACCATTAACCATGGTAAATATGCTGCAGAAAATGAACTCGGAGGCTCTGGTGTGAGATGATGATGTTGCTTTGGAAGACACACATCTCAATGGAGACTTGGACGTGGACTTTGGGAATTCGTTGTTGTGTGATCCCATTATGACTGGACAAACGGATACGATGGTGTCAGATTCAGACACTGATGCAAATGATGATTGTGAAGGAGGGCTTCAATTGGTTGAGCCAATTGATGATGAGCTTGAATTTGGGAACACTGAACTTGAAAATCTGGTGCTGGTGGAAGGACCACAACAAATTTTGCAGTTGATATTGCAGAAGCAAGTTGATGACTTTATGGAAGAGGAAATCACAGATGCTGATGACTATGCTGATTGGATTAAGTGGGTTTCTGATGTGGAAAAATGGAAGCATGCCATCTTTGAAATGGCAAATCGTGCAGAAGTGCTTGTGCTGCTACAGGTCCATCAAATGAACAGAGGTGACTCTCACAACAATTGCAAGGAGCAGTTGGCGTTGTCTGACAACTGGAAAATGAACACAAGGTGGGAAGAAATCTGCCAGAAGATTTGTGTTGATCATAACCTGGATGAGGAAAAGAGGCAACAGCTTTGGAAAGTCTTACGACGTTACTAGGATGTGTTTGCTTGGAATAAAGGAGAACTGGGCTGTTGTACCATTGGAGAGCATTCCATAGACACACAAGGATTTCCACCTTGCAAGGTGTCTCCTGGTCGATTGTCATACTGGGGGGAGGCAGAGGTGAAGAGACAGATTGATGTTCTGGTTGATTTGGGCAAAATGAAGCCTAGCGATTCTGAATATGCTTGTCGTGTTACCTTGCCAATAAAAAGGGATGGGAGTAGGCGCTTTTGTGGATATTACCGACCACTCAATATGCAAACTCGCAGAGATTCTTTCCTGATGCTTCTCGTTGATGATGTGATTTCCCAACTGGGGAAATCAGCCTGGTTTGCTGCCTTGGATTTGCAGTCTGGTTTTTGGCAGATTTGAATGGCTTTTGAAGACATGAAGAAGACGACATTAATTACTAATATAGGGTTGTATGATTGGATCATCATGCCATTTGGTCTCAAGAATGCAACCAGCACTTTCACCCGGACAATGTCAACATTTTTTAAGGAGCTTGGAGACAAATTCTTGAAGATATTTGTTGATAATCTCAATGTACACAACGAAAATTGGGAAGAACACCTTCAACACTTGGATGCTGTCTTTCTCAAACTCAGGGAAGTGAACTTGAAATTGAATCCAAGCAAATGTTGTTTTGTTGCAAGGAGTGTCACGTTTCTAGGTCATGTGGTGAGTAATGAGGGCACCAAACTAGACCCTGGTAAGGTTGATGCCGTAGTACACTTTCCAGGACCAAAGACAGTTACCAACATCGGGTCTTTCCTAGGACTGATTGGATATTACCGAAATTATGTTCGGGGGTATTCACGTTAGGCTACTCCATTATTTGAGTTAACGAAGAAGGATGTTGCTTTTGTGTGGAATTCGAACTGTCAGCAAGCATTTGAGGCTCTGAAAAGAGCACTTGTAACAGCTCCAGTGCTTGTTCGCCCTAATTTCAAAAAACCATTTTGTCTTGATGTAGACTGGTCACCGAAGGATGTTGGTGCCATTTTGTCTCAAAAGGAAGGCAAACTTGAGCGAATGGTGGCTTATGCCAACAAAGGTTTGACATCAACACAAAGGAAATTCCACCCTATGGAAGGGGAATGCTACACACTGATATGGGGCATCATGCATTTCAGACAGTATCTGCATAGGAATCATTTTACTCTGAGAACAGATCACAAGCCACTTGAATGGCTAGCCACAGTGTCAGATGCACATGGTAGGAGAGGTCGGTGGATTGATATGCTGCAGGATTTCAGTTTCAAGATACTGCACCGACCGGGTTTGAAACATACGAATGTAGATGCTCTGAGCAGAAATCCAGTGGGCCAAGCCACTGATGATGACGATTTCAGTGAGGAAATCCAAGACATTGGGACTATGCAAGATGACTCAATTGAGACAACATGGAGGATATTCTCTGTTCAATATGGTAAGGAGTCAGATTGGTTTGGTTTCAGGAGGCATTCAAGAGAAGTAATGGAACACCATAGATGTTGCTTTGGCATCAACCATTGGCGTTGGTCAGAGGATCACCAACTGTTTACGCTGGATGTAGTAACTGAGATAAACCAGGATGAGGAGACTAACTCACTTATGGAAGATGTGGAGGCAGCAGACAATGAAGAAAGTCAGAATTTGGGACCCGCTGATGGTAGGCAATCTCTGAAGAAGGAAATGACCAGGTACTATGATAGGTAGCAGCAACTGGAATTGGTGTTGGCTGCTCAGGAATTATCGGAGTTTGGTGAACATGAGTTAGGTCATACGGAATCTGGTGAAGAAAAAACCTGTGAGATGGATACAAGGAGCATTGACATCTGGAAAGATGCAACCTATTTGGGCTTGTTGAAAAGAGGCATACTATTAGACACAGTAGACCTTGAGGAAAACAAGAGGGTCAGAAAAAGGATAACCAATCATTGCTGGAAAGAGGAAAGGCTCTACTTCAAGGGACTATATGTGCCCAAACTAGAGGAAAAAATGAGACTTGTAAGTCAAATGCATGAAGATTTAGGCTATTTCAGGGAGCAAAGAACCTTGGCTGAGATTTGTTGAAGGTACTTCTGGCACAATCGAACCGATGATGTCAGGACAGTTGTTATGATGTGCCAGCAGTGCCAACTGGTGAGAAGCACAAGTAGCATACGCTTTGAAGACGAAAACATGAAAAACATCCCTATTTGTGAACTGTTTTATCGAGTTGCTCTGGACACTACAGGGCCATTGCCTGAAATCAAGTTAGGGAACAAATACATCCTTGTTGTTGTTGATCATTATTTAAAATGGTGCGAGGCAAAAGCTGTGGCTGACCATGGTGCCAAGACAGTAGCAAAATTCTTGGAGGGGGATGTTATTTGTAGGTATGGAGTTCCCAAGTTTGTGCTTATTGACAATGGTGGAGAATGGGCTGCAGAGTTTGATGTTATGTGCAAGGATTATGGTATCCAACATCAAAGCATTGCACCCCAATGGCCTCAATGTAATGGGATGGCTGAGCGTTTGATCAAGACCATCAAACATGGCATCACTATTCTTGCTGCAACACCAGAAAACGTAGACTGTTGGGACGAGCATCTGGCCAAGGTCATGTTTGGGTATAGATGTGGGATCCAAGCTAGTACCAAGTTTTCCCCCTTCATGATTTTGACTAGTCGCACACCACGTCTCAGGGCTGACAATTACCTGCATGCTTTAATTGATGTGACTGATGATAATGTTGATGTTGAAGTTGTTGCAACACACTTCCTACAGAAAGTGAAGCTTATAGCAAGCATCCATGAGAATGTCTTGCTCAATGTGGAACAAGCGCAAAAGCATAGTTATGACATTCTTGGTGCAAGAATGTTATGGAAGCCCAAAAAATCCATAAAATTCGTTAAAATTCGTTAAAATTCGTCAAAATTCGTCAAAATTCTCGTCGAAGAATGTTATGATAAGGTGCTAAATGAAGAATTTTAAAGAATTTTATTTTGCAAAATGAAGAATGTCATAACTCGGCGCAAAAGAAACAAAGGAAGACCTATGCTACCAGAAAAAGTAAGCAGACTTTTGAAGGTCTAGTTGTAGGAGAGACAATGGTTAAAATGAAGAAACCAAGAAAGAAGAAGGCTTTGACTGCAAGCTGGGAAGGTCCATACCAATTCATTGGACATGTTGATGGGAAAGGAAACTTTGATTTTGAAGAAGGTAGCAGGATATGCATCATCAAGGATGCGAATGGACATCAGTGGGAAAGATCTCGTAGGGATCTTCAAATTTATCCTGTTCAACAATATTGAATGGAGTTGAGGGACTCAACTTTTTTAGGAAAGGAGGGGTGACATATGTGACTGAACATGTGGTCTTTGATAACTTATGTAGTGTGAATGCCAAATTCATTTTAAAGGTTTAAGAGTTAAGCCCACTGTCAACTTTCTTAATGAAAGCGGCGGGGTTTATGATTTTTGGGAGGAGGTTAGTAACGGTGCATGGGAAGTTTATGGAAGAAGCTTGGGAAGGAAGCTGAAGAGGAGAGCTGTGGGAAATTTTAGAAGGGGAGATAGACAGAGCAAGGTAACAAGTTTTTGGCAGAGAAAGCATAGGAGCTTCCAGGATAGCTAGTTGCTGGATCTTTCTTCCGTTGCGTTAGTAACTAAAAGATGGCCAGCTCCATGATCTGGTTAGGGTTGGGATTAATCAGGGGTCGATGTAAGGTTGATGAAGCTTGAAGGTGGTTTGAGCTATAGAAATGCACGTAGAAATTGTAGCGGTAGAAGTTCTGGGTGGGGGAGAGACCTTGTTTGGATTGTTCAGTGGGTAGCTCATAACATTTGAATCAGGGCCAGAAACCTCTGTCAGGGATCCTTGGGTTTGGGCAGAGTGTGAGAGAAAAGAGGATGGAAGAATCAGAGCCAATATTCACAGATCCAAGCTTCTTTTAGAATTTTCTCCCTACTTGAATAGTTGCATGTCAACTTGGTGTACCTGGTTCAGTCGATGAGTATAGCCCAGTAGTTGATCCGTGTTATGCCGTAGCAGAAGCTTTTGTGTTCATTTACCTAGGTAGAAAGGGAAGAGGGGGTCAAGGGTTTTAGCAGCTCATCACAGACCAAATGAACACTGAGAGTTCTGACTTCAAGCCAGACCCTATTAACATTAGGCTTTAACGACCCAAGAATGCCTTTGTTTTTTTTGTTTTTGGAACAAATCAAGGGACACTACCGGAGTGGACTTAGGATCAGTTGATGTGTGCCCCTCTTTGGGAATCAGCAGAGCTAGAAGGATACGAGCTGTGCACTTCAAATAGGACTGTTGTGATACTGTCTACTTAACATAAGAGGAGTCATTCACATTCTGACAGAGTGGATTCATGAGAGGAGTCGAGGTGTTGTATTGACCCTTCCTTTTTCGGTGACACCATGACTTGGACATTTTACGACTATGTCCTAAGGCTAGTCATGTAGTTGTACATACCATAGTCATATACATTATTAGTCATGACTACAACTACATGACTAGGAGATGCAGGGACTAACCAAAGTTAGTCATGTATATGATTATATGACATGAATCATGACTATTTATCATGGCTACATAACTAACCAAACAATTATATTAGTACAAGTAATGTAGATTGGCCCTTTCACTACACCATCCTTACTGTCACTATCAGCTTCTATGAATATATGTTGAAGGCATGGATTCAAGGGAACAAAACAAAGGTTGTGAAGCACTACAGGTACACTATCCTTGTTGCCCCTGGAAATTCTCTTAATGTATGTAGGCAAATCTCAATCAAAAAGTACCTAGGGTTTTGCAAAGTGAGGATTCTGAAATCAAGGTCGGAATGACAGGTGCAACCATGGCTACCACAGAAGAGGGTGCATATATGCACTGGGCATGATAGAGCTACTGCATAGAGCTGGAGTGAGAAAGGAAAATCAATCAAGTCCTGTGATCATGGATTAAAGGCAGCACATAAGAGCAGCAGTTAGATGCCAGTATGAAATAGCCAATAGAGTAGCAGTAAATGGAATGCAGGCTTCAGAGGTGGGGATGATGATAATATCAGAACTATGGGAAGCACAGGCATTAATAAACTTGAGAGCTACAGAGGGAGGGTTGAATGTAATTGAGTCTAGAAGCTTGCACAGTTCACTGTCCCTTTACAACCAATCACACTCATCAGGTTATGGGCGCTGCATTCATTCTTGATATGTAATTTTGGTTTTGCTGAAACTGACACATTACTCGCCTTCAAAGTATTCTAGAATTTTCTTTGCAAGATGTGACTGCATGAAAGTTGTCAACTTGCTTTCACCTTGTTGCATGTACTTTTGGGTGGGCTCAATTGTGTAGGGCTCCCAAGTGGATTGGCACCTGTATTTTTTGACAATGTTTGCAACTCTCATTACTAACAGATGCCCTGTTTTTGAACTTAAGGAACAGCATTGCAGTACCAGCACCATTACAAGCAGCATCATCAATCACTGACAATTTAGAGGCACTACAAAATGGACATGCCAGCTGTGCACAACCACACAAGTAGTATGGGTCCAAGAGCATACAACAATGGCAGACTCTCTGAAATCTAAAGTCCAGTCTCCAGCTCTGGTTCTAGCTCCCAATTCAGGTCCAGCTCTAGAGACTGCTTCAAATCCTGCATCACCTTGATGAAAGTGACAGTCTGATACTTTGTGAGTGATGACACTCATGATGTTATGATTGGTGTTGATTCTCGTAGATCTCATTTCCAGTTAAAAAATGCCAGTTACAAGTTTGGGTTTTGATAGTCTTGTATTACACTTGGAGATGCATGAAAAACTAAAGATAGTTGAAGCAGAGTGGGAGCTCAATGTATACTTCACATGATTGACACAAGACAGGAGCCATGATCACAGGTACATGATGCATCCATGAATGGTTCGCAGATCCATGCAGTGGTTGCCTAAGAACAGCAGAGGTTTCTATAGAAGGAGGGCAGCTTGGCCTGTCGTTAAGATGATTTATTACATGGATTCCTATTATGTAGCTTCTTCAATGCACAAGAGGCTGCATTATTGCTTTCTTGATCAGCAATGTATGATGCCTTCTTTTCTTATGCCTTGATGTTCAATTTGCTTTTGTTGTAAGAGTTGATGTGGATATAGATACAAATCAGTGATGCACATTCCTACTTGCAATTCTATATGCAAAAATTATTGTGAAGGAAGCATCTGATATGCTATAGTTGTAGAGATTATGACTGTCATGTTAGAAGACAAAGGAAGAACCAAGAGTTAGAAAGGAAAGGGTAAAGACAATCTGCTCTTGTGAGTTTACTGACATGTTGCTAAAGACACGAAGACTTCAACATGTAGCCTTCACAGCAGAGAATGAAACTTAGGTCTTTGTTGGAGATTATGTTCTGTGATGGCAAGCTGGGATGATGAAGGTGTGGTGCTTCAGCTATGGGCCAGGAATCACCTCTAGATATAATCAGAGGAGGTACAATGCAAGTGACCCCAGAACCTTCAAATGCCATAAGAGGAGGGGCCCTTCACTCGTAGACAAGCCATCACTCCATTGTGTTCTGCAAGAAGGTAAATCTCCAATTACACCTCATGTGTTTTTTGTTTTCTTTATGTAGAGTAGAAGCATAAGTGGATTCCTAGATGAGAAGATGCAGGTATATCACTTGACCATCTAGCATCTTTTCTGGCATTCAGCACTTGGTCCACGAGGTTGTTGGATGTGATTTTTGCAGGCACAGAAGGTTGTCAAGCTAAGCTCACAATAGCCAATGGTGGCTGCCAGCCCAATGGCACTTTTAAATGCTGAAAGTGACAAAAGTAATGCATGCAACTGATGACCCTGGACATCAGATCGTGTAGCTCAAAATGGTGAGACTAATTGCAGTTTTGTGTCATGTGCAATTTTGGGCACACTGTATACCACATGAGCAGTGCAAGAGCTTTCCTTTGTTGGAACTTTCTTGTTCACCAAATGTCAAGTGTGAGCTCCAAATCAGAATCCCAAAGCTGACTCTCCATATTGCTAGATTCATCTTCCATTTAGAGAATGCAGTTAATTAAATCACCTGGTGTTATATACTGGAGGTGTATCGTTGATTTATTTTCAGGCACTGGAGATCCATTAAAGTCTTTATTTAGAAGATGATGGTAGGAATCTGACCTTGACACTATCAAGCTCATGTGCCACTGGCTCTACAATGTTCAAGTGGCATTTTTTCTAAAGAGAAAGCTATGCAGTACTGCATGCTGACCTTTTAAGTTCAAGCTCAAAGTTAGCACCAAATTAATTTTTCTTTGCCAAAATTGGCTGCAAATTCTGCACAAGAGCTATTACACTTGCAAACAGAGAGGTTGGCACTCGATAGGCGTCCACAAATTATCTCAGTTGCAACCATCATAGTTGTCAAAGTATTAGTCAAAATGATTAGTCAAAAATGCCAATCTAAACTTGGTCAACAAATATACGGTTCAATCACAATGGACATGTTCAAAACAAGTAATGAAGTTGCCATCATCATAGTAGTCAAAGTATTAGTCAAAATGATTAGTCAAAAATGCCAATCTAAACTTGCTCAAAAAATATACGATTCAGTCACAATGGACATGTTCAAAATGACTTGTTTTAAATGATTGAGAGGTTTTTTTAACGCCTGTCCAAAATGGGTCTTTTTTGACAAATTTTTTAGTGAAAAACGTTAGGAATTCTAGTTGTGTAGCTTGCCGTAAAACACAAACCTAAGGAACACATGGGCATACAAAACTTAATAGTAATGGATCTTTCCAATCATCGATTGATCTTTATAGCTTGGTGGTTGTGCAAATGCCAAAGAGACTTTCATAGTCTCCCCTAGTCAATGGGAGTTTTGTTGTGAATTATATTTATTTATTTATATATCTAGTGTTAATAAAATTATGTGCCTTAACCACATTAGTGAATAAGAAATATCACATTATGTATTTTGAGTTTATACTTAAACCTAAACATGGGTTAATAAGGGTGGCCAACTAATAAAAAATGCAATCAAGATGAGATAATAAACTTTGGTTAACTAAGAAAAAACGACAATGTTTATAGCCAAGGTTTTCAAACCCCACCATGTGGCCCATTTTTAGTAAAGGAAATTGATTTTCATGCCATTGTACTGAAAATATCATTTGAGTGGGGTGTACCAACTTGTGTTTTACTACTAGTAAATTTGCTTTAGAAAAACAAATTCAAACCATCAAATCCAACAATCACAATGGCTTGAAAAAATAATCTTCAAACCTACACACAACCATATCTTACAAAACAATGGTCCCTTTCTATAATTTCTTTTGTCCTCTAAAATTCTCACATACCTGCCATACCTTATTACACATTGAATTGTTAGTTCACTTAAGATAAATGAGAAACAAAACTTAGAGCATCAAATCCATCAATCTCATTAACCATAACATTTCTTTTGCACACCTACACACAAGCCTATTCAACACCTTATGTATATTAGTATTTCAATATTTATACCTTTGTTTGTATATAAACAAAATTAACAAAACTTGCATGGGAAACACTTAATTTTTTTTTCCTAGAGTGTTTAAAATTCACCTATTCCACTCATAAAAAAGAGGAATCTTATGCTTAACCTCAAGAACCCCTAATCCTTGACTCCACCTTATGTCCATGATTATTTCACCTAGAAAAAAAGAGATCGTATACCTACTCCTTAAGAAAGCTTAAATCTTCAAAAATGGTATGTGTAAGATCCTTGCAACTCTTGAGGATGCATAAGAACACTTGTAACGAAAACCACCAAAAATTAGATTCATTGGTGCATATGGAGGTTTTGAAAAATCAAGCAGCCTTTTCCTTCAAAACCTCAATGATTCAAAACTACACAAAACACAAACCTCCGTTTGCAAAACTCTGTTATTCTCAAGTTCCCAAGTAATTTTCATCATTCCCCCAATCATAGACTCTTACTCCTAGTGTTAAACTATAGTTATTTGAAAGATGCAGAATGCAACGGAAACAACTCATCCTTTAGAACAATCATAGACTACACCTTCAAACATTCATCCTTCTAGTTTCACCAAGCATAACAATCTATTTACAACCCCCAAAACACATATGCAAAAACCCAAAGACTTAATTGCTTGTAGCAAAAATTATGCATTACTTTAATTTCCACCTCCATTCCATTTGTTCTTGATTAATGTCCAACAAGGAAGATTTGCCTAGCAACACCACACCACAGAGAGCTCACCTATAAGAAAAGCCATACAAATTAAACGTCGTCAATCATAAAGATTCCAGAAGCTTGTAATCTATAAAGGAACAAACAATACAAAAATAGAAAATTCACAAGACTTGCCATCAATAATCATCAATTACCAAACTTTTGTTGTTTTCAACTTTTGATAGTTGAAATCATTGTACATTCTTCATTAGGGTTTCATCCCATATTTTCTCATCACAACCTCCCCTCTTCTATGCTTTGTGATCTATGGATGTTTAGGTTCATGATAATGTTTGTCTTATGTTTTAGGATGGGTAAGTTGTAGGATGGGGCACATTCACTACCACCTCATTCTAGGTACTTTATTTAGGAAATGCCCCCTCACCTTGAGGCTTTTACCCAGCACATAGACATCTCTAATTGACCATTTTAGGAATGTACTAGTGTTGGGTGGTTTTCTAATTTCTGTTAACCTTGACAATGCAAGTTTTGAAAGACCTTTTGCAGAGCTACCAGTGTTGAATCAAGATTTCACTGGTCAACTCGATTATGTACTCGGATCCAAGTCTGGGCGTAGTCAGAGGTTCAGTCACATACAATCAAATTATGCCATAAGTTGAATCCAAACTGCACCAAACATTACAAATGCACGAATTTACACCCAGAATAGAGTAGATGCAGGTGAAAGGATTTGACAACAAGATTGCATATTTACAATTGAAAAGAACATCTGCCATATCTTGAATTCTTCATAACTTCAACTTTGATATTGGCAGCTAAAGAACACATTTAATAGCTTTCTTTTAAAACTGTTTCAACTAATTTGGTAGTTGAAACATTCATTGCAACAATCCAAAATCACCACCATGGTTAGGGTTCTATGTACAAAACTCTTTGCATATTATATCCTTGGGTGGGTTTCGAGAAAGATTTTGTCATTGTTTTTTAAAGGGTGGCTGGATTCCACTGATGATTTTTTGTTTTCTTTACTAATCCGCCAGTTCAGATCCAAAAACTGAAGGAGAGAACCAGTTGATGTTTAGAAAACCAGCCAACACTGGAATGTATTTCACACATTGACTTCACCTGGCACTTAAAATTTCCATCCATAAGTAGCTACACATGCAAGGCCGAGGAGACAAGTTAGAATCAAGAGCAATGGTGGTAGGTACTAGGTACGTGCAAAAACAATAATCTGATACATTACTAGGAACAACATACTGAACTCCAAACAGAGTCCATAAGTCAACTACAACTACAGATTGGGGTGGCGGGGGCTAGATTTGGTTGATCAATTGAACAGTGTAGTAATCTTGTTTGGCAAGATCAACACATGATGTGGGTACACAATTGCATAATACATAAGTAACAGAAGTGCATGTCAGGCCAAGGTTTATTAGTACTTACTATTATGACTTAATACTTGTCGTCTGACTCAAACAATACTGCAAGTTGCATTTGCCCACCAACAGTGGGAAAGAAAAGAAGAAAAAGGGGTGTTACAGAATACTCTTTCAGTTGATGAATAATTCCTACATGTATCGTGTACATTGTTGGTTGGCTTGAGCTTGTCGGTATTGATTTGTATGACATTGGTCTTGAGTAATCCATGTGATTTACGTATGCACATTTCTTGTCTCTCTCGTCAACTCAACGCATCACATACAATTGAATTGATTTGATAGAGTAATAGAACTGGCATGCTGTGCTGTTTTTGTGCTCTGTGTTCTCTGCTGCTTCTTATTTCTGCTACCTTTCTATTTGCTCTTTGGGTCCTGAGTGGGGTCTACTGCATGTGGGGAGCAAAGGGTTTCTTAGTAGTGAACACCTCTCCCCCCACCACTCCCACCCCCTCCTAATCCCCCACCAGAAATCACACCCAAAAAAGAACTACAAAAAAAACATATTGGATGAAATTCATCCACATTGACACTGTTTGAGGCTGAAAAGCAGTGGCATCAAAGAGATGTGTTAAATGTTCAAAACCCTCCAAAATTGTGCCTGTTTAGATTTCATCCCTTCCCCTTTTAACTTCTTTAGTGGTAAAAACTAGTCTTTCAAATGCATGTGACTGGTGCATAAAACATGGTAAGTTCTGGCAAATAATGTACAAAGTTCCTAATGATGTGACAGAGTCTCAATCCTGAGAGTGCCCATTACATCAGATAATGGCTATTGATTAGACCTGGATCGAGTTCTCTAGCACGTTAGCATACAAAGTTCCAAACAATGTGGCAGAAATCAAGCACGACCCAAAATAAATGGGCTATTCATCAGACCTCCTGGAGCCCGGTCTAACCAAATACGTTACAAAGTTCCTAATGAATGTGGCAGAATCTTTCTCGAGTGCCAATTATGTGAGATAATGGCTATATTAATTAGACCTGGATTGAAGTCTGTCAAATAGTTTACAAAGTTCCTAAACAATGATGTGCAAAAATCTTTCCCCAGTGACAATTTACATCAGATAAATGGCTATTGGTCAGACCTGGCTCATGGCCACCCGGTACTTAGCCCGGTCCTCCCAATGGCAAATACATAGGTGCTGCTGCAGGTGATGGGGTCGGCTGGTGGAAGGAAAGGGGTGGGGGGGGTGGGGCTGGACCCATCATAGTAGTAAGTACCCACTGACTGGTGTAGTGCTCAGCCTGTCATCACCTTCCTTTCCTTTGTTAGGTAGGTTAACTCTGCATCCCCTCTGCCCCATGAAAACCCCAATACCTAACTGGAACCAGAATTTAAAATTCCAGGATTCCAGGGTTGGCCCCACACCCTAGCACCCACCATGCATCATCCATATGGGTTAAAACCTGTTATGGCTCAGTTACAGATGAATCACAACTGATTTTCATCCACATCGGAGTTACTAAGGTTGAACTTTTCCACCGCGGTAACCCATCCTATAAAAAGGCCTCCTACTTCCCCATTTCCCTTCACCTAGTAGGTAAGTGGGTTAAATGTACCATAGGTATGTATGTAGGTGGGTAATGTAAGTGCTTAACTGTAAAGGTAAGTAAATTAGGTAACGCACTTGGTGGCTAGTGCGTAACTAAGTAAGTGGGTAAGTATCGCGTAGGTAAGTAGGTATGTAATCATGTGTAGTAAGGCATTTGGTGAGGACTAGGTAGGTAGATGGATGCATTGTGGACGTTACTAGTGCCCAGCTAGCTAGCCACCATGGTTAGTCAAGAATACAAATGGAAAAGTATTGAAAAGTGTCCATTTTTTCTGTCCACATTTCATAATCATCCATCCTGCTAGCATGGTGAACTGGTGGGTGCTGCTAAGATTCACACTTACTTGCTTGCAAGGGAGTTTATTTACTATAATAATAATCAAACCGGTGCAGTCGGTTGGACGTTTCAGAACCTCCTCTGCTGCTGCTGCTGCTGCGGCGGCCACTACTGGCAGCCGCCAAAACAAATGATAGCCAGTTGACAGGTACCTATGCACCTACCAGTGTTGGGCAGTTCTTGGCTTTTATGAAGGAAAATCGTTCGGGTTTCCAAAATAAATTAGAGCGGTTCTGGTTTTGCACGTAAACGGTTCGGATTTTTTAAAGGAAAAATTCCAGTTTCAATTCCAATTCTAAACCCCAGACCGAGCTCCAATTCGGCTATGGACGATGTATAGCAGAACCTATGATTAACTTTCAGTTAGATCACCCTTCTAGTCCTTTTTTCAAAAACTTATTTCTCCTCTCCCCCTCCCACCATGTCTCTCTGTGGTTTTAGTTATGGTTCCATACATACATACACTAAACCCTTTTTTATAATGGCATCCATTTCAGTCACAAACTTGTTTGTGTCACACATTTTTGGTAATCATCCATTTCGATAAGAAACATCATTTTTTGGAGTCATTATCACACTCGTCAATAGCACAAAAACATTTGCAATTTTTTTAAATAGTAAATGTGATTGTAATGAGAAAATCTAAGACAACTATTAAGATTTTGTATATTGTAATTCCCTTTGGCAATGTTAACATTGCTTTTTGTTCAAGTTGTGCAAACTAACAACAATAAATCCCAATTGAAAAGAAAAGAAAGAGACATAAACTTTCTATTGCAAACACGCAAAAAAATATTTGAGCTTGTTAAGAAAGCAAAAAATATCTTAATTAAAAAAATCTAGTTAACAAAATACACAAAGAGCTCAAACTTCATCTAAATTGTCACATTAAAATAGACAAAAATCACAACCTTCATCAAGTCTAATACTGCATAATAGAGCTAAGAATAACCCATGTCAAAAATTTAAACAATTGGCATCTTTATTTTAACATATGTGAGCTATTTTTGCAAGGGGTTTTTTTCGGCTTATAATCTCAATCTTGTAAGAGTTTGTATGAATTGTGACAATAAATGTTTGAATCACATTCATTAGTGTCAATTTTTTTTTAAAAAAATGCTCACCAGGAGCATGATTATAAAGGGGGGGTTACTGTAGAAGCAAAAAATTCAGTTTCGGTCCCAGTTTTTAAAATAATCCAGTTCCAGTTCAAATTTAAGCACTGGGCATGCTGCTGGGTTCGTGACTGCCGCCTTAAATCCACCAGGAAGGGTCTAAATGTAGACCCGTCTTCAGTACTTATCTCATGTTTTTTTCTTTTTCAATTTTGTGATTTAGTTCAAGTGGTGATCCTCCATAAGATGATTTAGCCAGATTTGGCTACATACTAGATGTGGAAGTAAAAATTAACAATTTTTTTATAAAAAAACATTTTATATTCTTGGCTACCTACTGGTACTTATCGTAAATAAATACCTGGCGATTTGGAAATTTTTTCCTTCGAAATTTGGCGAATTTGGGTCATTTGTTTTCAAGAAAAAAGCCTGTGACTAGGTCGAAATCACATTTTTCAGGTTGAAGTTTGGCGAAATTTAGCTAAATTTTTTATAAAAAAAACACTGACTTCTATACCTACCTACCTACCTACCTACTGCCTGCAATAGGCCTTGAGAGTTACACAGGCTTTTTAAGTTGGGGTGTTCCATTGCAGCTGCGGCGGCACTGTTGCCGCTGCCATGCGCAAATCAAACGCGGCAGAAAGCGCGCTTCAAAGTTTCAACTTTAAACTTGGATGTCACATGGGGAGGTGGGGGAGACTAGGGAGGTTGTTGATCGATCTGTGTTTGTGTTCAGTTGTTTTAACAGATGTATCGATCTGGTCTGAGGGTCTCTGTCTGTTGTTGCTTCAATTGCTGTTCTTGGGCTGGCGTAATGGTGACGAGAAAGTGCGCGTGTGTTGTGTCTTATGTCGTCCAGGTAATAAACTTAAAGACGGAAGAACTTGCTTGTAGGGGGGTGACTCTCTCTCCCAGCCTTATGAACTTAATTGCAGGCTGCCGCAGCAGGCTCACGAATGTGCCCCTCCCAGCGCGCATGTGCGCTACTGAACCAGCCCAATGCATTCTGTCTGCAGATGCAATGAGGAAAAAACTGTGAGTACTAAATTCGAGTCGGTGACTAGGCTACTACAGTTCAAACTTGGAAAATTCTCACACTTCCATTTTCTTTTCCTCAATCAGGCGCGCGCCAGAGTTTTATGTTTTTGTTTCTGGTTTGTTTGTGATGTAGCTGAAGTGGCGATCATTCATAAGACGATTTAGAGAGATTTGGCGATTAAAAAAATATGAAACTGAAATAAAATTAACATTTAAAAAAATAATTTGCCCACCTGTTGTAACCTAGGATAAAATCTGGAAATTCTGCTTTGAAAAGATTTTTTTTTTTCAAAATTTGCCAACCAAAAAACTATTAAAATTTCCCCAATTTGACTTCTTTTTGCCAAAAAAAACCCTGGCTTGTGGCATTGTGAGGATCGGTGTGGTAGTTACCACCAGCATTGCACTAGGATTTGGTATTTTGGTGTGTAGCTTAGTAAAATGTGTGAGGTAAAGCCCACCATGGTTGAGGGTTTTAGTGAACATAAAAACTTGGTCTAGTTTTTAAATATATATATTTAGTGATGTTCAGTGATTGTTTTGGCAAAATTTTCGTCATTTCGTAAAACACATTTTAAAAAAAGGAATAATTTATTACAAATTCCCTATTATGTTGGTGTGCCTAATGCTCCAGAGAACTTGGTGATGCGCCAATCAATGTTGGCTTCTTCTTCAAAAAAATAAAAAAAAAGGTACCCCGCCACCCTCCCTACTAATTAATAGAAGCAACAATAATTCCAATAAGTACCCTCAAAATGATATAAGGACTTAATAATGCAAGTCAAACACAATTTACACTTTGGATTCATCACAGTCTATGAACCTTTGAAGTTTGTAGGAGGCAATATTTTTCTATATGTGTATAGCTTTTGGAAGTTTTGCAAGTCTGACATGATTCTTCAATGAGTTTTTAGCTTTGGAAATGTACGTAGACTATTATATTTGGCATGTATGTTCATTTGTAATGGGCTAGTTATATATCTAATGGGTTTGTGGATGGCATGCAAGAGTGTATAATTATTATTTGGTGTTGTTGTTGTTGAGGGACACTTGATTTGGGAACACCCTTCTCCTTGCACATTACCCAAGTAAAAGCTAGTTGGAAGTTTTTTATTTAAAAGTTTTTAATTTGTGTATCATGGGAAAAATTTGAATAAACAAATTGTTGAATTGTGCTCTGTAATGTGCTCTCTGAATACACAAAAAAAACAATTTCTGACAGGTTTTCTGTTTCCTTAACATGCCTTGATATTGTTTGCAAGGAAAATAGATGGTACCTTTGGACGTTGTGTTGAGTACAAGGGACATCAATATAATTAAGTCCCTATTAAGGATATCCTATTGACAATATTTCAGATAATTTCCATAAAAGAAGATACTTTACTTGAGGTCGACTCTAGGTTTAGGTTTTAGAGCATCTCCAAAACAACAACGTTTGTAAACAACGATGGACATTATGAATGGATTGTTGCGATTTTCTTTCACAAATGTTTTGGCCACATGCATGAGGCATTGTTTTAGAAGTAATTAAATGAAGTGATTTGTGTTTGCATTATTGGAAACATGTTGATGCATTCAAAATATGAGTTTGTAGTGTACACGCATCGAGAACTTGATGAGGAATATATCTCACAACTTGACAACCAAAAAGCATTTGCAAAAAAAGAGAAAAGAATAGGCAAATGCGAATTATCCTTGTAGGTTTAATTTTCAAGAGTGTAGATTGTGCCATTGGCCCAAGTGTGAACTGGTTACCCAACTAACTTTTCTTTCCAAAATATGTTTTTGTAATTTAATTGAATTTTCAATGATGAAAAACTACTCCAAATTCAACATCTCTCACAACTCATGTCTAAGTTTTTTCAAATTGCCTTCATTAAATCATACTCATCAAAGGCTTTTCAACAATATCAAGAATTTGCCCAAATTCCCCTATTACTTTTAGTTTTGATTTAAATGAATTTTTAGTGAGGAAGTTGTTCAATATTCAATAAGTGTTTCCCCACAGATTGCCTTGAAAGGTTAAAGTGACCTTCACAAGGTGACCTTCACCAATTTCTTGTATGGCAATAAAGAAGGTAGCACTCACAAAATCTACAACATGTTTTTATCATTATAGAATTTGTGATTCCCAAAGAGTCCCACAAATTGAAAGTCAAATCATGTCCAAATGAAATGAGCTTGGAAGTTGGGAATCATTGAAAACAGCTAAAGAAACCTACAAGATAATATAGGCTTTTCATGCCCATGGTTCTTAATTGATACAATGGTTTGAATCTTGATCATCAACACAATTAGGATGCCAAGTTCCAAGATCACATTCAACTGAAAACTTCATATATTGTTGGATTTTTTTTGTGTATAAAGGTAATAATAAGATGATGGGTTTGCATGGCCAATTTATTTGCATTTCTTAAAAATTATGACAGTTTTAAAATTAATCTAGATAGTGTGGCCTTTTTGCTCTTGGCCCAAGTGTGAACTTGTTAACCAATTTTTTGTAATTTAGTTGAAATTTCACTAGCCAAAATTTGCTCAAAATTCAATATCTCTCACTTCTTAGGTCTAGAATTCATGAAACCATTTCCATAAAATCCTACTCATTGTTGAGAGGAGTTTCCATCAAGATACCATGAAACACACCTGAATTTTTTTTTAAGTTTAAAGTTTTCAATTTGCTGAATTTTCTTTGAAAAAATTGTTTAATATTCAATAACTCTTGCATCACCATAGGTCTAAGCATTATGAAACCACCTTGGTACACCCTTGTGAAATTGAAGGGCTTTCCAACAATACCAAGAATGGATTGAGAGTGCCATAATTCGGCAGACCTCAACATGACAAACAAACAAACAAACAAACAACCTTCCTTATTATTGTCCTAGTACAATGGGTGGCTTCAACACATTATTGTCAAATAATCAATTAATTTTGAACATTTCATTTAAAAAATGATGTTCCCAAATATCCATAAATAAAATAAAATTCCTTTAAAATTTATTATTTTTGCAGAAAAACAAAAATTGAAAAAATTTCAGCACTTCAAAAATGAAAAGTGCTGAAGCTGCCAAGTTACTATGGTAATAGATAGACAACTCACACAAGTGGACCTAGCACTAGTGTTATTTTAAATAATTTTTGGGGGCTGGTCCTCCCACCTTGCTGAATTGCTTCTCCCACCCTTCCCCCCCCTTAGTGTGTACCAGACTTGCCGCTGTGCAACAATAGGACGCCCATCTTGTAATCGGACCGCTTGGTGGTGACATTATAGAGATGAACGGCAGCATGCTGTCTGCACGCAGCCTTCAAGGCATCGACATCGTCGTAAGTGGCCTCGGGAGGGGGGTTCATGGCCTGGTGGTACAAGGAATTGAGGGGAATCAGAAAGGCGAAAACGGAGGTGGTGAGAATTAAAGGAAAGAGACGAGATATGGGGGGAGGATGGGAAAAGCAAATCAGCAGGGTGGGAAGATCAGCCCCCTATTATTATTATTATTTTTGCCCTTCTAACTTCTGGCAATTGAAACCCTTCAAAATCACTTCATTTTCAAAAAAATAAATTTCGCCAGTTAAATAAAAAAGAAAGAAAGCTGTTAACTGACATACCTACCAACCTTCCTGCAATGGCTTTCCAAACCTACTTACCCCTCTCTATAAACCTCTTCGGAAATAATGCAAACCCCCGCCCCCTCATGCAGACTGACGGAGAAGGGAAAACAGAAATTTGCTTTTCCGCCAAATCCATAGAGACAGAGAGAGAGAGAGAGGAAGAGAGGAGAGCGCGCGCGAGAGAGAGAGAAGATTGTGTGTCGAGAGCGAGAAAGAGAGATTGTGTGTTGTGAGAGCGGGACAAAAAATTTGGTTGTTGTGTCGATAGATCTCGATTGTGTGCGGAGGGAGGGAGGGAGGGAGTGCATCAGGCTGGAGACCCGATCTGAAAGAAAGAAATAAAGCAAGATTTGCTGGTAGACTTATTATTAGTTTGTTATAGTGATATATTTGTTTGTCGCGGTCTGAGAAAAGACAGTTTGGGATTTTATGGTATTGGTGCGTTTTTGTGGCATCCTTTCTGTGTAGAGAGAGCGGGGCGGGGGACAGGCGGGAAATGGAGGAGATCCCGGTTTCGATGACTACGGATGGACAGTGTTATTTTTTAGTTCATTACGTTTCTGAGTTTTTTTGTGGTAACAGTAACACGTCTGGTAGCGCGGTTTTCTGTTCTTTTGTTTGAAGGTTTTCTTCTTGATACAGTCTTTTTTGTGTGAAGAATATGAATGACGGCTTCTTGATGCTGGCAAGTGTGCTCTGATTTAAAACTAGCTAGTTGAGGAACGAGAGAGAGAGAGAGAAGAAGAAGAAGAAGAAGAAGAGTTGGCTTTTCAGTTGTCCAGTAATTTCGGGAAGCGGAGATGGCGAGACATAAGAACGGCGAGTCTTTGCGCTTTTTGCGTTTGCTGCTGTGTTCTTCATGTTTGCGGATGGAATACGTGCAATTTGTAACTGTGAATGTGACAATGACGACCACGTTATGCAGCTCCTGAGGAACAAAGAAGAAGTGCAAAGGCGTTAGTCACCTATTCTTGTGGTTTTGTCTGGTGCTGGTGTTGGTGTGATAGATACATATCTATATATGTCTATTGCAAAGTCTTTTGGAGGAGAGGGTGCATCAGCAGGCATGGCAGAGTCACTCGCTGCTAGTGTAGCAGATGACAATGCTGCAGGAATGAATGGAGTCTACAGTAATGGCAAGCACTTCTATTTAGATAACGGAGGCGGGCCGCTGCTGCTTCCGGCGAGCAGCTTCTCCAACAAGTCGGCAGATGCAAAACCTAAGCAGCGCAGGAGCATTTCGCGTCCCGGTCCGGATGCCGAGGATATCATACACTTGCTACATGGTTCGGATCCAGTCAAGGTGGAGCTCAACCGCCTGGAGAACGAAGTTCGGGGTAAGCCCTCTCAACATACAGAGACACACAGAGCTGCATAGGTAATCAACAATGCCTGTGGAAGTGCAACCCTCGTGAACGGCCTCAAAGCTGTTTTCCTATGCAGCAGACTTCAAGGCATTCCTTCAAACAAGGGCGAATTGAAAAAAATGGCCTGTGACAATGCGCATTGCACCATAGCTCTTGACATGGTCTCCATATCTGGATGTGTGTCCAGATCTGGAAGGCTTATTGTTACTCTTACGGGTATATGCGATGTAGTCATCAGGGTTGGCATCATCTCTGTGGAAGTGGGCATTTTGTTCGGAAGACAGTGCTTTTGTGTTTGTGTGGGTGTGAAAGAGGATTTTCTGACACTGTGCTCAACCGTTCTGGATTCTTCAGATAAGGACCGAGAGCTCTCTGAAGCCCAAGCTGAGATAAAAGCGCTGAAGCTCACTGAGCGTTCAACAGAAAAAGCGTTTGAAGAGGTGTGATATTGCCTTCTCAACACGCCTGTTTTTGTGGACATGATGTCAAGCTCTCGCTCTCGCTCTCATGTAGTAGGTCTGGGGGAACCTTCTTTGCCCCATTTTCTGGTTGCAAGAGTTTTGACTGGAATGGGTGTGAACAACACCATGGGTATGTCCATTTGTAAGAAGTTGATACAGTTGCTTACCAGTCTGTTTCTCATGACTTAGTAAGCACTGTCCTGAGGGGTATTTTGGAAGATGGACTAACTTGATATTGTGTGGTACATTTGGGTTTCTGCAGGTATCTGAAGAACACCGAAAAGTTGTGGAGAAGCTAAAGGCAACTGAGATTGCATTAGAGAACAAGGTGCAACAACTATCAATCCTGCCATGCTGATTTTTTGCGAGAAACTTTTCTGCAGTCAGTATCCACTGGATAATTGGTGATTTTGTGTGCAGTTTGAAGGGGAGAGTTGCTGACCTATCATGTCCTGCAATCTTTTGCAGAATCTTGAAGTGAAGAAGATAAATGATGAGAAGAAGACAGCTCTTGCTGCACAGTACGCCGCCGAGGCAACTCTGCGAAGGGTGCATGCTGCCCAGAAGGATGAGGATCTTCCACCGATTGAAGCCATCCTTGCACCTCTTGAGGCTGAGCTGAGGCTAGCTTACAAAGAAGTAAAACACCTTGCTTCACTTCAGTGTACATGCCTGAAAACATGCTGTGGTTATAAATTGGTTTCATATGAAGCTTTCAATAATCATGATGCAGTTGGTGGAATTGCTGCATGAGTGTGGATTATGTTGCACATGGCATGTTGCATTTCTGGTCTCTGATGTGTACTGTCATGGCAGATAGCAAAGCTGCAGGATGACAATAGGGCCCTGGATCGTCTGACCAAGTCCAAAGAGGCTGCCCTTCTGGTGGCAGAGAAGACAGTGCAGACAGCTGAGGCAAAGGCTTCCATGGTGGATGACTTGCAGAATCGTAATCAAGAGTTGATGAAACAAATTGAGATCTGCCAGGTTTTGCCCTATTTCTTGATAATGGGACTGTGCTGTGATGGCTGTGGCTGTATCTCTTGCAAGTTTATCATGTGGGTGTTTATGGTTGTTTCAATCATGTCAGGAAAATATTATGAAATTTAGGAAATTGTTTTTTGTGGCAGGAAGAGAACAGAACACTGGACAAGATGCATCGACAAAAAGTTTCTGAAGTTGAGAAGTTGAGTACTACAGTGGCTGAATTGGAAGAAGCTGTTCTAGCTGGAGGGGCTGCTGTGAATGCTGCCAGGGACTATCAACGGCAGTTTGAAGAGTTGCTGGTGAGCATTTTGGAGCTGGAAATGTGACAACTAGAACTTCTGGTGGTTTGCTGTTTGTGCTGTTAGCTGAGGCAACTCTGGATTCCTGTCTGCAGGGAAGAATATTTTTGTCAACTGGTAACTGGATCCAAGTAGTATCAGTCATGTGCTTGAAGTGTTGTACAGGGTGCAGGAGGTCCTTGCCACCCTGCATAAGGCCTGAACCACCTTCCTTACACATAGAGAGGCCAAATAGAAATGAAGCTTGTTGCAGATTGAATAAGGATACTTCTTACTTTTTTTATTAGCTTCATCTGTTGGGTGCAAGCCAACTTCCTGACTGACTCTTCCTGCTGCTTTTGGAAATGCAAAAGATTTTTCTCAGATTTCTTGGCTGAAATTTTGAGGAGACCATTGTATACTCACCTACAGCCACTATCAGGAGCTGATGAAATCCATGGGGAATAATAGCAGCTAGTTACTGCTATATTCATGATAAGGGCAGTGATCTGATACTTTGAAAGTGACACAAGGTTGTAACTGTACTAATTCTTGTAGTGTTTGTAGTGGTTTGACCAGAACTGACATTGCGGTACTCTCAATCTCATATATATGGTAACCAGTTTTTAACAAACACAATTTCCACAGGTCAAGGAAATATACTGGAGTGAATGGAAATGACTGAAATAGCTAAGATGTGTTGTATATCATCTAATTCTACATCCCATTTGCAGGAAGGAAAGAAGACACTAGAGCGTGAGCTTGCACGAGCAAAGATATCTGCTAATCGGGTAGCAGTTGTTGTGGCAAATGAGTGGAAGGATGCCAATGACAAAGTGATGCCTGTGAAGCAGTGGCTTGATGAACGGAGATTTCTACAGGTATGAAAGACTTGTAGTGAGTTTAGTTATTGAGCTGTAAGGGCAATTTCTTTCCAATGCCTTTGGAGTGCATGCTATTAATATATAATATTTGGCCAAGTGAATTCACTGATCGTGTGGTGTGTTGTTAGTAGGGTATGTTTCACAAAGTTTGAATTGTAACGCAGGGTGAGATGCAGCAACTCCGTGACAAGTTGGCTATAGCAGAGAGGACTGCCAAAACTGAGTCTCAACTGAAGGTTGGTTATCAATGCACAGGCAACAGAGTGTTGGATGCATTTGGATGCCATATATGTTGTAGAGCTTCTAATGCAGTCACATTCATCGGTTCATGCATTTGTTGCTAGAATTTTTAAGTTAATTATTTTCTGTGATGTGTAGGAGAAATACCTATTCCGGCTGAAGGTGTTTGAGGAAGGCTTGAAGCCTGTCACCCTACGCCAGCAAGCTGGAGTTGGTTCAGAGGAGGCAGTGAGAAGTGCAAGCAATGGCCCAACAAGGCGCCCATCAACTGGATCAGAGGAAGGTTCACGGGTATTGGCAAATGGTTCCAGACGTCAACGATCTGCAGGATCTCAGCTAAAGACATCAGTGGCTACAACAACTCTTTTGAGAAATGGCCGGATGACATCAAAGTCCTTTGATGGTGGCAGACCACTAGATTCTAGCGCCTCAAACAGGCTGAGAGCTTTCAGTAATGGGTTTGAGGAGCTCCACACTGGCAGGACAAATGCTGTTGAAGCAACAAATAATCTGGAGGGAGGTGATCTACCACATGAGAAAGCAGGGGTTGAAGTGTTTAACTCTGCAGCTGATACTGTTTCAGGTTTTATGTATGACATGCTACAGAAGGAGGTTGTTGCCTTGAGGAAATCCAGCCATGAGAAGGATCAAAGCCTGAAGGACAAAGATGATGCTCTTGAGGTCAGTGATTTTGTGGTATCTGATCATGTTTCAGGCACTCAAGTCAGGCTACAGAGTAAGTTGGTTTAAGATTGAGGTGTTACATTTTTCCAGCACTGAAAACATCTTGCTGATGAACAAACTCATGGAACAGTTTGTTGAACATTACTTGTCGGTCTCACTTTCAGATGTTGTCGAAGAAGGTTGATACATTGACCAAAGCAATGGAGGTCGAGGCAAAGAAGATGCGTAGGGAAGTCACAGCTCTGGAGAAGGAGATCACTGTTTTACGAGCAGAAAAGGAGCAGGAACGTAGGGCCAGACGATCTGGCTTGACAAAGGCACCTGCTGTAAATGGTTCCTCTAATCATGTTCTGGGAAGGTCAGGATTCTGCTGCCTCTGCTGTATGTGCAATTTGTGCTCACAACTGGGTCTTAGTGTTAGTTTGGAGTCTACAATCATGAGCCACATGTGGGGTTTTGCCTCTAGTAAGATGCTTGGAGATGGAGCTCCTTTCTGCATGTGGCAATGTTTTCCATGGTTCTACATGTTATCTGCTGATTACATTGCTTCCTTGTGCTCACGTAAGAGATTGCTCGGCCTAAGGTCACCCAGATACTGGTGCAGTGGTGGATGTTTACAGAAAATTTCCACAAATGCCAGTTCTTGTGGCCAGTCTGTAGGTTTAAAAATATTAAAACTGTACATAAAAGGGCCATTTAAAGTAATTTACCAAGCAGATTTCAATGTGTAGAGTGTATTTTTTTTGCTGCAGCTAGTGAACGGGGTGATTTGCTGCCAAGTGTTTTCTTGTCCATCTCTTAAAAGGATGTCGAACTAAGCTTGCCGTCTGGGAGCTGTCTCTCAGGCAACAAGTGAATCTATGCTAGCAACTGATTGGCTGGATGATCTAGTGTGAAAAGTGAGTTACACACACCTGTGAATCTTGAACCCACAAGCATCTCATACTGATGCACTTCTATTGTCAAACCTATATAGATTGCTTTTTGTGTCCCTTCTTAGAACTTCATTATTGTAGAATTTTTTTACATTTTCCCCCTTGGTTCCATGAGGTACATGTAAGCCAGCTCCTTATGCAAAAGACATTTGACAGAGCTGTGATATGCTTGTTGCAGAATTGGGAGGAGTTAAGGTACACTAAGCATCAAGCCGACTTTGACATCTGCAAAAAGGGAAGCTGCTATTGGCTGGAAAGTGGTCTTCACCCAGGCAAGGCTAGCGACATGAGGGATATCTTGCATCTGTAGCAGTTTGTAATGTTATTAGTTCTGTTAGAAGGTTATGCCTGTGCTGTGGTAGAGCTTGAGAATAGGCTTAATGTGCAGTGACAAATCATATACTTGAGCAAGATGCCCCACTTTATAACGATTTTTAAAAATTAGACTTCATCACAGTTCATCATTTTTCTCTTTGCAGCTTAGGTGATCTGTTGCCTTGGTGATATTTGGACTCAGGTTTTACAGATTAAAAACTTTACAGTTTGGAGACCTTAACTTGGGGAAACACTTGATTATTGCTGCTGACATCTCTGCCACCTTTGATATTGGGACTCAGATTCTACACATTGGCATCTTGATGGTTTAGAGACATTTACATGGGGAATGTTTCATGGATCATATTTTGTATTGGTGGTGATGACCAAAGAGCAAACAATTTCAGATTTGCAGTTTTGGATCATTCATACTTCCTTTTGTTTTGGGTTCTCTTCAAGCTACACTCCTGTCCTTCTACCCTCTCTCTATTGTTTTCTCTCTTCATATTCTAAGGTGGTGTTTCTCTTGGCCCTCTGGTGACTTGGATGTGGGGGCCTGATTTTAAGCATCTTAGGTGCTAGTCTTTTGTTTGCAAAGTAATGGCAAAAAGTGTACAATCATGTAAACGATTGGGGAAAGAAAGTCAGTTAGCCGATGAAGACATGGGTTGTACCCCCATGACATGCAGCTTTTAAAACTAGTGGCAACTGGTGGTGTATGGTCCATTCACAAAAGAAAGTTGATACATGGAATGCAGTTTCTTCTCTATGTGCACCAGTGTCCTTCTTTTCTCTAGATTACAAATTATACAATGTCCTTGGGGTACATAAGATAAAAAAGAGACCCATGCTTGTTGCACATGCTTTCAAACTGGATGATTGGCTTTTGACTTGAAAGCAACAATCCAAGGAAATCAATATTAAAAGTTTCACCAAATCCCATAGTGCTCTCTGGCATCATATATTGTAAAGGAAGAAAGTTCCTTCCCCTGAAGCTGTCCAAGGTACTAAAATAGTGTAAATTAAAAGGACCCAATCAAATGTCACCTTATGGGTCAATCACTGACATTAGTGAATCAAAGGAACTTTTTTCATCAAAAAAAAAAAAAATTCCAAATAAAGAGGAAAATGTTTCTTTTCCATCTTTTTCTGGTTTCTTTGATCCTTTTTTTAATTTTTGTGTAGGATAATTTTATTTAAATGGTATGATTCTTGTTTCTCTCTCTCTAATTTGTGGTGTAGTTGAAGTGGTGATCCACCATAACAAAGATTTAGCCAAATTGGGCTATAAACAAGACATGAAAGTGGAACGATTTAAGCACTCTTCTATATTGTCTCCTGACTACGGGCACCTAACACAGAATTCTTGGGATTTTATTTTATTTTTTTTCCTCCCAAAATTTGGTGATAAAACCCGCAAATTTCACTTTTTCTCAGTTTATATTTTTCTTCATCAAATATAGAGTTAGAACATCCTTATAAAAAGTTGTTCATAGAAGGATGGAGTCATTTTTATGAAATCATTACATGAAAAAAAACTATAAAAGGATGTTCATAAAAATATGGAGCTAGAAGTGATGATTCATAAATTATTTGTTTTCAAATTTTGTGATGTAGACTAAATGGAAATCATACATAAAAAAAATGGAGACAACCACGATAACAATTTTCTCCCTGTGCCTAAGTAGCCAAAAAATCTCACAAAATTAATGTCCATGGATACTTTTGACAGCAATCTGATTCCCCAAAACCAATGAATTTTAATATTTAATGTTCTAAATTCTCACCTCAATGTGAAATCAATTCCTTAATTCATCACCAAATTATGAATATCATATATGATACATAACATAACATGGACATGTGAGAAAACACAATCAAGATAACTTATGTGTCTTCGTAGTAAATCTACTTTGGCCAATGAGTAGGCATCACACTATGCAATGGCTTTTTGTGACCCTCAACATCTTGAATCAAAATGTTTAGCCAAAGCTATTTTTTTGATGAAAGCCCTATTTTGACAAATTTTCACTAATCTTCATCCAAAACACGTTGGACAACTTGATGTTCGAGAATATGCTTTACTTTAAGGGTAATATATAAGGATAGAAATTTTGATATGATTCATATGTTTAATTTTAATCAATATAATATCAAAAATTCATCATTATTTTCTAAGTCAATGTAAAAATTTAATGTTAATCAATATAAATTTCATGGACATGGAAAGGCACACATTAATTTATCTTTTCATATCCATGGTTGGTGGGTACTTACAAAAAGGGGTGAAATAATTATAAAGATAAGTTGTTAAATGGTTGTTTTAATAAATGAGTGGGAGATAGTTATAAGGATAAGAAGTAATCATTAAGGGAAGAAGTTAGGTAGATAATTAGGCTTGAGAATGAGATAGTTATATTTGTAAATGTCTTTGGATTTGTTCAAGCATAACCATACAACGGATCATGCAAAATCAATTGGCATATTTGGCTAAATCTTGGTGGGGATGATAGCCATTTTTTTTGACATCTTCCTACTATTTTGGCTGCAAACAAAAATGCCTAGAAAGGAAAACTGAAGTTTGGGCTACTCCCTATTATTATCTAAGAGAGGGAGGGAGGGGCTTTAGGTGTAAGATAGTAAGACAATGCGTAAACCCTAAACCCTAGTTTCTACAAATAGAAGGAAATAAAATTAGGGTTGTGATTGGTAAATTGTTACTGTATTTGCACTCCACAAAGAGTGCAGGTTGACCTTGGATCTTGGGTAAAAAAGTTCCTAGTGTATTTGGAGGGCAAGTCCTGAATATCCTTCCTAGTAAAGATGAGGGATCTTATGCCTTACTTGTAGCAATCTTACATTGATATGCAGGTATAAGATTCCTCCCACTCTTTAAGGAGTAGGTGTAAGAACACCCCCTTATTCCTATGCATTGTGATCTAAGTACTTTATGTTCAGGTTCATGATAACGTTCGCCTTGTGCTTTACAATAGGGCTTGCAGTGTCAGGGACATTTCCAAAATGTGATCCTGGACTTGTCAAATGCAGCATCTTAGGCCCTTTCTTTTGGGAACAAACTTGGAGCTTTCGCTTACACCGAAGGAGCACTAAAGTGGAGTGGGGAGGCATGTGCACTGCAACGTGTATACTTTACTATTCAATATGTCGAGTGTAGATTGCTTTTGCATGTTTGGATGCAAATTGGCAGTAAAGTGGAGTGGGTGCATGTGGCCGTCAAAGTGTGTACTTTAGCATTTGGTGTTTCAACTGTGGTTTTGCTTTTGCATGTTAGGTTCCAAATGTAAAGTGAAGAGAGAGAGAGCGAGTGAGTGAGTGTATGTGTGTGTTTTGATTACATGACAACATTTGCTACAAATCAAATCCCAAATGTAGAATCTTTTGGGGGTTGTGGGTACAGAATGGCAGCATGATGAATCCAAAATGAAAGTAAAGTGGGAGACATTTGTTACAACTCAAACCAAAGTATGGGGGTGGGGCAAAACAAACTTGACTAAAGAAGAAAATGGGGATTTCCATTCCACTTTGATTTGCAATGGAACTATTTTGCTTCAAATGAAACCAAATATGGTGGTGTCCTTCCTTGGTGGAAAGATGAGCTACTCGTTGTGTAATGGTTATTCCACCTTGTCAATAGGTCCAAACAAAATCATGAGAAATGAGGGAACTGTGGAACATGATTAGGAATTTATACAATGCATTTGACAGAAAAGAAAAATAGCGTCATGAGTCCAATCAGCTCTCCAGTCTCCAGGTTCACTCATAGTTCGATTCTCAATTCATAAAATCCCAAACACTACATAAAAATCTGTTCCAACCTTAAACCCCACTACCTTACCCTAAGGTTAGTTTTGACATTAAATAATCCTCAAAATAGCAAAATGAAAATTTGTGAAAATATAAAGTTGACATGTTGAAAAAAATCATCATAATTATCATTGGCTACACTCTGAATAATCTCACTAATCATGTGACAATATCATAATAGATCATGGAAAATTCAATAATTTTAAATTTTTCAAAATGAATTAAGGTTTTGAAAAAAAAGAAGAAAAGTATTCATTTTGTCAATGTGGAAACTGACCCTAGGCTATGGTACCAGAGATGGGTTTCCATTTTGTTTCTCCTTTGGTTTTTGGTGTGGGTCCAAGAACTTTAGTTACTCGAACAACGCATCCTCCCGAAAACAATGAAACACTCATCACAACTTTTGTTTTTGTTCTATGCTGTTTTTGTTGTCCAAAGGTTTGAGCTGTTTGTTTTTCCTTAGCCTTAGTGAGTGGGCTTTTTGCTCATGTATTTATTTTAGTGTTTCCAAAATTATTTCAGGCATCATATATTCCAATTGCATGCCACAATAAATTTTGTTCCAAAACCATTGTTAGGTTAGGTTAGGTAGGTTAGGTAGTTGTGTTCATCAACACATGCATATTTTTCAGTGCAAATTTGTCTCAACCTTTAAGACTGAACTGTGTGCAATCTAGAGGAAAATAAAATAAAATAAACCCAACTTATTTCCTTCCCCTCCTCATGTTTAAAAGGAAGGTAAAAGGGATGGACCCACTTTTTGGACACAAGTGAATGTAATGTACATATACATACATACATACATGCATGCATGCATGCATGTGCATGCAATTTCATGTCCAATAAAAAAGGAATGAGAGGAAAAAAAATTAAGATCCTTCTCACTTTAATCATGCAACACCTACAAATGATTTATAATAATACTCTGCAAAAACTCTCTCACACTTTGTCCTCACATGAAGAGTCTCTTTCTTTCCATCTTACATGAAATTCAACCACATAATTAAACTGGGGGGCAATAATAGTCTGCATATAACTCTCCAGCTTTTTCTTGACCATGAAGAAGAGAGTTGCTTTCTTTCTCTCAAAAAAAAATCCCCTTTTTGCTTTGGTATTAATCTTTTGCCACCTTCTGTGCACACCTTTCTTGTGGTTTTTCACTCAGTCTTGTCTTGTGGCCATTCCAGAGTGAAAAAGTCTTGTTGGCAACTCAGTCTGCGTCTTTTGTTGATCATGCATGCATTCATTCATCCACTCATCCTTCTTTTCATCACAAGAATCTCAAAGGTCAACAAGGATTATTCATTAAATTTTATTCCAAAGTTTTCTTCCCAAAAACTGTAATTATTCATTCACTAATTCATCCATCCATCCATCCATCCATCCATTTCATCACAACAGTCTAAACCATCAACAAGGATTCATTAACTTGTTATTTCAAAGTTTTCTTCCCAAAAACTGTAATTATTCATTCATTAGTTCATCCATCAATTCATTTCACTGCAAAATAGACGAGGATTCATCAACTTTTTGCTCGAAAGTTTTTTTCCCAAAAAATTCAGTCAAATATGCAATAACAAAGCAAGGGGAAGCTTCATTTGGGAAAATGAGGTAGGCTAATTGTGATTTAAAAAAAACAAATTATGACTTGATAGTGACACATCAAATAGGAACGCCATAAGTGGATGAGCCATAATAAGTGTTGTTCATATACCCCCTCCCAAATATAATTTCAACCTTTGTTGATATCGTTATTCTTTAGATTGGTTCTCTATTGCCTTCAAGCACATACTCATATTTTATTTTTCCAAAGGAGGTGGGAAATTAAAAAATGAATGGAATTGCCAAAGGCAATCAAACCAACCTTTTCTTTAGTGTGAAATTTTGCACAAATAATTGAAAATAAAAATGAAAACGGAATAGTCTGTTAGAGATTCCTTTTTTGGGGCAAAATTCTGAAATTTTGTTTGCCCCATTTCACATCTTGGGAGGGGGGCATTTTTGGCACCAGGTTTTTTATGTTTTGGATAGGTTCTAGAAACTTCTCGCCATTTAATGTTAAATACTTCTCGGTGTGCCCACATATGATGATGGGTCATTAGAAATTTGAGCAAAGAAAAATAATGAATACAAACTTTTGTTTTTTGGGGTGAAATTTCACATTGTTCCCAAAAAAAAAATTGCCCAAATTCAATGACCATTTGAAAAGTTGCCAAAATCCAGAAAATTTTCAAAAACAATTGCCAGATTTCTATACCTGGTCCATCAAGTGGGTAGCCAAAATAATGTAAGGATGTTATTTTTCTTTCATATTTTGTTAATAGCCAAAATCTGGCTAAATTGGCTTATTGACGATCCCCACCTCAGCTACATCAGAAAATTGGGGAAAAAAACACTGAAATGGATACCTGGAGGGTAAACTAATTTACTAAAATAAAATTACGCCACCTCTTTTTTACAAATAACGCCACGGTTCTTTAGACAATCAGATACCCTGTTCGGATATATATAACCACAGTTCTCCATTTTTTTATAAAAGTCAAATAACCGCCCAGAAGATGGCCAGTTCTTTCCGAAAACCCAACGGTTTCTTTAAGGGGTTCGATATAACCGGAAATGAGGGTTCTCTACTGAAACCGGCGGTTCTTTTTGGGGTTGGAAATAACCGGAACCAGCAGTTTTTTTTTAAAATCAAATACCTACCCAACAGTAGTCTGTTATCTGTTCTTGTTTTTTATACCCGCTGTACACCAGCCTGTTCCGGTGTTGGCTGGTTATCGAGTTTCGACCCGGTTATCAAGTCAGGGATTAATAACCTACCAGTCGGTTCTTTATTTGTTTTATTATAAGCTTCCTAGCAATCAAAATCTTTTTACATGGATATTGATAACCTGTGTGGTTTGGAAAAAAATTCAAGACTACTACCCGGCGGTGCAGCACGGTCTGTTCCGGGTTGTAATACCCGCCTCACACCGGTCTGTTCGGGGTTCCTAATACCCGCCCAGCAGAGTGGGAAACGGTCATATTATTGTTATGTTAGAGATGTTTCGCCCCCTTTAATACAGGGTTGACTACTCGCGGGTGACTTTTGAAACGGGGCCTGGCCCGGCCGGTCCCGACGTCTGTTGTCCCCGGCGCTGATTTTTAGGGTTGCTTTGGGGAGAGAGGAGGGAGGAAGAGACCCACTGTGCGCCAGTCCTTTGCCTCTCGTCGTCGCGTTGCAAGAGAGTGAAGACGGAAGGCGAAGGAGGAGGAGGAAAACCTCATCAGACGACTGTGTGGGGGCCATGCAATGTTGCAAGCGCAGCAGTTGACAGGTATGACGGCGTGCCATTGCGCCTGCATTTTTTTCCGGCATGTCTTGTATGTTTTGTGGCAATGTGGACTTCAGCATTGGAACGCAAGCAAGATGCTGCTTCAGCAGCTCGTTCTTCTTTGACGACGACGAAGACGACGACGACAAATTCTCTAGTAGTAGTACGAGTTTCGAGGAGTACTTAGAAGAGTTTTCTGTAGAAAGACTGCAGTTGTAGGTATGGCAGAATCACTGGGCGGTAGTGTAGAACATGACAATGGCGCAACAACAACGGATGGAATCTACTACAACAACGGCAGCAGCAGACGGTTGTCTCTAGATTACAATGGAGGCGTGTCGTTCTCCGGGAGCTTCTCTTCTAAGTCTGCTGCTGCAGCAGACTTGAAACCTAAGCGCAGGAGCAGCATGGGGCGTTCCTCCTTTCCTGAAAACGACGATATTCTAAACTTGCTACATGGTTCGGATCCAGTCAAGGTGGAGCTCAACCGCCTTGAGAACGAACTCCGTGGTAAGTAAAAAGCCTGACCCACACACACACACACACACACAACCTTCAATTTCCATTTTCACAAAATGTGCATTGCAATATAGACTGTGAAACAAACGTTACTGCTCTTGATATTGGACTCTACACTTGGAGCTCCAGATCTAGGAGGTTTATTGCTACTTCATCTTTGAAGGATATGGGTATGTTTGTTCTTTCATAAGAATAATTTTGTTTTAATTTTTTTCAACCTGTGTTTTTGGGTATGGAAATTTCTTTGTCTGTGTGTAAGAATGAGCCATATTTGACACAGTGCACAATTATTTTGGAATTTTAGATAAGGATCGAGAACTAGCTGAGGCCTATGCTGACATCAAAGCTTTGAAGCATACTGAGCGCTTGACAGAAAAAGCTTACGAAGAGGTGAACCCCCTTCTCAACACTCTTTCTCAATTACATGGCAAGTTCAGCTCCCTCAAATTGGTCAGAGGGAACAACTCTTGCCCCCCCATCATTTTCTGGTTTCTGGGAGTTTCACTGAGATGAGAAAGGACAATGAATAATACTGCCATGGCTATTGCTGAAAAGCTGATCCTTGCTACCTGTAATGTCTCTTTGCCAAGAAGTAGGTGCTTGCACAGGGCTCATTTAATGAGTACAAAGTTTGACACTTTGGGTGTTTGCATTTGGAATATCCAGCTATCTGAAGAGCTTGAAAAAGTTGACGAGAAGCTTAAAGCAGCTGATATTGCATTAGAGAACAAGGTACAATGACAAAGTGCCCCTTTGATGAAAAAAGTTAGCATGTTCTCCTATGCAGTTTCCTGTGTTCTGGGTTAACTGTAAGCAATTGAAAGTGAGAGCTTTGGTGGTGCCCTGAAATCACAGCTGAAAATTGTGTGCAGAATCTTGAGGTGAAGAAGATCAATGATGAGAAGAAAACCGCTCTTGCTGCACAGTTTGCTGCAGAGGCAACTCTGCGAAGGGTGCATGCTGCCCAGAAGGATGAGGATCTTCCACCAATTGAAGCCATCCTTGCACCACTTGAGGCTGAGCTGAGGCTAGCATACAAAGAAGTACAGTGCCTGGCTTCATTGCATGGCTGAAGATTTATGAATGTCCCACATGAAGGCTTTGAGGATTTGTGATGCAGTTGATGGAATGGTTTAAGTATTCTTCAAACTAGTTTTCACTTTTCTCCAGTTTCTGATATTTGCTGTCCTGGCAGATAGCAAGGTTGCAGGATGATAATAGGGCCCTGGATCGTCTGACCAAATCCAAAGAGGCTGCTCTTCTGCTGGCAGAGAGGACAGTACAGACAGCTGAGGCAAAGGCTGCCATGGTGGATGACTTGCAGAATCGTAATCAAGAGTTATTGAAACAAATAGAGATCTGTCAGGTGAGATGACGACTGTGCTTTCATGGCCAGAGTCTGTTCTCTGTTTACAACATTGTTGCTGTTCCAGCTATATGAAAAGTGTAGATTTTGATCAAATGTCTGTCATGGGCAGGAAGAGAACAAAATACTGGACAAAATGCATCGTCAAAAAGTTGCTGAAGTTGAGAAGTTGAGTACAACAGTGGCTGAATTAGAAGAAGCAGTACTGGCTGGAGGGGCTGCTGTCAATGCTGCAAGAGATTATCAACGGCAAGTGGAAGAGTTGCTGGTAAGCAAAAATTGAAATTGCAAAGATGACAGTGCTGGTGGCTTGTTGTTTGTGAAGTAAACTGAGGTAATTCTGGACTTTTGTTAACATGGGGAGGATCCTTTTGGCCATTGCCAGTGTCACAACATGTCCCAAGTCTGAGGAATTCACCCCTTGTTGGCTCATCTGATTTGAAATGATGTCTGCAGGAAGGAAAGAAGACACTTGAGCGTGAACTTGCAAGAGCAAAAATATCTGCTAACAGGGTAGCAGTTGTTGTGGCAAATGAGTGGAAGGATGCTAATGACAAAGTGATGCCTGTGAAGCAGTGGCTTGATGAACGAAGATTTCTTCAGGTAAGCTATACCCTGTGTGAACCTTATTGTCAAGTTGCAAATTTCCTTCACACTGTCCCAGGAGTACAGACTATGAGAATGCATCATACTTGCCCAGTTGGAACACAGAATTTTGAAGATCTGTTTCACGATTGAATTGTACTGCAGGGTGAGATGCAGCAACTCCGGGACAAGTTGGCTATAGCAGAGCGGACTGCAAAATCTGAGTCTCAATTGAAGGTTGGTTATCAATGTGCAGACTACAGGAAGTTGATGGCATTTGGGTGCTGCATATGTTCCAGTAGAATTTGTGCTGGCATCATGTTGATGTGTTTCAAGCTGGAGATGTTAAGCTGACATCACAGCTATGCTGTTATATTCAGGAAAAATCCCAATTCCGGCTGAAGGTGCTTGAGGAAGGATTAAGGCTTTCCACCTCACGCCGCCAGGCTGGTGGCAGTGTAGAGGAGGCAGTCAGAAGTGCAAGCAATGGTCCAACAAGGCGCCTGTCAACTGGATCAGAGGAAGCCTCAAGGTTATTGACAAATGGTTCCAGACGCCAACGGTCTACTATCACATCTCAGCAAAAGGCATCGGTGGCTAGCACAACTCTTTTGAGAAATGGCAGGATGACATCAAAGTCCTTTGATGGTGGTAGACCACTAAATGCTAGTACCTCAAACAGGCCAAGAACTTTTAGTAATGGATTTGAGGAGCTCCACACTGGCAGGACAAATGCTGTTGAAGCAACCAAGAACCAGGAGGGAGCTGATCTACCATGTGAGAAAGCAGATGTTGGGGCTTCAGATGGTGCAGATGATACTGTGTCTGGCTTGCTGTATGATATGCTACAGAAGGAGGTAGTTGCCTTGAGGAAATCAAGCCATGAGAAGGATCAAAGCCTGAAGGACAAAGATGATGCCCTTGAGGTATGTAATTCTGTGACATGTGAGTCATGTGACATAGACAAAAGACAGCTAAAGCAAAGTATACTAGGAACACTGACACCCTTCCTTTGATCACTGAAAACATTTGTCTGCTGAATGAATTGTGACATCACTAAAACTCCAAAATTTCCTGGGACGCTTGTTATTTCATTTGCAGATGCTCTCAAAGAAAGTGGATACACTTACAAAAGCCATGGAGGTTGAGGCAAAGAAAATGCGGAGGGAAGTCACAGCTGTGGAGAAGGAGGTTGTAATTTTAAGGGCTGAAAAGGAGCAGGAACGAAGAGCCAGACGATCAAGCATGACAAAGGCGCCTGTAAATAGTTCATCTATTCCTGCTCTTGGAAGGTGAGTAATCCACCTTCTATTTTTATCTTTGTTCTCCAAATTACTCTTTGCAGCAAGTGGCCACAGATTGGGCCTGGCCCTGATGAGTTTGTGGCTTGCTAATTCTGAGTAGATGCACAATGGGTATCTTCAAAGGTGTTTGTCTTTAGGGGGTGGAGGTTTCTCTGCAACCTTGGAAATATTGTGAGTAGATACAGGTGGTAAGATTCTTGGAGTTGAGCTCCAAATTTACATATGGTATTCTTTTTGCTAGTTGTTTCTTGTGTCTTAGCATTATATGTGCTCTTTGCAAAACCTTGTGGCTGAAGAGCACTAGTGCTGGTTAGATGATCAAATACCTGCAGCTTTCAATTCCTAGAATGCATGTTTTGCTTCAACTTTTTTCCTCAACTGTCTGTTTTTTTCTGTTTCTTTCTTCCTATTACATGTACTCTTTGGTTTTCTGTTTTTTCCCTCTATTTTCCTCTATGTTTTGCCCTACTAGGATGTTACGCACAAGGCTGATATCATCACAGCTGAGTCTTCCCATTGCTTCAGGACTTGTGATTGAAGCACAGTATGTAGGCCAGTGGTCACATGGCCCATTGTGTACTGTTTGGAGCTGAAGAAGTCAGTGAATAAGTTGTGATAGATAAGTTGCTATCATGCATGTTATCATCGTTGGTCCCTGAACAACTGAGAGACTCACTTTTGTTCAAATGAGTAGTTTTAGTGTTCTTCATTTAAGTTATAGCCTTCTGTGTTTTTCTTCATCCCTTTTCTTCAGTCCGTATCTGGAAGTCTTTCTTTGGCTTTGAAGAATGAGTTTAATTCCTTGTTAATACTGGCTTTCTTAATTATGGATGAAGATTTCTTGATTCTCATGAGCATTATTTTTCTTCAACTAATGCTCCTCTTCTGAAAAAGTTAGTATGTTTCTGATATATGACATTGAACTCCACATACTGTGGGCAGCAGCTGAAGTCAGGTGGGGATGTTATGGTATATAGCTGGTTCATGCCCATACATGGTGCTTGTGGAAGGTCAACAAAGATGCACTGCCTGGTCTTGCACTTGCTTTGATTTTTCTTAATTGTGAGGATGGAGATTTCTTGATCCTTATGAGAGGTATTTTTTCTACTCACTTTATCAGATGTTCTGCATCCAAGTAGTGACCAGGTGGGCACTTCAAGGTTTATCTTTTGGGTTCATAAGGCCCCTCCAGCTAGTTGTATTGTGTGATAAGGATTATCTGTTTTCTAAAGCAGGGTTTATCTTTTTATAAAGTCATGGTCCGTTCCTGAAAAGGTTTTCTCTTTATGTCTGGGTTTTCTCCTCCTGTCTTCTTTTTTGTTTCTCTGTCAAGCTCTCTTCTTAAAGACATGCTTTGTTTACCTGTAAGGTTCTCTTGCAGGTTGAAAGTAGTAAGGCTCTAGCTCCTCAGAGGGCCATTCTGAAGTCCTACAAGACTTAAGTTTTTAGGAGAGTTCTGTCTCCCTTTTGCTTCTGTGTTTTATTTGTGTTCTGTTTGTTCTTGTTAAAAGTCCTTTCCTTATTCTTTAAGACATGCTTTGCTCACCTAAAGGGTTCTCTTGTGGGTTGAAAGTAGTAAGACTTCAGCTCCTTGAAGAGTCATTCTAAGGCTTTACAAGTCTTAGTGATCATGAAAGTTCTTTTTTCTTCTCTTGTTAGTGTGTTTTTTCTGTTGTAGCTTTTCTGTTTTTGCTTGTCTGTGCCTTGTCTTTGGGGCCCATTTTAAGGTCAAGAGCAGAGTTTGTGATAATGCATCTGCAGTCTTTGTTGCAGGCATCTCTCTGTAAGTGCCAGCACTGTGATCTTTGAATTGTAACAAGCCATGCCTTTTGATTCGTATCCCTCATGTTCATTCCAATATCTTAATTTCTGCTCAAATGGGAGTTGTCAATAGTCAATTTTACAGGTTTTTGGAGCTTTGCAAAGAGTTCTTTGTCTCTCAGATGATCAGTCTTGCTGTCCCTCTCAAGAATAAAGGCTACCTCTAAAGATTCTGTTAAAGAGGACTAGAGGGTTGCTCAATAATGAAAAATTCCTGTTTGGAATTTCAGCATTTGGGGTATTCCAGATGATTCTGTATACGCTTGTAAGTGGGGAGCTTCTTGTAAGCCCACTTGGTCTTTGTTCTTCCCCACTGTCTTTTTCTCTGTGTTTTGTCTATCCTGTTGTGTCTCTGTTTTTAATCATCTCCTTGTGTTCTTGTTTGTTCCTAGCTGGTAGCATGGCTGAGTCTTCCTGTTGCTTCTGGATTTTTAGCAGAAACTCAGGACACAGGTTAGTGTTTTCACTGGTCTTCACCCACTGTAGGGAGCTGATGAGGTTAGTGGGGAAGTCATTATAGAGAAGTCACTACCATACATGCTACTGTTGATGGTCCCTGAACAGGTGTGAGATCAGCACTGTTCATTCTGCTTTAGGGTTTTGTTTTATTTTTGTTCTTTTTTGGTTTCTGTTTCTTGCTCATTTGTTCTCTGTTTTGTCTTTCCTTCTTTGGAATTCTCTGTGGCTTGTTGAAGATGTGTTAACCTTGCTTTGACTTTTCGTAATTGTGAGAATGGAGATTTTTCGATTCTTATGAGAGATATTGCTTTCTGAGGCCCTAGGATAAACAATTTTGTCCATTCTGGATGCTTTAGGGAAACTTCAAAGCAAAGTTCTTTGTCAACTTGTATGTGAGAAAAACACTTAACAATGCTGTGATACCATTGTTTGTTTGCAGAAATGCAAGGAGCTAAAAAGTGCTCAGCAACAACTGACCTTGTGACCATTGCAAATAGAGCTGCTTCTGGAGCTGGTCAAAGTGGTCTGAACCCTGGGCATCATGGTATGGCTACCAATTATGGAATGAATTTGTGTAGCATTAGTGTGTTGCCAAAATTCCATCAAGAGTTGATTATGCCTGTGTAGTGCAAACACTTCAAGGAACAGGAAGTGTGGATTGTTTCAGAGATGGTCTAGTTGAGCCAAGATGCCCCCCTCCCCCAGTTTATGGCATTTAAAAGTAAATGTTAATTGTTCTGTCAATATTTTTCTTTTTTTGTATATGTGCTAATTTGGATTTGGGTTTGGAAATCTGTACACAATTTGACAGATTTTTGACTTCACATGGGTATATATTCCATAGCATTGTTGAAATGCGCATGTGAACCGAGAGGAATCCAAACTTAGCATGTCCATGAACAGAGAGAGTTCTTAGCACAGGAAAATTCTTTTGGAATAGCTAGGTTCCCTGCAATTCTTAGTTTTGTCAAATGCATGTGCATTTTGTCATTGTGTTTTTTTCACTTGTGTACAAACAAACAGGCGCGGATCTTCATCAGTACTTGACAAGTCAGTCACTCATAAGTATCTATCCTCAAATCACTGGTGGGTCTCTGCTGAGGGGAAGCCACTAACAGTCATGGATCTTCATCAGTACTTCAAGAGTTGGTTGGTCACTTGGAAGTTCCTATCCTCCAAAACAGATGGGTCTATGCTTCGCACAGGGGGATGTACTGGTCATAACCATTACACTGGCTACCTACTTTGTGTGAATTTAAGATTTCCAAAACAAAGCAGGCATGGCAGCAGGCGAAACATCCTACAAGTAGTGTCGGTCACAGAAGAAAGCAAACAAATAAACAAGAGAAACAATTTGAAGGACTGAGGGTGTCTATTGAATTAGAGCTTGCCACCTGAAGAAACACATTTACCAACTGAAAGAAAGCAAAGCAACTCAGTTGTCAGACGTATGACAGATGCCTTCATTGCTTTGTTGGATGGTTTTCTCACCTCATGTTTCCATTTTATTTTCTAGAGCTTCCTCCAACTAATATCTCTAGCCTTGCTTATCTAAGCTACCTGTAACCTTGCAGCATTCTTTCTCATGTATGATTGCCAAGGATCTCCACCAAGAGGCAAAGAGTTTGGATCAAACTCGATATCTTGCATTTACCTCAAAAGTTATTGTGCGGTGGGAAAAATCACAGGTACCCTGAAGCTCTACCGTCCCGAAAGCCACCACTATTAGGTCGGATAATAGTTGGCTACTAAGTGGGTAAGCAGATACATGCAAATGGGTTACCCTACATGTGAGGCAATTCCATACATACAATTAAATAAAATGTGAAGTGTCCAAAAACAATTTTTTAAGTTATATAACATTGTCTGAAGAAAATCAAAGAAGTCATGTTTACAATTCCAAGCTTTTGTGAAGTTTTCAAAAAGATTTGACAGAAGGACAAATTTTGAGGCATGTAGTTGAGACATGTGGGCAATTTAGGCATATAGTTTGATAATAGGCTATCAAGAGTGTTAGTTTAGTTACTTAGTTAAATCCTAAGCTACATTATTACAACGCATATAGTTGATATTAGGTTATCAAGAGTGTTAGTTTAATTACTTAGTTAAATCCTAAGCTACATTATTACAACTAAGTGTGCTTTGGTTTAGAACTAGTTCAAGTGTGAATTGTGTTCAAAAACATTTGTGTGATGTGTGTTTGGTGATTTGAGATTTCGAAACACAAAAATTGTTGTTACAAGTTTTTCGCTTATTTATGCAAGTTTTGTTTGTGCACATTGTTACGTGGATTTTTTTGTGTTTGGGCTTGGAATTTTGCAGTTTTTGCAACAATAGATTTTTTGAATCACTAAATGACAAAGTCTAGTTTGATTGTGTTGCATTTGGATTGAATTTGATTAAGTAGTAGGGTTACTTGTGTTTTTCACTGGAGTTTGGTGTGGCAAGTTGTGTTGTTTCATTGTTGTTTTACAAAGTTTATTTTTGTTTTTTTCTAAATTGCATCCAAGTATGATTTATAGTTGGGGGGTGCTTTTCTTGGTTTACTTGATGAAATTGGAATTTTCAACATCACATTTTGTTTAAAAACTCCTTTGAAAGTTGAACTCAAACAAGCCTTAGGTAGCCTGAAGTTGCAAGAAGAAAAAAACCCACATCAAAAGGAGGAGACCATGCCTTCATTACAAAGGGGCCTTCCCTCTTTCTTTCATTTGTTTTTCTTTCATTTTTTCCTATCCGCCTTTCTCTCTTCGGATGTGGCATTGCCAATGCCAAACAAGAGCAATACTAGTGGCAACTATAGCATCAAGTCATGACGACCACTATCATGACCAAGAGCTTGAGCTTTTAACTAATCCTTCATCAACAACACCAAGGGGGGGATCCAAACCCCCATCATCGTTGTATCTTCTTCCTTGAGCAATGCAATAACCATTACATCTACAAATGCAACATGGAGACAAGAGGGTGAGGTGGCACATAAGAGGGAGGTGTAATGATGGGTGGAATTCAAAACTCCATTGCCATCACTAGTGGGAGTCCAAGCTCACCCAAACCTAAGTTGAGCTTGCCAAATTCATTGAGCTTGTGAACTTTGGTTGCTTCAAAATAGGTTTAAAATTTTTAAGGGGGGGGGGGGGATGCCCCTTTTTATTTTTCATATTTTTCAAAAATTCAAACCTGAAATTTAGGATGGGATAGGATCAACACCAATCCAACCTACCATGTAACAAAATTTTTTAAATTGAATTTTTGGCAATTTTGTTTTGATTTTTTGGCATTTTCATCTACACATACATTTTTCATCCAAAAGTCATAACTTTCATCCAATTTCTTTTCCATGCATCTAGTAATTGAACAAGGGTCAATGATTGGATATGGATTTTTTAATTAAAGAAGTTCAAACATTCCAAACTTGACAACTAAACACACCACCATGTCAAATCACATCACTTTACATTACAACATGAAGGACATGAAGGGAAAAAATAATAATTGGGGTTTTTTTGGAAATTCATATTTCTTGCATACAATGTTGATTTGGCATAATTTTTTCTTCATTGAAATTCTTAGAAAAGAAAAATACACATTTGTAAAATTTTAATCTATTTTGAGGAAAAAATACATGGAGGGTTTCTACAAGGCACAAAAGGTGGTGTGCATGTAGTCGATGTTGCTTGGATTTTTAACTCAATGTTTATGCCATTAAGCAACCATTCTTGTAACCCACAAGTGATGGAATCTCATGCCATTAATGAATAAGGAAAGCCATACCATCAACTTTTTTAAAATTCATTCCCATTTTGTGTTGTTGGGCTATGCATTTGTTTCATATCACTATGTTGGATGGGTTATTATTTATTTTTAAAAGGTAGGGGGGTTTTTTAATAAAGTGCCATTGGCTTACACTTTTTTTATAAATGCACATGTTCATAATTGATCTCTTGAAAATCTATGGATATTTCAAGTGAGAAACCAAAGGTGCAAAACTATGAGTTGTCCCACTCATGTAAATTATCACAATTAACCTTAGGGTTATAATTGGTGCAATTAATGGTGAGGCATGGGGTCTTACTTCACTTTTAATATACCTGAACTAATAACTAAGGTTTAGTAAAATTAGGTCGTAAAATGGTGGGCGCTGTTGCAAGTTGCATCTAAAGATGGTGATGAAATGAACCCCATTGATTATTGTGGTAGAAAGACTAAATTGATGGTTGATACATCATGTTTGTTGTGTTTATAATAAGCACCAAGTTTGTTTAACCCTCCATAATGTTCTTGGACATGGGGGCAGGTGTGTTGAATTACAATTAGGTTAAGCCCACATGCTCAACACCTCATAGGAATTAGGGTTTAATGCCTACAATTCAAGGATAAAGGTCACCATAGAAGTGTCACATAATTCGGAAACATGGAACATTTTGGATATAATTGGTAATAATGGGTTTATAAAACAAGGGGATTGTTTCAACCACTAACATTGTTGTCATGAAGAAGGAAATCATTATATTCAAATTCTATTATTAAATGGTTAGATGTCTTTTTCATCATTGATGTCAAACATTGGACGAACTTTATGGAACCATCAAGGTGTGTTATCGGTATTTAGGGGCAATTAACAACATCGAACTAAATGACTCCATCCAAGAATTTGATAATTGGTGTGATATGCAATAGATGCATAATCCATAATTGTTCACACCCTTCATGGCATGGAAGGGGTTGTTCTAGTGTTTGGAAAAATTGTTGATGGAAAATTACCACAAATTTCGCTATGCCCATGAAGTTCAAATTGCATATCTGTTGCCCAATTATGTTTCCATCACTAGGGTTATTATGGCCCTAAGTGTTGTGACTTCAATTATGACAACTCTTAGTAACAATTCAATCAATGGAAGTGGGAGTGCCAATGGAAATGAAGGTGTTTTAGTGGCATAGCCACTAGAAATGGCAATGTTAAGTTTTCCATTAATAGAAAGGCCTTGTGTTGACATTCAATTTTGTTGTGGAATTCTTCCAAAAGTTTTGAAGACATTACCAAAAGTTTCAAATTTAAAAGTTATGGAGTTTGCAAGAGTTTCAACATAAGCCACATGAAAGCTTGGAAAAAGCATTCGTGCATACAAAGTTAATCATTATGATAGAAAAGGTCACATAAACATAGGTTGTCCACTTTTAGTATGGGATTTTGGACAAGGAACTTATGTGATGGGTGTAGGATGTTATATTATTTCAACACACATAACCCACTAGCAAGTGTGTTCCATTTGTTGGAATGCATCAAATTGAACATGGTAGAAGAATATGTGATCATTTTTAGGTTCAATAAGAACAACCCAAGGAACTTTTCGACATCATCAATTCAATAGTCGCATGTTTAACCAAATAAAACCATGCCATAAAATACTCAGTGGATCAAATAGGAACGAGGTCATGTATTTTCATCATATTTTGCAAATCAAGGTGGAAAAAACAAGTGGCAAAGGTGTATTAGGCTTCATCAGAAAAATGTTTTCCCTAATCAACCTCAAGCCACCACCTCCAACCCTAACCCTAGTTTACTATATTCCCATTGTAAATTTTATGGGCATGATGTGAATCATTGTTTTACCTTAAATTTGAAACTACAACATGGTTAATCACAAACAACCATTGTTGGGAAAAATTAGTTTTGGAAAAGGTTGAAAGGGGAAAGACAACCAATAAAAGTTTAGCCACCAAATTAGTTCCAAATCAATCCAAAACCATGGAGGTAAGATTCGCACACCTAAAGGCTCTAGTAACAAAAATGGTGGCATAGGTGAAATCCAATGAATCTATTTAAGGAAAGCTAAAGAGTGAAAATACTCATCATCCTTTACTTCAAATGTTGACACATGATATTTTTGTGAAGTTGGATTTTTAGGACCATTGGCCCCAAATGATGTGATGCTGAATTTTCCAAAAAACCATGTGTTTTAAACAATTAATGGAAACAATGTTAGGGTTTTAAATCTAATCAAAATGATTTCAATGGTTGCACCATTGACAAGAGTGAATATTCAAGCACCAAAACCATGAAATGATAACAAAAGGTTGGATTTTTAATGTGGGGAAGTTCAACTCCAAGTTTGCCTACCATAAACATTTGTGCTAGTAGATTTAATTTCCAACCTTATGGATGGGTCAACTTCCAATATTGCATTGGTGATGCTGAAAAGGACAACTATTTTCATTTCCAAAATGAAAGCACCAAGTAGTTTGCTAGGGGTAGCAACAACAATGTGCCAAACACCATTGTTTTCCACCAAAACATTAACCATTCGTGATATTCAACTACAATAAACCCCCTTTATAATCATGCCCTTGGAGACCATTTTTTTTGTGACACTAACAAATTGTGATTTAAATGTGTATAGTCACATTCCATATCAACCCATACAAGATTGTGACTATACGCAAAAAAAACCTTACAAAACAACCTTTTTATGCTAGAATAAGTGTGCCAATTGTTTAAATTTCTTACAAGCTTATTCTAAGCTCTATTATGTATTATTATACTTGAAAAAGGTTGTGATTTCTACCTATTTTAATGTGACAATTTACATTGAGTTTGAACTTTTTAACTATTAATTTGTGTATCTTGTCAACTAGTTTTTTTTAATTAAGATTTCTTACTTTCTTGACAAGCTTGCATGTCTTTTGCTTGTACGCACTAGAAAGTTGTTTTTTCTTCTCTTCAACTAGATTCATTGTTGTTAGTTTGCACAACTACAAAGCAACATTAACATTGCCAAAGGGAAATACAATTTACAAAACCCTAATATTTGCCCTAGATTTGCTCTATTATAGTCACATTTATTAAGAAAGCTTTGTAGTGCTAAATCTTTCAAAAGGGACACAAAGGTGGATTTTAGGGCAAATCATGCACCTTTAATTACATCTCATGGATTTTAAGTTTGGGTTTGGCATAATAAAAACATTTTGCCTAGTTACGCCCACCCACCTACTCACCCACTCGTGCACCTAATTTCTATTATTGCACACACATTTGGGACCACCATGTTGGTGCAAAGGGTGTGACATTTTGACATGCCAAGTTGGACATCCTTGGCAATTGTGGGATCAAGAATGCCAATAGGAACTTTTGGGTGTTGGACATGAGGTTTATGATGTGGGGGTGTGAAGTCAAATAAGCATTTCCCTACAAAACAATTGCAATCCATGCCCTTAACTTCAAGTATTGGGGATATTTCATCACTTTAGCCCAAAGTACCAATGACCATAAAAATATGGGAACTGAATATTAATCCACTGATTATAAGAGGTGAGGTGTGTAAAATATAATAACTATTACGAAGTTATACTAAATATTTTTCATTCAACTTGAAGGAATTAGGCCAATTGAAAAGATAAGAGGTCTACATATACTTAAGGATGATAATATGATTTTTAGGTGACCTTACAAGCTTAATGAGGTGGAAAGGGTATTGGTTAAAGTTCAACCATCAAATTTGCTAGAAGTTGATTTGGTAAAATTATCCAAGGGTGAATATCGTAATACTTGAACAAATTTGACAATAAACTACTGAATAATTAATTAATTTCAAATCTTAACTTCAATAGTTGGTTTTAAATTCTGACATTTTCAGCATGTAATATTTATATAAAATAATAAACATGATTTTGTTGTCTTTATAAGACAATCTAAATGTGTCTAGACTATCACATTCTTTAGTTCTAGAAGTGGCAAGTTTGAAGTTCAAATTTGATAGTCAAAATATTTCAGAATTTACTTTTATAAAAATTATTGAAATTTCAACACAAGTAGTAAATATTTTCTCAAAATTTCAGAAAAATAAGAAATAATTTAATTTATGCCAAAACCGTTCATGTACTATGGTATGCCTCAACAATAATGATATTAACCAAAAATGATATTTTTGGCAATTAAACAAAAACATCACATGTGTGGAAATTATAGGTTGATGAATAAGCAAATGGGCTTTAAAATGTATGTCGTGCCCTTATTGGACGAGATCTTTGACATCCTTGGGTAAGCCAAGGTCTTCAACACCTTGGACTTGCATTATGGCTACGATTAGTTGCCATTGAAAAAGGTGATAAAGTAAAAATAATATTATGGGGGGATTGATTCCCAAAGGAAGGATTGTTTGTACTATTGGTGATTCTTGCAATTTAGTTTGAAGAACGCCTTCATAAAATTTCAAAGGGCCATGGATTTGAGTGTTGACAATTTAAAAATTTGCCAAATGTTACATAGATGATGACACCATTGTTTTTAGCCTAACTCTAAGGGACCATAGACATCATTTGCAAAAGGTGTTTGATGAGCTTCAAAAACATAACCTTGAGTTGCATCTTAGCAAATGTTGTTTTTTATAGGTTTAAATTGCATGCTTGGGTCATATGATTTATCGTAGTGGATTAGGGGTTCCAAGGTCAAAGTTGAAACCATTTCATAGGTTCCTTAGCCCTTGGATGTTAGTTAGTTACAAGCCTTCTTAAGCTTGTGGGTGCAAACAAAATATAAGGAGCCATTGCGAGATTAAACCATTGTTTAATTTCCACTGTTGTAAGTGGTTACTTAAGTTAATGCTGAAATTTTTGGATGAATTTATATGAAAATTTTGTTGATGTATTGTGGAAAATTTTGTCAAAATTTGAAACAAATATAAAGAGTATGGGATACCCAAAAGGATTTTAAAACTATAATGTAACCTTTTTTTTTGGTTGTAAAAAGGACTTTTTAAAGACATGGAATGATTTGAAAATGACATTTTTATGGAAAAGTTTTCATGTACACATTTACGTCATATTATAATGAAATATGTTTTTAATAATTAAAACAACTTAAAGTTTGATTTGGAAATCATGATATTAAACATATTCTACAAAATATTCGATTATTAAGGATAATCAAGGATTTAGTCTTTGTCTTGGATTGGCTCATTATATCATATTTTGGCCCTTGTGTAATTAATACTACAAATTTTTCAAGAGATTCAATAAATCAAAGGATTTAACAACATATTCAAACCTTTAACCCAATTGACAAGGATTAACCAAGAATACATAGGGGTTGAAGTGAAGCACATGACCAAACCTTTTAAGAGTTGAAGGTTTGACTCCATTTACCTTTCATTTTGTAATGACCCATACGAGAACAACCTTTCAACTACACATTGATTAGCATATTTTAGGGTTGGGGTTGTGCTTAGCCCAACTTGATGATGATGGTCAAGAGTTGATAGTGGCATTCTAAGGAGGTCAAATCCATTTTATTTGAAATGGTGTGCAAATAATATATAAGGTGTAACTTTTTGAAAAAATCTATAATTTGTAATTTACTTCAATGTAAATAAGGTGTTTATAAATTCATGATGATTTCAAATTAAAAAACCTAGTGTCTTTTTAAATATTTTAAAATTATATAAAAAATGCAATTATCTCATAGCAAACAAAAATAACCCTTTTTATCTTAGGTGTGTCATAAAATATATAAATAATGAATTTTTGAATGGCATATGCCAATAGGTTGAACAACAAAACAAACAACAAATGCAATTCATACAACTTGGGGAGTGCCTCATTATTATTTAGGAGGTTTTGTCATTCATGTGTTATTTTTATGGTAGCCCATTCACTTTGCTTACAAATCATTAACCTTTGAAATTTTGTATGGAATGAAATTCATTCAGAGGAGAATTAGCCAAGTGGGCACTTATCCTATAGGAATATTTTGACATAGTTCATAGGGTTGGTAAGGTTAACCAAGTTGTCAATCAACTAAGTTGGAACCCAAATTCCAATGAGGAGGATACCATTAGGGTTGTGATATAAATTTGGAGGTGTTACCATGATGGTATGCCTTAAAATACCTATGTACGATGTTGGGATGTTTTGGGGATGTACCCTAAACTAACATTGATAACAAAGATTCTTGTAATGTAGACATTGAGTTAGAGGGTGATGGTGCCTTTGACATATATGAAAATGCACCTATTATTGCATATTTTGTAAGTGTAGGTGAAATCCTAGTTATATTGACACCCAAGGAGTTTGACCGGGTTGTGCACAAGGGTAAACGATTCAAAGGGGAAGGAAATTCCTTCCTACAAGTGTGGATGGATGAATGAGTGTTGGTAATGTTTCACCCAATATAGTGTGGGGGCTTGTATGACACACTCGTGTGGAATTGGGCCATTTTGGGATTCAATAAACTTACAATTATTTCTAGGCACAATAATGGTGGCAAGAGATGCAACTGTAATTTAGTAATTTGTTTATTGATGTATGGTGTGTGATTAAGTGTGGGCATCATTTAATGCACCTACACTTTATTTATAACCATTGCCCATCATGGGGCTTGTTTATTGATGGAGTTTGGATTTTGCCAACCCATTGAGTTTGATAGTGTGACATACTCGATATGTTTTGGTTATGATCAAACACTTCTTCAAATGGTAGGAGTTAAGGCCATTGCCATATCAAAACAATGAAGGAGTTGCCTATGCATTTTTGGACAAGGTGCTAAACAAGTTTGACATTCTAGTTGAAGTGTTCACCAACCAAGGTATGGAACTCTGTGGGGAGTTCCAAAAGTTATGTGAAAAAACATTGATCGACCATCATACAAATTCACAACACCATCCTAAGGTAAAGTGGTGAACTAAATGGATGGTGCAAACAATGAAGCATGGTTTGCATAACTATGGGTTTCAAAAGGGCATATTAAAAATTGGGATCTATAGCTACCCACCATGGTTAACTATAGGGTATAAGTTCAATCAACAAGTTTGTTTTGCATCATTTTTCATTTCACTTCTTACTAAATTTGGTTGGATAACTTTGTTTCAACATATAATGCCAATGGCTATGGAGGATTTGGCAATTGCTCATAATTGACATATTTTAAATTATGCCATTATTTAAGGAGGTGGTTATCAAAATTGAAATTGTAGATTTGAGCCATGAAATTTTGTGTATGTATAACAAACAACATTGATTATGTTGGATGTGATTATTGAACAAGTTATTTTGTGTGTGCAAAAGGTGTTACCTTCTAGAATGTTATTGTTGAAGGTTCAGATGGTTAAACATGGAAAAACCATGTGCATAATATCGCATAATGTCATCTTCTTAGTGTTGATGGCCAAATTGACCCACTTTGGTAATTGTTCCCATATGTTGTTTGTTGTGTGAGTGATTTATTATGGTTACCATTATGTTGATTTGTGATTTGTGTTCAAAAGGTTGGCATATGGGATGTCTTGTGCCACCATTGGAGGAAGTATCTACTAAAAAATGGTTTTGCCCTTGGTGCATTAAGTAGAATTAGTCACTTATTCATGTGGTTAAATAGTATGAATACCTTAAGGTTTTCCTCCAGTACGATTCACATTTGGATAAGGATTTGGGGGAGTTGCAATTAAGTAACTAATCATAGGGCTCACATTTGCACCTAGCCTATTGGTCTTTCACCTTAGAACCAACATGTTAATTCTCGGTGGATTTACATAAGGAATTTCATAAACAATCTAGTTTAGGGTGATCTTAACTTTAAACAAGGTGTGGTTTGGAGGTAATGTGTCATTTGAGATGATTTATGTCATTTTGTATGTGCATGTGAATAATCATAGTTGTAGGTGTCGATATGTATGACAATTGTTAGTTAAATTAGCTACCTAGTTTAATCCTAAACTAAATTACTGCAACTAATTGTGTTTTAGTTCAAAACTCGTTCAAATGTGATTTGAGCTCAAAATATTTTGTATCTAGATATAATCTCAAGTTGTGTGTGTTCACAGAAATTCTGAAACACACAAGTTTGTTTGTAGATTTTATGTTTTTATGCATGTTTTATTTGTGCGCAATAAAATCCATAAACAAAACTTGTTAATACCTACTCACCTTTCTCTATTTACTCTCCTTTTTATTTTCAATCTAAGACATGTTTTTCACATCATTGGTGTGCTAGTCATAATTATGACCAAGGTTTGTTTTGACTTGTGTTGGACTATATTTAACTTAACCTTAACCTAGCTATTCACTTTGATGACCACCCTTCTTGTGTACACTCTCATTTGTAAACATTCATTGTGCTGCTGGAGGCAGCACATGTTACCCTATGTGGAAGTAAATTTCTTAAATAATTAAGAAAATTTTGGAATCCAAAATTTCAGAATTTTTTTCCACAACATCTAAAAACTTCAAAAAACTTCATGCAAAAATGTCTAGAAATCAAAGAAATTCATAAGTCATACATTTCTCTTAAAAAAACTGAAATTGACAGTGCATAATAATTTTTAAAAAATAAAAATAAATCTCGCTCTTTTTTCTTCTCTCTCTGCCTTTTTCTCTGTCTATGTGTCTCCCCTTCTTTGCCACTTTCTCTCTCCCTCTCTCTCTAGATCAGACCTTATGTCCCTCAAGTGGTGAAAGCAACCAAGTCAAAATAAATAACTAGGAGGTTCCTATTTCAACACCTAGGTGTTAAATTAGACCTGAAAATAGGGTAGTAAGGGCTACTGGGTTGTTAGTAGGTAGGTAGTAAAAACAGAAATTGAGCTTAACCATCTTGGTAGCTAGTGAACTGGAATCCAATGGACCCATAGTTAGGTAGGAGGTACATAGCCCTTTCTGCTAAATAGCCTCTCCTCAATACAAACTAAGCAAAATGTGACAAGTTTTGAAAGCTGAGGTATAACCCTAACTAAGTGCAAGGTTCCTAAACCTGTAGTTAATTCCAATCCTCTAATAAATGGATGTGGAATCCAACCAGTTTGCATAGTGAACTTTGAGTCCTTAAGGTATTGTAGAACTGACAACCTTTGAACTTGTGTACATGGGAAGATGGGTTCCCACGTATTTATATCACAATTGGGCATTACATTATTGCGCATTACTAGTGACAATCCATTGATCAATTGATGAAATAAATGAACTTGATTTTGTGAAATCAAGTTATATTCCAATGAAAATATTGAATGACATCACATGCAACTTCAATTGAATTCGCTTCAAATACATTGAATAAAAATTTAATTCATTTTTAGTTTAACTAAATTCAATTCAATAATTAGATTATGATCCAACCAAAAAGAAATTGGATGCAAATTGGTGAAGAAGGTATTAAGAATCTGCTCATGAATGCGAATCAATAGCAAGGAACACCTCTCTAGAATAGGCAGGACCCAACAGAGCCTATAATCACCCAATGGAACAACACCTTACCCTACCAAAAATCTCACATTCGTTGGCGGAACAGGCCCTGCTTCATAGTACATCCTAACATAGAATGTATGATGAATGATGGCAATAATGATAGCAAGCCCGAGGCTAGCAAGCCCATTGACATCCACAACCAGGCATGTCAATGGAACTTCAACTATACTTGAACACATACATTGTACTAGGACACTGATAGAGCGAACATTAGTCTTCCTTTCAGAGTGAAGGAAGGGAGATACTAATTATATATTGAAGTGCCTTCATTGCACTACTTCAACCTTTGAAAACAATTTTAAAATCATGAGCAAATAAGAAAAAATGATTGGCCTTCCAAACATAAGAGTGGAATGTTTTTAGCCCTTCACAGTAGGATGCATGCATTCAAAAGTCTCCAACATTGAAATAACAAGTTCCAATCTATAAACCCTAAACCCACCCAATCCCTTTTGAGTGCCCACCCAACAAACCTCTTAAACAGTTCCTACTTGACTTTTGGATCCCCATAGTCTAACCCCATAAATGCTTAGCAAATTATAATCAGAATTTTGGAATTTTGTGAGAGTATTCTAAACTATTCCCACCTAAATATTTGTGAAAAAAAAACAATGTAGGTTTTTTCACATGGATGTAGGTTTTTTCCAAATGGACATAAGCTTTTCCTAACGGACATAGGTTTTCCTGCTGGACATAGGGGGGGCCCAGAGTTTCTCCCAACAGACGCTCCTTCCTGGTCTGCTTGATACCACAAGTACGGCTCCTTGTCTGCCCTCACATGTTAATCGGACCAACAACAGCAATTAGGTTGGATTAGTGGAGACTTTCTTTCCAACCTGAGTTCCATCTATTTCTTTTGTGCTAAATGGGTGGTTGTGTGGATGACTGGACACATTCTTCAAGAGCGCTTTCAGCTCCTTGTAGAAACAGGCGGCAAAGAAGCTTTTGTCCTTTCCGGTAAATGACACAAGCCCGCATATTCTCTGACAGCAAACCTTCGCTGTTCACTAGAGAAGATTTGCCCCTGCTTGCATTGCCAAACCCATCATCCCTCTCAGATTAACGTACATCAAAACCTTCAAAGTCAGCAGCAACAATAGTGGTGCAATCAACAGCTGACCAAAAATCTTAGAAAACAGTGCCTTTAAAAACTCCAGCATCTGACTGGCTTACATTTTTAGAAAAATCACTGCACAGATACTTATTTATCTGACTTTCCTGTTTCTTGGTTCCTGATCTAAACCCACAAGATGAAAACAACACATCAAGACTAGTCATTTTGATATAATGGCTTCATCAAGTCTATGAGGCTTGGAATTGCCAGTGAATGGAAGCAATGGGAAGACTCAGCCATACTACTGGCTAGCAACAGACCCCACAAAAAAGACCAGACAAAGAAACAAGGAAAGACAGAAAGGGGAAAGAACAGGGAAAGACTAAGAACAAGTGGGCTTACAGGAAGCTCCCCACTTACATGACCTGAAGCAAAATCATTCTGAAAATGCCAAAAGCGGAAATTCCAAACAGGAATTTTTCTTTAAGAACCAACCCTCTAGTTCTCTTTAGAAGAACTTTTAAAGGGTAGCCTTTTGCCTTCAGAAAGACAATAAGATTGACCATCTGGAAGACAAAAAACTTCTTACGACTAAAAAGTCTCAAGAATCTGTAAAATTGACTATTGATAACCCCCAGCTTCGCAGACATTGAGATATTGGAATGAACATGCAGCATTCTAGTCATTTCAATACCTGCATACTCTGGTTGAGAGCATTTGTCAAAAATGTCACAGGATAAACCCTGAGGACTCTGTCTCACAGTTAGATCCAAGAAATTACAAGAGAAGCCTTTAGATGTACAATTCAACTCACAAGAGGTCTTTAGGTGTATGCCGCTACCAAAAGAGTCTTGGTTAAGGTACATGAAGTTCTCAAAAATCTGGAAAATCAAGAACAAAAAGATCATCCACAAACCTATGAACCAAGAACAAACTATGAAGCACAACAGGACATGTGTTACTCTTCAAGAGACGCTTAATGAAATCAAACTCATAGGTGAAGAGATAGAAATTAGCCAAATAGACTGCACAATTTTTACCCATGGGGATACCAATGCGCTGTCTATAAACACCCTGACCAAAACAAAGAAACAAATTGTCTAATAAGAAAACCAGCCAAGAGATCAAATCTGAAGCCTCTACAACTTTGAAGCTATGAAGATTTTCAAACAAATTGATCTCTACTTTATTTTTCAGCCACAAAAACCTAAAGTTCAAAGCTGTTTTTTGAACCATCGAAAACTTAAAGCGATGAAGCTTCAGCATCTGATTAAACACTTTATTTATCAGAACTCTCATACGAGCTTTTAGATCCACTAGGTCAATTTTAGTGTATAGAGTTGAGAAATCAAAAGACTGCAACAGAAGTGGCGAAGCTTTATCAATTTCAGATCTTGAACAATTAAGATTATTTATTACCTTCACCACTCCTGTAGAGTCATTGAGAATCCAACTACTACCACAAGGAACATCAGCTTTTTTGAGTTTAGACACCCAAAGGTCATTGACCATAGGAAACATCGCTTTGAAGAAAGAACACAGCCACTTAGAAACATCAGTCAGAGAAGTAGAGCTGGCTGCACAGATAAATCTAGATTTATTTGGGTTTTTATGAAACTTCCAAACACGCACAAGGAAACAGGAAATGAGGGCCACACTTAACACCTTTAAGATTATGAGCCTTATTAAAAGAGATATGAAATTTCAGGATATCAGATTGGGCAAGATTGGAGACCACATATGCACCAACAGGAGAATTAAGCTCAGAGAAAACAGAAGAAACATAAAACTTTTAACAAACAAACACAAAGTTGTTACAACATTTATCGATGTAAGTAATGACAAAGGACTGTTGGAGAATCTTTAGGTGATCCAGATCTCCTAAAGGAACGGACAAAGAAGAATCAGAAGAGGTTTGAACCACAAAGGAAGCACGAGTCCTCTTCTGTACAAACAAAAGAACTTTGGCTTTCCACTCACTTAATATCCCTTGAACTCCTATTAGCTCTTCTTGCTTGTTGACAAACTTCTTAAGACCTTTATCAATAGCTTCTTCAATAGAGCCACTTCTGAACTTAGTGCCTCTAGAAAAGAGTTCAATTAGGCTGGGCCTTGAAAGGATATTAAGGTTAGCAGAAATAACATGACCATGATGGGAATCAACAAAACTAGGGAAACGAAACAAGCACAACCAGAGTGAATAATTTTTATTAACTTGAGAAGCACAAACAGATCTTCCCAATGCCTCATAGTTGAAAAACTCTTGACCAGAAGTTTTGACATATTTCCAAGCAACTAAGGGAGGGGACCAAAACTTTCTAACAAAAGGAGGAAGACAATCTAGCACAGAAGGAAGGTTTAAAATGGAAGAGAGATTCAAACCATCCATACGAGAAGAAACAAAAACAGAGATAATGAGATCTCTGCCTAGGAAAGAGGCACTTGACGAGAAAGAACGAGGGACGTTTCTCTTAATAAAAATGCTCAGGCTTTTAGACAGTTGTAAAGAATGGCCAACATAAAGACCAAGAACAGAAGGAGAAAACTCAGATAGCAACAAAAGCATACGAACCAAATTCTTGGTCTTATACTTGGAGAGAAAAACAATAGAAAACTTACCTTGAGACATAAGAGAAGAAAGGAATACCAGCCTTTTGTAATCTCTGTGGCCAAAAATTCTGTGAGGAGAAAGGTGAGGGACCCCATTATGATTTGGTTGCACATCATCAGAAGGAGAACCAGTCTCTTCAGAAACTGGCAAAGTAGGAGGAGGTAAACTTACAGCAACATTAGGAAGAACATTGACAGGAACCCAAACTTTGTTATTAGGATGAGCAAATGAAGGTTTGCTGCCCTTTCTCCACAACATTGCAGGAGCTTTATGTACCCTAGGAGAACGTCTCTTGTTTGACTTGCCTTCTAGGGTGTAATCTCTTGGAAAGAAAGTGTGCAAAATACTCATCCATTTTATTTCCAATTGAGAGGCGACAACATTAAACAAGTTCAGAGCAAAACGGCCTTCAGAATCTAAGAAATTCCAATCGACTTTTTCAATAGGAACAACTCTGAAGAAATGGAAACCCTCTTTGGCAATGGCAGCATATAGTGGCTTAAAATCAAAAGACGAACTTGCAAGCTTACACAATCTTAGTAAAAGAGTAGAACAATTTACCCAGTAGGCTGCAAACGTGCTTGCTTGTCCTTGGCCAGCAACTTGTCATCCGCATCCTCAGGACCCGTTCCCTCATTTATCTCCATCATCCTTTCAACATGACAAGTTCATGCACAGAACTGACTCTAGCTTAGGTGTCAAAACCTTGAACCTCCCTTTGAATCCAAACAATAGTTCAGTTTCTAAAAGACAGACACCTCTTTTTTCTGGCATTCCAAACCTTCCACTGGATTTGAGAATGAACATAAAAAACATGGACTTAGAAAGAACCAAAGAAATGTGTCAGCAGCCAATTCAGTCTCACATTGCTGTTTTCCATAGCTTCATCACAAAGACAGGAGTGGATAAAAACACATACTTGGATGTGAGCAGGTCCACAAGCAGTTGCAAAGCCCCATGATTTCCACAAACTTGCTCTACAGCTGTCCTTATGTCCAAATCCTTAGCGACTCCTTGACTCGCTGAGATCTATCCAGGGTGGAAAACTGTGTGATGGGAAAAGATAATTGAAAGAAAATGGCATATTGATCACAACCAACTTGCAACCATGACAGACCCACAGGAACATAAACCATGCATCTGATCCAGACAACAAATGAGAAAAGAGCCTTACTTCTTCTAGCAAAGAGACAACACGATAAACCTCATCTTCTTCCATAGCCACGATACGCAATGCAGTTAAAAGATCTTCTGGAAACATCAAGCACTGAGGTGGCTTCGTATCTCCACTTGCAATGGGTTTTTGGGTCCCTAAATGGATTCTGTCTGTAGTGGCTGCTGATGTGTATGGATGTCCTTGACCACAGAAACCCATCTTGAGCTCAGATGATGGAAGAAGCCAGCGCAGTGGAAGATTCTAGATATTCAAAACCCACAACTGGTCAACTACAGATCTAATGCAGAAGGAGAGAAACTGAACATTATCAAGCTTGGCAAAACTGCAGCATAGTGATAGACAAAATCACATTCAACTTTGTAAACAGGCAAAGAGACTAGAATTACCAGTTCTGCAAGGAGCTGGGATTTGGTTTCATTGCAGGCACTTTTCTCTAATGCCTCTTTTGGGAAATATATCTGCATTCCAAACAAGCCCAAGAGTTGAAACAGTGACAAAATGGACAACAATTTTCTCTCTTCTGTGTAGTAGAAATTGTCTGAGTACACAGTGTAAGTCAAAGCCCTTTTTTCTGTGGACAACAAAAGTCCAACAACCTCTGTAGCACTCCAAAGAAATGCTACCAAACCTGAAGAAAATGTCGGTCCAATATTCAGAATCTACAAAGTGCTTAACTGACCATTTAAACCTTGCTCTTTAATCCTGGCATCTTCTTGCCCCTTCTTTCCAGGTAGCACACCAAGATTCTTAGCCCAGTATCTGCATGATGAAATTTAAAGTAGATTGAGGAGTCTGCAAGGAGACGTTGCAGAACAATGAGAGGATTATACCATGAGGTAATCATTGGGATTTGTGTCCATCACAAAGCCGTAAAGGTAAAGAAGCTCCTGCAAAAATCACCCTTGCCACATCAGAGGTGGTACACTGACTGAACAGAAGCCTAATAATTTGGCTTCTATTTGAGACTCAGGTTGTTGATCATATCTATGAAATTGCATGGCAATAATGCTTTAAAGGTGACTGCTGTGTTTTTTCCCACAAAACAAACACAAGAAGAATGGGTGTGTGCTCTCATAGCCATATGAGTGTAGCTCCCGAAGTATGAGACCATCACCTTCACCATGAATGCAGTGACTAACCATCATGATTTCATCCTAAACCCTATACCCTGCCTTCATCAGCTCGTGATGGTGGACGTAGACAAGTATATAAAAATATGGGCCAAACCAACTGACCTCATTGCCTTTGTTACCATAGTTGATGTGAACTTCTGAGTTTGCAGTGACACCCAACCCTGGCCCTGCATCAAGCTTTGAATCATGAATGGCCACCAAGAGTGTAAACTTTGGTATCTGATGCTCTATAAAGAACAGCCCCCATTCAATCATAAGAACACAACTGACTCAAAATTCCTTTGGTTCAGGAAACAAGACAGAAATGACAAGTTTTTCACACATTGGACTAGGGACCAAGATCAACACATCATTGAACCACAAAGAGTGAAAAAAAGGAGGGATCTTGTGCCCACCCAATTCTAGCAGTACCCCTTTCTAAAATTTCTATACTTTCTGGACTTGATTGTACACAACTAGATTGGTCAAAGAATATACATTATAATAGACACCCCAACTCTTTGGTTGAGAGTTGTGAGTTGGTTACTTGAAGAGATGGGGTGTTTTCTTGGGATGAAGACCAACCCTTTAAGCACCAGAAGACCTAACATGTTTCCAGCTTCAGACTCAATTTCTTGGTCTTCATCCCCAGTCTATAAAGTCCTCAGGACCAAGACCAAGGGCTCCCAACCAATGGAAGACCAGCATTCAAGTTAATCTTGATCTTGATCCATAGCGACACATTTACAGGTGATTCTGCAGTCCACTCTTCACAAAGGATGAGAATCATTAATGATGCATTGTTCTCAGAAGACTGCTATAGACCCACCCTGCACCAACTGTTGGTCCATGTGAAAACACATGTGGGGGAAACAAGGAGAGAAAGATACCTGTCACGAGGTACATGGAATTGGGTACACCTGTAATATGACCTTCAGGGCCATCAACTTCCCACAGTGCTACTGGCATCAGATCTGTATTGCAGCAATGGTTGTCAAATAAATGCAACCCTCTGGAAAGAGAGAGAAGAGCCAAGAACACAAACTTTGTGATTATCAGGACATGCAATGGTAAAGGAAATTTATACTGCACACTGGAGTGGTGCATTTGATGATGGTTCAATGAGAACACAGTCAAGGCCATGAGAGCTTACCATGGTTGCAAAAATCAATGCCAGGAACTAGTCCTTCAACCCAGACGGACTCTGCAGGGACTTTCATCTCATCTCCATTTTGCATGTCAAAGAATCTTTCACCACATTCGCCATCCAGCTCAGCTGCACTTTCTGTGCCTTTCTCATGTCCACTTTCTGAACTTTTAGTCTCCATGTTTTTGGGTTGCACTGTGGTATGAACACCAGAAGCTTCTGGTGCCACATCAAGTTGCCCTTCTGGATCCCTTGGAGGGTAGGCCTGTGGATTTGCATCTTGCAGTGCTCGTAATGCAGGGAGAACAGGGAGCTGAGCTGGGAACACAAATGAATAAGGACATGGGATGTTCAGTGCCCTGGTCCAGAAAATGCAATTTGCCCTGCCAACCAAAGGAAACAGACTATTGTAAAAGCTTCACCCATGCACTATCTTGGGCTGAAGACCATCTGATAGAACCAAAAAGAAGAACCTCAAAGAAGAGACTCTTTCAAATCCCTGTTTTGAGTTCCCACTGTCTGTTTTTCTTGCACATGGAAGCTTCCCCATGAATCAAAAGTAATAGCTAGTGTCTGGTGTCAGAAGGAAAAACATTGAATTTACCATCAAGAATGGAAAGGAAATAGCAGTGAGCTATTCTGGCTTACCACATGAAGTCATCAAATCCAACTTCTCTGCATTTAAATCCACCACCCAGAGCTAGTTAAACAGTGAATTTCTTCAGGGTTCAGGGTTAAGGGTTTAGGGTTCTCCAAACCCTAAAGCTGTTCTCTAACACAAGAATTTAACCTTGCAAACTCAATCTCAACATGCTGCTGTCTTGAGTAGGTTACATTACAATCTTATAGAAAATATACACACAAGAAGGCACTGAAATGGGGGTTGCTATAAGCTGTTCAGTACCAAAAATTGCTGATTTTTTTCAAAATTGAACTAGAGTATGGTTGTATCCTCAAAATAGAAACATGGAAAGAATAACAGGCCATCTTTTTGTGAAGAAAGAAAAATGCTCCAGGTAACAGCAAAAGGAGCCAACAGGCCAGATCGTACAAAAATGCAAAAGACAACTAAGGGTCTCATGTATGTACCTCCTATCAGCTTCAACTGCAGACAGAAATGATTCAGCAACAGGCTTCACTTTGTCATCATAAAGTGCCCTTAATGATCGTTGCTGCAAAGAATCTCCATCACATTCTGTTGATTAGTCAGTGGCATAATTTTGTCTTTATAGAAGTATGAAAACTTCTCCATACTTTGCAATAGTCAGCAGCATGAACAATGATGTTCCCAGCTAGAACAGCCTTCTTTTGTTGTGTTCAAAGGCTCAACTATTTAATGCTCCCAAATTATGAGAATTCATATATTATCTTTTCTTCTTCCTGCAGATTTAATTGCCCCTAATCTCTCATCTGCATAAAGAGAAGCACAGAAGCAACCAGAAACCTGTACCTGCTGCTGGGTGGCATGGAAAAGTGATGTTCCTTCCAACCCCACAAGGTCTTCCTCATTGAAGCACAGAGGTGTCCCAAACTTGGAAGGCAGAACATCAAAGTATCTTAGTGGAAGCACTAAGGATCACATGTAATCATCTCCCATCCTTTAAAATATTGATGATCATTATTTGGATGTGCAGTTTGAGCATGATTGGTTCCTATTGTTACATAGGTTGGTGTTCTGGACTGCATTTTTTCATGGACTTAAGTAGAAGAGGGTGATAGACCTAAACCGTAAAACCCAAACAACACTTATGAACCCAGCTGGGATGCTAAACTCTGAAGAAGATGTATGCACCGGGGATACGGAGCCCAGAAAGAGAGTTGTCCACGTGCTCGTTCAACCACCAAAAAGAGCATGATGAGCAATCGATCGTCCACCTCACCCTCTTCAAATAACTGACAGTAGTGAGCTCCCAGCAATGGGTCTTGGAGCACTGTCATAGGAGTGATGGCAAGGAGCAGTGGAGTCACCATTAACACACCTGAAAACATGAAGGATCAGTTTTTGACAGGTATTTAAACCTGCTCTTATTGACCCATCTGTGGTTTTGACTTCAGCAGCAACATGACAATCTCAAATAGAGAGAGAGAACAAAGCACACCAGAAGTGTCATCAGTTGTGGCAAATACTCCGATCCCTGAATGAGCACTATTTGAGCACCGCCTTAATTCGCAACCTCGTATTTGAACATCATTCACCTGCAACACCCTCAACACAAAACTTGAAAACTAGTTGCCATTTCTTCATTCCATCACACTGACAATGAAATTGCAGCAAAAAGGGGAAAAAAAAACAGCATTGTTAAATCATCTTGGTTCTAAGCTTGCAGTTCAGGTTTCCTCACTGGAGGTCAAACCCCCACATTTGTAACAAAAACCACAATCCATAAAACACTAATGACAGTTCATTACCAGAAGCCTTTGAATTCCAGGAAACCTAATTACAGACAAAAACCCAGATAGAATTCTAAAACCAAGTTCGAGCACCATCATAAACCCCAATACATTTGCAACAAAAAACTAAATCCATAAAATCCAAATTACACTTCGTTACCAGAACCCATTCAATTCCAGAAACCCTAATTGCAGGCAAAATCCCACATAGCATTCTGTAACGAAATTCAAGCACATCATCAAACTGCCAGAAAACAACAAAGAAAAAAGAAACACAATTTGCTGTTCCAATCACCGAAACTAAATTCTTTGTTCCTCCCCATTCATTGGAGATCCTATACCCTACTCTCCTTCTTTCCCAGTTGACATTCGCACCTGAAGCCATTGGAGAAAGCGATGCAATCTAAGCTGCTGCTGCTGCTCCTCCACCTCCTCCTCCTCCTCCTCAATGCGCTCCCCATCTTTGACAAGCATTTGGCTGCTGCTGTGCGTCGTCTTTCCTGTTTCCATTGCCACCCAAGTGATTCTCCTCCCGTTCTTCGTATTGTTGGCAAGATAATGAATTGGGTGAATAAGAAACCATCACCTAATGCGATTTACGAGCAGCAACAACCCATAAACACTAAACCCATTGTAGCAACAAAATGTGCAAGCGAGCGAACGTCGTCGCGGGAGTTGCGCATGCGACGCCCGCGACAACAACAACAACAAACGACTCATTGTAACCTAAAAGGAGTACCGGATGGAAAGTGGATGGGATGACAAAAAGTGCCCTAACTTTCGACAAGTCATCTTAGGTTTAGGATGGTGTGAACATGATTAATGGAGATGTTACAAAGGAAAAATGTATTTTAAAAAAAGAAAAGAATAGTTAGGTTTGTTTGTTGTGTTTTATTTGTTTCAAGTGTTTGTTAGCAATGGTGGAAAATGCATTGGAGGGGTTTTGTTTGTTGTGTGGTGTGCAATTCGATTATTACATGTAATGGAGTTTTTCTTTTAAAGGTGTGAGGTCAATGATTCGTGTTCTTAATCCGCGATGGTGGGGATGGTGTTTTGAGGATGGAATTTAAGGTGGTTGCTATGGAATTGAAGATCACTTTAATTAATTATCCAATTAATTATCTAGTAGTAATTTATTTATTATCTAAATTAACTAAATTATTATTATTTAAATTGATTAATGGATTTTATATGAATAGTTGATTATTTAGTTTAATTAATTAGTTCATAGTTATTAACTATATTATATATCATATATTAATTAATTCATTATGGAATATTAAATAATAAACATGAATTTGAGTAGAGGACATTGAAGTATATAGAGACATATTCACATGTACACATTTATTCAATGTTTAATGGAATACATACGTTGCCTTTAGTTTCAATTCAAAAATAAACTAAACCTTTCATGAAATTTTATGGTTTGATATGTATGTATGTCAACATGATCTTGTGAGTTGCAATATAATGAAATTACATATATTAAAAGACGAATGAAGCTTCCCTTTAATCTAAACAGACAGTGGCTATGGACAGTAGCTAAATATAGTGAGACTTGCACATGGCTGCCAGAGTGGTTTGTTCCTTTGCAACGCTAGCTTCTGCCAGATTTAGTCCTTCTGTCTCTACTTCTCTTCGTATCGGATAGAGTACAAGTTCGTTTGTTGCCAATTTTTGTGCTGCAACTTTGAATGCCAAACACCCCTTTTGTGAATAGGAGAGGCGCTCCGGGAGATTGAATTTCGCAACGCATTATTTTCCAAGATGATGAACAAAAAAGAACCGCCAAGGAGAAAAGGAGACGGACATGGAGATCGGTTTCTTTATTTCTATGAGAAAAATCTATTTTTTCATGCTAGTAGTTTAGGTTTTTGGGGAGGGAGGAAGACGTGTAGAGAAGCGCAGGTCGAGCGAGCATTTTCGCGAGCTTTGAAGCTTTAGTTGTGTACATTTCCACGGATTACACAAGGACAGTGAAGACATTAACGTAATCTTTTGCAAGTCTGGAGTGCACGCTCTCTACAAGGCATAATCTATTCTCTTTGCACGTCTTGGGGAGCACGCTCTCTACCTGTAGGCCGTACTTACGCTTCTTGCCCGTTGTAGAAAATTGCAGAGAAAAATCACGTTCAATTGCTCTAGCTTCAACGGCTTTGCTTCAGTGGGTACTAGGTGCATGTTCTGGTAGTTAGGTACTTCACCTTCAGCTTGCTGCATCCATCCCACATGATTTCTCAGATCTCGCAAATGCGTTTATGGCTTCTTATTGATGGTTTTTTCATGGCTTCATGCCCGGTGCCTATTTGTTTTGAGGATCTACAGGGGCTAAGTGTCTACTGATGGGCCAGGATGGTCACCTTCTCCTTGCTGGAACACCAACTGGTTGCATAGATGGCTGGAATTGCTGAATACCAATAAAGAGAGAAGAGTAATAATGGGAATATAGTAATAGCAGTAAAAAGAAGAGCAATAACAATAGGCGAGAAGAATGATTTTGTTGGATGTTTCTAGCGATTGCTAATAACGGGAGAAAAGTAACAGCAGCATGAGCAGAATGATTTTGTTGGATGTTTCTAGCGATTGCTCATAACGGGAGAAAAGTAACAGCAGCATGAGAAAAAAAAACAACTTTCAGAACCGGATCTGAGTTCTACGAGAGAACATGTCCGTTCTCAAAAAAATTTAAAATTTATGCATTTAAGTCGATTTTCATAATCGGTTCTTGGTCATGTGAGAGCCTAAGGTTAGTTTTCAGTCCGGCTGTCACATTTAAAAGTGTCAATCGATTCTCATTGTGAGATCCGGGTTGAGAATCCGATGAGCATTTGAGAATTGTTCAACACTGGAAAAAACCAGTGTTGATAGCTTCAGGTTAATTGCAGGTTGATGTTCAGGTCCCAGGTTAGGTTTTGAAATATGTGAACTGGAGGTTCAGAAAATTGAGAAAATCGGACTTGAATCAACTGCTTCTTTTGAAAACTAGACCGCTAACAAAACAAGGCATCAAACCCCTTATCTGCTCAGTTTTAATTGTTTAATAATCCAGTTTTTTTTTTTTAATTTTAAAAATTATTTTTTATGACTAAAATAAAACTTGAACTGAATTAATGAAAACTGATTTTGAAAATTGACTGTTCTCAAATGAATGACAACTGAGTACCTTGAGAACTGGATTATAATTTTTTTTTTAATATCAAGAATTAAATAGGTTCTCTCCAACACTAATTTTTTTAAAAAATAAAAAAATCCACCCGATTTTCACATAAAAACATAAGGAACCAAAACCGCCAGTTATCGAAAAAAAGTGAGAACTGCTTGACACTTGAAAGAACCTCATTAAAGGTCTTCTTGGATTTGGTCATCCAGTGTGTTCTTTTTGTTATTTAATATAGCGAGGATGAAATGAAGCTTCCCCTGAATGTGTCATGTCGTCCATTCATCCCATCGTCCGTTCGTCATCCGTCCTTACATATATTAAAGGACGTCGTGAAGCTTCCCCTTAACCCGTCCATCCATCCGTCCCGTCATTCGTCCGTCATCCATCCATGGATGGCATCATATAATAATCCTCTACAATGTGAAGGCTGAAAAACTCTTGTAGTTTTGCAATTTGCCAAAATCTAAAAACTAATTTTAAAAGACTAGAAATTGTTGAAAAAAAGTTTGAGAAACAAAAGAAGAAATCTTTTTGAAACAACATAAGAAATTTCAAATTATAAAAGAAGACGATAAGTTATTAATAAATAATAAAATGAAACAAAGTTGTAACAAAAAAGAATGGGAATTTTTTCAATAAAATAAAAAATTATCTTGGTTTTTAAAAATGGAAGTTTAGGGCTTAGGGTTTTAGCTTTAATGGTAAAAAATGTAACATGATTAAATTGTTTGGGAAAAAGGTTTGGAGGGTTTAGGGTTTAAGGTTAGTTTGAGAGTTAGTTTCTATTTTTCTAAACCCCAAACCCCTAAAAGATAATCTTGATTTAGGCGGTCCTTGCACATGCAACATCTATCAAGGTCATGGAAACAAGAGAACCTTGGAATGTAGGCCAGTCCTGGAATCCTTAAGTTGCACGAAAGTGCCTTCTGAAAGGTGTGCCATTAAGGATGGTTATGCCACTAGTGCTATGTGCTCATCTTCCTTTGATTGATTCTCTGGATTCTGTGAATCTTCTTTACTTGACTGACTCTTTGCAAGAGGATGTGTCAACATGTCTTCACAACATGCTTCCACATATTAATGTTCTAGTTGAATTCAATCAAGGCACGTCAGAATCTGTAGATGAACGTCGCAATCGCCTATAGAGAAAACGACATGCTAAGCAACGTGAACAACCTTCTCTTCACAATGATGCATTACAATTGTTTGGAGACGAAGATGCGTCAGCCCCGAGACAATGGGATTGTGGAGAAATGGACACAATATGTGGATTCTGCAGTGCGAAAATGTGGATCAAAAAACGATTAGCAAAGTCGACGAACAACAACCCACAATTTTCTTTGTGTTGTGAGAATGGCAAAGTTCTATTGTCGAATCTTCCTGCAACACCGCAAGAGCTAGAAGTTCTTTTAACCATAAAGAGAACAGTGTCATCAAATTTCGAGATCGAATTCGCATGTACAATTCGATGTTGGCATTCACTTCGCTTGGTGCCAAAGTTGATGAGTTGATAACAGGAGGCCGTAGATCGTACTCCTTTTGCATTCAAGGTGAACTTCACAAAATCGAATCCCTATGTACTGTCGAAGGACAATGGCCACAGTTTGCACAATTATACATTCATGATACGAAACGCGAACATCAAAACTGCCATGCCGTTATGCCCTCGCTTGATCCAACGACGTTGGATCGGTTATTGACCATGATGTACAATATCAATCCCTATGTCAAAGTGTTCCAAATGGCAAGGGATATGATGGCAACAAAAGGTGCTCCTATGGATCTGAAATTGCGTTCATTGCCTCTCGAACAAAGGATGCCCGCCGATACAATGAACCGACGGCCGATGAAGTCACTGCATTGATGGTAGGAGATGGTTCTGAGGTTGTACACAGACGTGACGTCGTCGTTGCTCAACAAGCTGGCCCGTTTCAGCGCATTCCCGAACTACATGTGGGATACATGGCTCTACATTATCCGTTGCTATTTCTTTACGGTGAAGATGGATGGCATTTGAATATTCCGCTCAATGGTGTTGTTGTTGATGCAGATTTGGATGAGGACCATGCGGGAGAATCTGAACTTCAAAGAAAACATTGCAATGTGACAATGGCGGAATTTTATGGTTATCGACCTCAACATTGAAACATTGATGGCATTGCGTTGGTTCGGGGTGACCGATTGCGACATCAATACATTGTGGATGCTTATGTGGCTATCGAACAAAGTCGCTTGAAATATCTACGCTTGAATAAAAAAAACTTCGCACGGATCTTTATCAAGGCCTTCAAGACACCATCGTTGCAGGTGACGATAGCGCTGTTGCCATCAGACAGAAGATCATTTTGCCATCTTCTTTCATAGTAGGTCCACGTCACATGGTTTAGAATTATCAAGATGCCATGGCAATTTGCAGATGGGCCGGTTGCCTGGATGCGTTTGTTACATTCACTTACAATCCCCAATGGCTTGAAATCAAGAGAGCGTTGCCACTCGGACAACAACCTCAGGATCGACCCGATTTGGTAACCCGAGTGTTCAAAATCAAGCTGAAGGAATTGATCAACGACATTCACAAGAAGCATATTCTGGGATGCACGATTGCGGGAATCTATGTTGTTGAATTTCAAAAGCGTGGGCTGCGGCATGCACACATTCTCATTTTCTTTACCGAAGACTGCAAGCCACACACGGTCGAGGATGTAGACCACATGATCAGTGATGAACTTCCGAATTCATAAACAAACAAGTTGGCCCACGAGACGGTTGCTAGATGCATGATGCATGGTCCATGTGGAGCTGCGTTTCCAAATGCCCTCTGCATGGAAAAAGGCAAATGCAAAAAACAATATCCACGCAAGTTCGAATCTGAGACGGTGACGGATGTAAATGGATACCCTATTTATCGGCGTAGAGATATAGGGCATACAGTTTTGGTTCATGGCATTGAATTGGACAATTATTGGGTGGTACTGCACATTGTTTATTTCTCGACCAAATACGATGCGCACATCAACGTTGAGGTTTGCAACAATATTCATGCAATCAAATATCTATTCAAGTACGTATATAAAGGACATGATCGTGCAACTGTTGAATTCTCATGCCAGAACGACAATGCCACCGAAGGGAATGTGGTCAAAACTGATGAAATTATAAAATATTTTGACTATTGTTATGTATCTACATCGGAAGCAATGTGACACAACTTCAAGTTTGATATGCATGAATGGTTTCCTACCGCTGAACGTCTGCAATACCATTTGCCCAATTAGCAAATGGTGTTGTTTGACGATGACAATGATGTGCCCGAAGTGGCAACACGGTCAGCCATTTCCATAATGATGCTCATACAATGGTTCAAAACAAACCGAGAATCGAAAGTTGCACGAAGCCTTACGTTTGATCAATTCCCTCAGCAATGGGTGTGGAATCGAAAGTTGAAGCTATGGACAATGCGCAAGAGAGGCTTTGCCATTGGTCGCATGTATTATGCACACCCGACATCGGGTGAACGTTATTATTTGTGAATGCTGTTGAACTGCATCAAAGGTGCCACATCCTACGAGTATTTGCGGACAGTGGATGGCAAAGAGCACGACACATTCAAAGATGCATGCATTGTAATGGGTTTGCTTGCAGACGACAATGAATGGGATCAAGCCTTGGAAGAAGACGGTGTTTGGGATCGGGACGACAGCTCCGTGACATGTTTGCCTCCATGTTGATGTTTTGTGAGGTCACGAATCCCAGACAGCTATGGGATGCACAATGCACATTGGGAGTCTTTGAGAGATGACATTGAAGCAATGACACGCTGTGAGCGTGTTGATCCAACTGTTACCCTTTCTGAGGATGCGTTAAAGGATCGTGCATTGTATGAGATCGATCAGGTTCTCATGCGCAACGGACATTGCCTAGAAGATTTTCCAACGCTTCCGAAGTCTAATTACATCCCTTCTGTTCATGGAGGAAACCGATTGGTGGAAGAAGAGTTGGCTTATGATCAACATTCATTGACCATAGATGTAGACAATGCAGAAGATAGGCTCAAGATGATCAACGCAGCGCATATGAAACTATTTTGAATGCCATGACAAACAAAGAGGGCAAACTGTTTTTTATGTATGGGAGTGGTGGAACCAACAAAACATTTTTTTGGACAACACTTATGTCCCGTCTACAAGGGCAAAGCAAAATCGTGCTTGTAGTTGCCTCATCAGGAATTGCATATTTGTTGTTTCTGGGCAATAAAACCGCCCATTCAAGATTCAAGATTCTGATTGATCTACATGACGAGTTAACTTGCAACATCACATAATAGATGAAAGTGGCCGAGTTGGTGAGTAAAACTGATATGATCATTTGGGATGAAGCACCAATGATGCATTGTCGAGCTTTCGAAGTTGTTAATCAGACCCTGCGTGATTTGATGCAATTGGATGATGCACAAGCAACCGAGAAAATCTTTGGTGGGAAAATCGTGGTCCTTGGTGAGGATTTTCGACAGATCTTGCCTGTTATTCCCAAGGGGGGACGAGAAGACATTGTCAATGCTTCCTTGCCTCGATCGCATCTTTGGCAGCATGATACAATTTTTCGTCTTCATATCAACATGTGAGCATAGTAATGACATTCTTCATTTTGCACTTTAAAATTCACGAATTTACGTGGTAAAGCACCTTGTCAAAACCATAGTTATGACATTCTTAGTGTGGGAATGTAATGGAAGCCCAAAGAAGCAAGAATTTTAACGAATTTTATAGATCAACTAGTGAACATTTGGTAAACATTCGCGCTGAAGAATGTTTTGACAAGGTGTTTTACCACGTAAATTCGCAAATTTTAAAGTGCAAAATGAAGAATGTCATTATTATGGTCAAAACATTTTTCGGCGCGAATGTTTACCAAATGTTCACCGGTTGATCTATAAAATTCGTTAAAATTCTTGCTTCTTTGGGCTTCCATAACATTCCCGCACCAAGAATGTCATAACTATGCATGCGAATCATGGCAGCCAATTCTAAAAAGCAACAAGAGTTTGCCAGATGGGTGTTGAATGTTGGAGACGGTAGTCTTCCTGTCATTGCAGAAAAAGAAGGTGTTGATCCAGATTGGATCAAGATTCCATCCCATATGAGGCTACCAGCAGAAGATTGCAGCTTAAGATGATTAATCCAAACCATCTATCTAGATCACTAGTGCCACTCTTGAGATCCCATGTATCTTATGCAATGCAACATTCTAGCCCCCAAAAATACTGACGTTATGAAGTCAACAATGCAATTTTAGAATCGCTATCTGAAGAATCGCACACGTACCTGAATGTAAATTCTTTGACTCCAACAAAAGAAAGTGCAAGTATTGCTACAAGAGTTTCAATGGATTCATTGTATCCAGTGGAATTTCTAAACATTTTGCAATTTAGCGATATCGCAAATCATGAGCTGGAACTCAAAGTGGGCATGCCAATCCTTTTGTTATGCAATCTCAATCAATCAATAGGATTGTGCAATGGTACAAGGTTGATTGTCAAGAAATTGGGTTAGCGTGTCATTGAAGCGGACATCATCACATGGAATAATGTCGACAAACGTGTGTTCATAACCCCGCATCATCATGTGCCCCTCCGGGACTGATTGGTCATTTGTTCTATGTCGTCATCAATTTCCTGTTCAAATGGCATTTGCAATCACAATCAACAAGAGTCAAGGTCAAGCATTCAACAACGTTGGGGTATATTTGCCGTCTCCAGTCTATTCCCATGTTCAGCTATATGTTGCTATTTCACGGGTCATAAGTAGTGCAAACATCAAGATTTTCAACGGCCAGGGTCCCGATGGATACATGCGAAATGTCGTATATAAAAAGGTTTTGGAAATGTAGTTTGTATGCACACACACATGTGCATTAAGCACGGGGTTCAGACTAATATCATTAATACAACAATTAAACATTAGTCACAAAAAATAGAATTATAATATTTACATAGCTGCAAGGTACTCACACAACTAATTGTACAAATGGGAATAATTATTGAAATTAGTTGCAAGCAAGTTGAAAGTTTCATATCTAATGGGTAATGAAAATGCACACATGGCATAATTGTGTGTGTTAAAGCCATACATTAGTTGTAACACTAATTGTAAAGTAATTGTTGATTAGAAGTTACATTTATGGTAATTGTAATGTAGATGTCACATGTAATGAAATTGCAACTTGCCAAAAAATCAAACATGGTTATAATCATAAATGTTGATTACAACCATATATAGAGTGCATACACTGCACCATATAGGTGTCTATTTTGCAATTAACTTGTGATTATAACACAACTCCTTTATTTTTTTATGTGGCATTTTTTTTATTAGTTTTTCATATTTCCATGGGATAGTTTTAGTGTAGTTGTTTATTAGTTGTTTTAGAGCTTTAGTTGTAGGGCAGTGTGGTTGCAATGGACATAATTTTTCATAATGTATCATAGGATTTTAAGAAAAAAACCTAATCATGTTTTATGTTGAGTAAAACGCTTGAGGAAGGTATTTACCAAAATCTGACCTCTTTTTTACTCCCACCTCAAAGGTCTTTATTCTAGTAAAATAGGGCCCTACATGTTTTACCCTACATTTTTCTTTATCAAAACCATTTTGCATTCAAATGACTTGACCATGTTATGTAATTCCTTTTCATATTTCATGATTTGTTTAAAGTTAGAGCCCAAAACTATATGCATATTCCTTAGTGTAGAAAGGTTTTTTGATGGGGGCATAATCTTTCTTGAAATACCATTTAATGTTTTTCTTTAGGAAATAATATGTTTTTGGAATCACAATCAACATTTCCTTTAATAAAGGTTAAATTTTGCCACATAAGACATGCATGAAAAGAGATAAAATCTACCTTCAAAATCCTTTAAATATGTGGAATGGAATTTAACAAAAACTATTTTGGAAAAGAATCAAAAACATTTAACTTAAAATCTTAATGGTAATTTAATTAAGTTCAATTCACATTGTTGATAACACGTGATAATTCAATACTTTACAATCTTTTGTCATATACAACATGGCTTTTTGGTAAGTAACAAACATGGCATGATGATGCAGCAAGTTGCCAATAACATTATCACCATATGATAATGTAAATGTTAAACTATTAATTGGTTGGTAAAGTCTTCAAAATTTATACATTCCTACATCTATCACGGGTTGTAACCTATCAATACTGAACCTAGGATGGTAGACTATTAATCATTGTTGAACTTCTCTTTATTATCCCCCCTCTTTTTAACATTCCTACTTGAAGTTTATCCTTACATGTGAGTTTTTATCGGGCACAATTAAATTCATGTTATTCAAGTTCTTTGCAATGTTTTAGCCTATTGACAATACAACTTTGCAATTATAACAAGAAACATCTATAGGGAGTGCAAGGAGAGGAAGAGGCACACGACAAGGAATGAGAAAATCAACTTAGACACCACTACGTCAAGCTTAATTGAAAGTAGGTACAATTTCATGTGTAATATTAGACATAATGCTAAGAACATGCATAACACTATGAATAATTATAGTGCTAAGAAATCTTGAACATTTTTTACGATGGTAAAGTAACTAAAAACATTTTGAGGTTCTGCGTTTGATTTGATGCTACAAAGTGGAGCACCTAGCTTTGAAATAATTTGGCCATCCTTACTTTCACGTGATACTTACCACATGAAAATGGGATAAGATGGTTGATGAATTATGGCAGATGACAAAATTGAAAGACCCTTGCATAAAAATATGTGCATAGATAAGTGGAATGGTGTAAAGTCTAACTACATGAAAGTCTCAAATTACCATGTGAGGACTAGCCACTAAATTGCATTTTAGAATTTCATAATTGAATAACATGAATGCCACCATCTTCCAAGGCAATTCAATAAAAGTTTTATGATGTTATTCAAGCATTCCAAGGATTAAGGATGAACAACACACTCAAACACATGAAAAATGTTCAAACTAAGGGCAATGGGATTTACATGCCACTAAGTGGACATGATATAAAGGATTACATGTTGGAAAACATGCAATTGCTAGACCACGAGCTATAAATGCAAATGTAAATGGACAAGGTCTAAAGGAAATTTCATAAACTTGGATGTTTCTTATAGTCTAGCAAAAGCAATCAACTTTACGATTTCATCAATCTTGTAAACACTACACTAGTTGTAATAACATTCACAAGTCATCCAACATGGGACCACATGTATCAAATGTAAGAGATCAAATGCCTTTTCCTCAATCATTGAAAATTTAAACAAAAACAACAAATCCATCATAAAGATTATAAAACACATGACAATCAGATAGTTGGTGATTCAAAATCACAACAACAAAGTTTGATTACACACAACTAGGGAGCAACTACAATATTTCAAGGCCAAAAACAAGAAAATTTGTTAGACTAACAAAAATGTGGTTATTATTTTAGTGACTTTGAGTTTAGCAATGTGACATGCATTTATTCAAGATAAATTAAAATGTTTCCACATGTGGATCTATTTTCAAAAAAATTCAAAGATTTTAATCCAAAAAATACCAATGTACACATAAGGTTAATGATGAAAACAAACATGAATAACATAATTAAAAAAGTAAAATGCAATGACTTAAATGTAAAAATATGTCAAACTTTTGAATTCATTATTTTCAATATGACAACATTTGTCTTGAAACTTGTTGCATGTGTAATTTGAGCCAAAAAAAATTCAACACCTTTGTGGCCTATGATTTCCAAAATATTATTCCACTAATATTCTTTGTGTAATTCTTAAAATTTCATCACCTTATAAAAGAATTTGCTAAGTTTCAACATAAATGTGTACATTTTGTTATTCATCCTTCCTCCTTTCACCTTGGAACTTTAGTTAATCATTTTCAATTTCCAATTGAATCATCAGTGTTTATATCTCTACCATTCAAAATCAAATTGTGTAACATACAATAACACACTACAATAACTAGTAGAAAAAAGATTTGTAAACTTGTTTTCAATATCATATCCCAAAACATTTTTTTCAACATCTTGAAAAAAAGTTTCACCACATTCTTGCCATGAGACAATTGTTAATTACATAATGCTTCAAAAACAATGTGTTAGATGTTGATTTGCACCTTGTGGGGCACCATCAACCGAAGCAAGAGGGGATGCCTTTTATCGCCAAGGATGTATGGTTGAATCCCTTCTTCTACACAATCAACAAAAAACAAGTTTCCATCAGTGATCCAACAATACAAAAAAAAAAAAAAGTTACAACTTTTCATACATCATTCACAAAACTTGGAATGCCAACAAAGATATCCCAAAATGGTTTCACGTGATCCATAAGTACTTGTGATTGAATGTTGTATCCTTTTGACTTCAAAGAATAATAATCATTACAAAATGTTGATCGTTTGGTTTTTAGTCGTCTATGTTGCAACTATGGTCCATGGATTGATGGCGAATCACAAAAATCCTTAAACCTAGCCATGATCTCCACCATCTCATTCCCTTCAAGCCACTTGAATTGATTATTCAACTTTGTATTCATGGCACATGTGAACTCATGCAATAGAAAATGCATGGTAGACTTCTTGATAGCAAAAAACTTAGAACAATGAAAATATTGAGCCACATGAACCAACTTATACAAGTTGCAAGCCATGTGAATACTCACAAACATTGTTGATCAAAATTTGGTATTTGTATTTTCTATCAAAGGCATCAACTAATTTGTTAGGCATTGCACACACTTTTTACTAACATGAATATGTTCAATCAAGTAATGATCATCATATTGAGTTAGCGAGAAATGGGTACCATGTGGTTGATCTAGCCTTAACCCTATCATCAAACTCTTGGTTCCCTAAAAGTTCATAGACACAAATTTTTTTGAAATTAGGATCATTGCATTGTGCATCATTTCAAAAAAATCACACATCATCTTTTAAAGAAAACACATTATGAAATTCAACTTTGTCATATCAAATTATGCACCTATAAAACCAATTGTAAGGGTTAGATTAGAAAAACAATTTCAACGCAACATATTCAAAGGAAAATCAATGTAAAGGATATAATTCAAAGCACATGAAGAAATATAATCTTGAGCACAAAAAAGATCCATCTTCAACCATCACCAAACACCAAAAAAAAGTAAAAGGAGAATGCTACATTTTCATGGAAGTAAACTAAAACCTTAAAAAACAATTAAAAAACTTCAAGAAGAATGATTGTGTGAATACGATGAAATGATGATTCTTTTGATGGTTAGCCATGAAGTTGCATTATGAGTTTCAAAGGATAGCACACAATAGAACTCCATGATAAGAAAATGCACAATAGGTTTAGGGCATCTGGTTTATCATTTATAAGTATGAACAATGATAGGTTGACTTGTTGTTAATAGCTTGGTAACTTAATTCATCTTTCATGTGTGAACATGGATAACCAACAACTAATTAATTAAAATGTGAACATGAATTAATTATGTTCGAATTTGATTCATTAATTATTTATCAATTTTTATGGCTTATAATTAAATGTGAATTGACCTTAAAAATTTACATGTTAAAAAAACATTTTTGACAAGTAGAATTGAACCATAATTTTTTTTTATCAATGAATTTTTGCCAAATTTCAAGCTTAAAATTGTGATTTTCATTTTTGACCTATACAAAAGATCTTTCATGGAAAAACTAACAACAAATCACCAAATTGCAAAGGAAAAAAATCCCAATGTTTTAATGAGAAATTCCAATAGCTAGTGAAGAATATAGAAGTATTTTGTTTTTAATTTCAACTTTTCATATTCGGCATGTAGCCAAATTTGGGGAAATTATCTATTGAATGATCATCATTTTGGCTACATTGCAAAATCGTTTTTAAAAAACATTGAATTAGATTTGTTTGACACCTTAATTCACAATGCTTTTCCCATCAATTTTGTGATGATCATCCACTGGAAGGTTTAACTAAAATCCAACAATATGATGTGGCAAAACAAACAAGCATAAGAAACTTCAGCCTCACTTTGATTTACCCAAAATTTGGCTATACACAAAATATGAAAGTGAAAATGTTTAAGCATCTGTTTTGACTTTTGTCTGCCACCACCTAAAGACAAAATTTACAAAAAATAATTGTTGATTTTTATTTTCAGTTTTCAATTCCCTATTCTGGCAAGATCTCCTACTGAACCCCCCAAAAAGAAAAGCAATCTCCTTTTAGGGTTTGATTAGAGATTAGAGACTTGTTGAGATCTTGATTAGAGATTAAACACCCATGTAAGAGACTCATTAGTAGCTGTGATTAGAGATCCAGCTTTACTAGACTCATCAAAACCAGTGTTAGAACTGACCTCTAGCTAGAACCCAATTTGGAACCAGCCCAAGATCTTGTTCTGGTTCTTCATTTTTAAAATTTTAACTTCTAATTTTCAGCTTTTACTAGGTTTAGTTTTTAGTCTAGATTACATGAATCGGATCTAGTTTTCAGAACCAAAACTGGAATCAAATTTCAGGTTTTTTTTCCTCCTTGAGAAACGGAATCTGGGCCCATGGGCTCAGATTACAGGGCCCAGATTACAGCTTCCATTTTGGTGTGGAACCTAAACCGATCTTATATTTTAATAGAACTGGAACCAGATGTTCTTCAGAGACGTCAAGAACCACGCACATTGGTATTTGGTTCTTGTAGTTCTTGACTTTTCCGAAGCACCTCTACTATCAAATTTGGTTTTGGTTCTTCAAAATTAAAATTTTTTGGGTGGAATTCAGACCCGGCTCCAGTTCAACATTGGGTGAGGAACTTATGATTGACTGCCCCTGTATCTCGGGTTCCATCTTTTAATTTTTTTTCTCCACAACCTCAATTCTAGTTCTGCAGATAAAATGAAAACCATGAATCAAAATTTTCTAGTTCCACAAATAAATGGAAACTATGAATCAAATTTTGAGTTTGAGGCGCAGTTTAAAGCACAAAAAAGAGTTGGGAATTAACACTTTTTTGAAGAAAGAATTAATTAAGAGGGCTAAATCTCACACTATAAGCATTAAAACGATCAGAATCTAATTTAGAATTCGCAACGGCGATTTTATCCTTAATTAAGAGATAGACAGCAATGATTAAGCAAGTCTTCAGAATGCCACGAGAGACGAGAACTCTTGTAAGTCCAGAACTTTTTGTCAGCAGCAGCCAGAAAGCTCAAGGTGCAAATTGTCTACAGAAATCAAGAATTAAGAGCCTCTTTTCTTTAGGCTGTTGTAATCACCCAGTTAATTTATACAGAGAGTGTGTTATGATCCGAGCAGCCTAATAGAAAGCCGCTGGCAAAATTTACTTTCCATTGCAGAGCTGCAAGCAAAGTGTGGCAAAAGTATGTAATCAATCATGTTAGAAACTCTAGGAACACAGGTTCTTAGAGAAAAAGATTGAGGATAAATGTCAACCCTAAGTCACAGTTTGACTTAGAGCTCTCACACAAGTTTTTTTTTTGGGCCAAATTTTGTCAAGTTGGGATTTTTTTTCCCAAGTTGTCGTACATATAATGCTTTCAGGGGGTTTTCAGTGACCAAAATTTGAATTTTTTTGAAATGAAAATCCTTCATATTTTTTGATCTCCACATTTCACTAAATCATTTTATGGGTAATTGCCACTTTGGCTAACATCACAAAATTGGGAAAAAATAGAATAAAACACACACACGCCTGCGAGTCTGACAGCTCCCGGAATTGGGTCAATACTTGCCCTGTGGAGCTTTGAGATGACTGAGCACAGCTAATTGAAAAAAAACATGGAAAGAATCTGTGATCACAACGACCTACTGGAAAGATGTCCTGACCCCCAATTCTCCAGAGAACTCATCAGCAATAGTAGGCAGTGGCGGCAGCAACGGCAACAAGAAGCAGGCAATTGAGAAATCCAAATTTATATTCATCTCAGCAGCTTCACTGGAAACAAAGATTTGTACACAAACAACAACAACAACAACATCAATAAGGACAAAATGTCTGCAACAAAAACCAAAGTGTACATACACTGTGTTTGTCTACAACCAAATCCGCACGATTTTGGAAGAACTTCTTTCACCAATTAGGTATATCGTGTTATAAAACTCGACGATCCATCGCTGTGGAGCTTGGGCCAGAACGACTTTGTTATTCATGACTGCCTGCTTTAGTTGTATTCCGAGCTCACAGGCGTGTGAGTAGCTGGAGGAGCGGGGCTCAGGAAGAGACCGTCGTAGATAAGAGCGGCAATGGCAGCGCCGATGAAAGGACCCACCCAGTACACCCACTGGTTGGTCCAGTTCCAGGCAACCACTGCAGGTCCCAAGCTACGAGCCGGGTTCAAGGAAGCGCCGCTGAAGGGAGCTGCGACTAAGATGCCGGCCAGCACCGTGAAGCCGATCGCTAGGGGCGCGATTGTTCCAATGGGTCCCTTCTTGGGATCCGCAGCTGTGGCGAAAACCACGAACACGAGAGTGAAAGTGAGCACAATCTCGATCAACACGGCTCCCCACAGACTCTCCCCAACTCCCACAGTGTGAATTGGTACCACTTCGCCAGTGCTTACCAACTGAAGCACCCAAGCCCCCGCAATCGCTCCGAGGATCTGTGCAATCCAGTACAGTACCAGCCTAATGATGGTGATCTGCCCAGCTAATGCCAGTCCCAAAGACACCGCCGGATTCACATGTCCACCGGAGATGTTGGCAGTTGCTGCCACCAGCACGGCGAGCGCGAATCCGTGCGCCAGGGCCACTACGATAAGCCCAGATGCATCAGTAACCCCGACGTGAACCTTCTCATACGACAAGACGGAACCGGCGCCGATGAAGACGAAGAGGAAAAGGGAGATGAACTCCGCCAACGCGCCCTTAAGTGCGTCTGGCGCCGAAAACTCATCAGCTTGACCCACCGCAACCTTCACCATCTTGTTTCGTTATTTGCACTGCAACAACAGCAACGATATCAAATCGAGTACGGATTTCGACAAAACCAGCAACAAATTCGACGAGAACGACGACGATGAATTCACGACTTCTGAAGGACGGCTCAGCGATCCTTTCTCTTTCTCTTCTTCTTCCTTCGCAGCTCAACTCAGTTGAAGCTTTGCTCGAGCACACGAATATTATAGCACCGTGAGGGCTATTTCCGAGGCGGAATCTTATGGGAAAAGGCAACAGGCTATTGACAGCGGAATGCCGGAATGCAGACTGACTGGAACTGGCTTAGTAATGGTACGTGTGCATTCTGGAAGCATGCATCCTGGACGCTGGCGTAAAATGCACGTGTGCATGCTGAAACCGTTCATGCTGGCACGGGGGGATATAGGCGTAGAATGTACATGTACATTCTGGAACTGTTCATGCTGGAACAGGGGGGGGAATGAAGTTTGGAATTGGCCGGATGGTGGAATGTGAGTTATAATCAGTGGAACGGGCACGACTGGAATGCGTGCGACGTGGCACTGCAGGTGAGAAGAAGCCCGTCAGAAAAATCAGCCGCAGATTCTTCAGTCCACCCGTCCGCCCCACCGGCCACCCGGTCCCACCCGCCCCGCGCCCCGACCCCCGCCGCCCGATTTTCTTTCAGCTTTTCTCCTGTGACTAGACTAAAGTTACCTATCACCATTTCCCCCTGCCTCTGGTTACTAATTTACCGACCGTGTTTGCACGTCCTCTCACCTCCATATGGTTTTGTGGTTGGATAATTTTGCTCAAGTGGTGATTGGAAATGGTTTTTGGGGGCTGAATATTTATGCTTGGTGGTGCTCGGAAATGAGTTTTAGGTTTTTTTTTTTTCCTTGGTGGTGATCAGAAATTATGGTTTTGGGGGTTGAATATTTTTGCTCTATGGCAATCAGAAATGGTTTTTTGGGGTCAGATGTTTTTGCTTTGGTGGTGAATAAAAAAAAATTTCATGGTTGAATATTTATGCTCCATGCTTATTGTAAAGGGTCAAATATTTGGTGCTTGATAGTGATTGGAAATACTTGTTCATAGTTTTGGATATGATTTTTAAGCTACTTGTGGGTCCAATGAAGATTTATTCTTGGTGATTGGAAATGGGATTGTTTGAAGTTTGAATTTGATTACAGGGATTCATGCACTTGTAATCATCAATCTATTCAGCTTTTTGTCTTGGGAGGGGTGTTTTGGTCTCATGTTTTTTGACTTCACCAAAGTGGGGGAGCACATGGGTTACTTGCCAAGCCTATTATTATAGTTTTGTACCATGTTTGAGTTCCTATAACAAAAGATCCTAAAACCTTCCAAGTGTCCCACAAGTTTTGTGTGTGTTGTAAGACAATTGGTGCATGTTGTGCACCAAATGGTGAAGTCGCATGTGGCAATGCACCCATTCATTTTGTTGACAAAGAGGAAAAGTCTAAGCAAGATAACCTTACCTTTTTACAGACACACATACCCTCCCAAAGTCCAATGAAATTACCATTTACTTTCTAAAGGCCTAGATTCTTTTGGCTAAAAAAGGAGTGCATTCTTTGGGCAAGAAATTGTTACATTAAAAAAAACACAAAAACACACAATTCTAATAGAGAAGCATGGAAGATTTGGGGGAGGTGCAATACCTCCAACTTTCAAATCATCCTCTCCACACATAAGTACAAAGGTGTGTGTTTAATGTATTGTCTTACTTAGCTTGTGTTCCTATATAAACCTTACCCTAAGGTCAGTTTCATCATTAAATAATCCTGAAAATAGTGAAATGAATTTTTGGTGAAATGTGAAGTTGAGTTGTTGGAAATCATCATAATTATCATAGGCTACACTCTGAATAATTTCACTACTGCTCATGTGACAATTATCATAATAGATCATGGAAAATTCAATAATTTGAAAATTTAAAAACGAATTATGTTTTGGAAAAAAAACAAAATTATTCATCAATGTGGAAACTGATCCTAGGCTAGGGTAGAGTTAGTTCATACCAATCCCAAGATGTTGTTGGTGCATGCTTTGATTCTACAATGGACAGCAAGGGCTTGATGTACAAATGCAGGCCTACACATGTAACTTGGAGGCAACATCCCTCATCAAAACTATTCAAGTGAAGCCATGTGGCACAGCTTAACCTAATTTTGACCTAATTTTTAAATTTTTTTTCCAATTTGCTCGTGGAGTCAGTCAGGGTGGCGAGCAGCCCTAGACTGATTCACACACATTTCGTCAGCTTGGCGACTTTAAAATTTCAAGGAACTCTTAAAACTGCAACTAGTAGACATAAATGTGGCGAAACCCTCCCCCCCCCAAAAAGACACAATTTGCTGTGCGTTTTAGGCGATTAAAAATGAAACCCACCCACTCTTTTTCCCATTGTATTGGTTGCCAAGTTTTTTTTAAGTAGAAATCTAGCGATAATTTGCTAGGGGAAAAAAAAAACACTCAGTGACCCCATAGTAAGGCCCTAGGATGGGAACATTGCTTATATAAAGTGGCTTAGGACAAGGTTGTAATCCAAGTGCGGCCCCACATTTTGGGAATGTGGCCCTACCCATGAGCATTACCTATCGTAAAGCACAAGGCAAATATTATCTATCATAAGACAAAAGATGCACAAGGCAGGATTCTTTGAGGAGGCATTTTGAATTTGGAAGCATCTAATAATTATCATCTATTTCTCTTCTCCAAGTACTTGACACGTTTCTTTAATGGGGGGAATAGGACAAAGAGGCTGAGGACAAGGGCCATAGCTGAGTCTGGCCCAGCATCATTTTGGGAATGTTGGTCACCCCTCAACTTTTTAACCCTTGAACATAAAAACCTCCATCCAGACTCATATTAGTGCATTTGGAGGAGCACTTACAAGAGCATGAAAACCTGGGGAGGCGGGAGGGGGGATTTTTGGAAAGTGGTGAAAAAAATTGGTGGTCCCCCAAAGCCGTAAGCATCCCAGCTCATCAAACCATTAAGAACTAGGTACATCTGCACCTGAAGCTTGTCTTCTCATAAACAAATTGCACTATCTCTTGACAACCGCATCACCATGTTGTTGGTTGGCAGCAAAGAGCATCACTTTGCTTTTAGTACTTTCTTCTAACTTTTACTTTGGGTCTCAGCAGATCCGTCCAAATGTCATGCTTCATCACCATAGTACTGGCCTCATAAGAAGTGGCAAATTAAGTTTTAGATGCCACTTATGCCACTTGCTCCGTAGGCCTCCGCGCCACATTATAAGTTTTTTTATAACTCTGTAAACCACATTATATAATTTGGCGCGTAAGTGTGGTCACTCCGTGCCACATTATAACTCCGTAGACCACACTTTTCTGATAGTTAGGGCGAAAATTGCATTTTGGGCTAGCAAGTGGCGCCAATCTTTGGCGCCGCGCCACTTTATATTAAAAAGGATAAAAAATGGCATATGCCACTTATTATGAGGCCAGCCATAGTAGCAATATTAGTTGATTTATGTAAGTTGTTTTTTATTAGTTTACATGGTGCTTAGTGCTTATATACTTGTCTACAGTGTAAAGATAGTTTTCCTATCCTCAGAGAAGAAGTTGAACAACATTTCAAGCTCCTCTCAAGTTCATAGGCCATTTCAACTCGAAACCCATAGTTTTCCTATCCTCAGAGAAGAAGTTGAACAACATTTCAAGCTCCTCTCAAGTTCATAGGCCATTTCAACTTGAAACCCATAATAACTTAACTTTTATATGTGGAGTCCTGTGCTGTTGGCCCCAAGTGTGAACCCAATACAAAATAGGGAAACTCAACATGTGAACATTGTTTTGCAATGTATGTATCAATTTTTTGAACAGCCAAATATGAAAGGAAATCATGCTTGAATTGAATGGTAAGCCTTCAAGTGTTATCACATTCTCAACTGATTTTTTTCCTTCCAAAACCTTGTTTCTTGAATTCATTTGAATTTCAGTGAAGAAATTATTCACTATTCAAGAACTTTTTGCTCCACAAGTCTAAATCTCATGAAACCAAGCCCATGCACCACTCCTCGTCAAGAGCTTTCCAAAGACACCAAGAACATGATCTGAAGCATCCCAGTCCTGGTTGAGTGGATCTCATAACTACAAAACAAACTACCTTCCTTCATAAATATTTTTACACTGTATAGTTTCAGGCTAAATTGCATAGCATATATCATAAGAGCATCTCTAGGCCCCAAGGTCCATAAGTCACACACCCCACCCCCAGAAATTTGGGCCCATGATTTTTTTGTTGGGTGATTTTTTTTCCATTTTGTGAAAAAAAATTGAATGAAGAATATTTTGTCACAAATTCCCTGATGTTTTGAGGGGAAAAACTACAAAACTCAATTTGTAATATAAAATTTGCCATTTTTTGTCAAAATTGCCCGCAATATGAATGGGTGCTTCAGATTATCTACTTTCATATTTTCTACTCCAAATGGAGGATTCTACTAGCATTGGTTATCACATCCAACATACAATGTTAATTACTTCCCCATGCTCCCCCCTAAACATGAGAAATTGGATAATATAAAGTGGAAGACTATTTAAACGCCATCAACTTGGCCAGTCATGAATCATTGTGTCTTGTGCAACCTTTTGTTTTTTGGCAATTCTATAGTCTTAAGAAAATTTTGAAAACAAATTGTCACAAATTCATTTTTTAAATGAAAAGAAATTCCAATTTTTTATTTAGTTTTCAAAAAAAATTTAATTATCAAATTTCTTTACATGATAAAGGAGGTAGCCAAAACTACATAAGGCTTTGTTTTCCTTTCATATTTTGTTAAGAACCAAATTTGACTAAACCAACTTATGGATGATTGGCACCTTGACTACATCACAACTTTTATAAAAAAAACCTAAATCATGTGCATGTTTAGAAGTCGAATCTCAATTTTACATTATTTAAAAGGTTGTATTTCATCCAAAGTTTTATGTACAACCTATTTTATTGCTACTCATGAAGATGTTTTAATCCATGGTTTAATTTCATTGAACTTTACAATTAATCCTATTATTTCCCTCTTCCTTCACATTTAAATAGGTTTTTTTCAAGGGCTATTGAATTTGTTATAAACATCATATGATTTAAGAATAAACCAATGTTGGGTAGTTTTCACATTTTTTAAACATCCATTCCAATTTTTGGAAATAATAAAATATTGATATTTTCCATGTTTTTGGGACTAATTAAAAAACTGGACCACCTATGATCCATGTAGCTTGGTTTTTTAAGGTGTAACTGAAGGGGTTTCAATTCAAGACCTTTTGGGAAAATGTCAAACATTTAATTATTATGCTACATGTTTTCTCAAATGAAAAGCTTATCAAAATCAACACATCCATGAATTTGTCAAGGGGTAGCAAGATTAAAGAAACTATTCATTTTCAATTTTGTAACAATATGCAAATTGAAAGAGCATTCCATGAATCCTAAAAAAAAGGCATGCGAATTCTAAGATGGAACTATTAGAAATTCACAAGCTTGATTTCAAGGTGAAATTAATCTACACAAATAAAAAAGAAAGCAATTAATGAAAATAGAAACCAAGATGGTGTACAAACAAGCCACAAGGAACCCAACTCACAAGACAACCATGGTTCAAACATGGGAGGAATTCATCATTTTCCTCCTTATAGTATGCTCTATGATTGATGACAAGGACTATATCAAAATGACAAATTTTCTTGAAACTCCAAAATGGAAATCCTGAAAATTCTTAATTTTTTCAAAATATGAATATTGCAATTTTGCAAGTACGTTGTTCCCACATATAAACTCTTTAATTGAAAAGCTCTCAATCGATATATTTTTTCAACACAATAATACACATTCTAATCAATTTTCATTTGACCTTTATTGTTTATACATTTTAATAATAAAAAATCAAATCGTTAGATTGATTCATGGTCATCCTTTAAGTCATATAACTTGAGTCTCAAATATTCAAATGTAAAATGTGAGTTTACTTTTAATATTTATGATTAAACAACTTTTCAATAATATAAAGAAGGTTTGATTTGAACAAGGTTTTCAATTTACACTTTTATCACAAAGATTTGGGACACTCAGAAGACTCCAACTTTCAAAATGGGTATTCATTTAGAAGCGTTGAGTTTCATTCTTCCACACCTACATCACAAACTTAACATTTCATGATTTAATAATGAAAATCATGCAAAATTCGTTAACTCTTATGTTTCACACATTAATATTGTGCATTGAAAACACATTTGACACACACATATATAAGAAGATGCAAAATTTGTGTGACATTCATTTATTCATAGGTTCATACTTCATTCATCAACACGTTTATCGATGTGTCAAATGTGTTTTCAATGCATAATATTTGTGTGTAGAATGTATGAACCTATAAATGAATGAACTTTGCACAATTTTCATTATTAAATTTGTCACATACTAAATTTATGATGTATTGGCATGTGCTTACATCTTAGGACATTTTTTCATCTCACTACACTAGTCATAGCTCAACCACGGTCATGAAAATGCAAGATTAAAATTGTGACCAAAAACATTATTTGAAATCATTACACAAGTCATGGGTATCAACTTCAAATCCATTGCAAAAAAAAACATGTTCATACCAACCCATGTGTTTACAACTTGTGACCAAATCAACCATTTTTATGATTGCCATTTCAACTATATTTTGTGGCACATGATAAGATCTTGTAATCACATATTCAATTACAAAATGGTTTTAAAGTTATAAATGTGATTGTGATTTGTAATTACTACTATTTTGGACAAAAATGAAAACAAAATGTGCCTTCATATCATCCACAATTGGTGGCATCCAATAATATAAATGAAAAATTAGTTGTTTATGTGACCTATAATGTGTTGCACATGTGATTAAACAACATGCATGGTGTTTTGTTCAACTTCAACTACAATTATATATCATAGTTGTAAATGTACACGTGTTAATCATAAGTTATTATATGTAACATGTCATGCTAATTTATGTAGCTTAAGATTAAGCAACCTTTAGGTAGCCTAAATAACTTAAAGAACCTCCAAATAACCTAGGCAACTTCAAAGTATACCTCTTAGTAACCTAAATAGCTGTTTGGTAGTCCTTGGGTACCTTAACAACCCCTAGGTACTTTAGGTAATGTAAATAACCCTCAGGTGGCCTATATAACTTAAACAACCCACACTCCACCAATATGCATCCAAGCTCACTTTGTGTTTCATTAGATTTTGAATGTAATTAGATAAATTTACCATGGTGAAAGTGGCCAACCCCTTAATAAACATAATGAAGTTACTATGAACATTTGAATTCATTTCAATAGCTAATTAAATTCACCAATAGTTAATCAAATTCATTAATAATTAAATCCCTAATAATAAATTCAATAATAGCTAATTACAAACCTAGGTTAAGTACCTAAGAGCTTTCATTAGGCTACCTAGCTTAAATTTAAAAACTAGCCCATCAACCTAGGGTGAAAGTTTGAACCTTTCACCTCTTTTCACCACCATGTTTAAGGATCTTGAGCCATATATTGAACCATTATTTAAATGCAAGATTTTTTTTTGTCATCACATTATTATGCACTTTTTTTTACCCTAGATTGTTTTTGGCAATTCTTGGATGTTCTACCATAAGCTCTTTTAAGTTATTTTATCATAAGCCATTGTTGGCTATTCTACATTATTTTACCATTGACAATTTTTGGTTATTCTACCATAGTCTATTTTAGGTTATTTTATTTTAAATTATTGTTTGTTATTCTATATTATTTTACCATTGGCAATTATTGGCAATTCTACCATAAGCTATTATAGGTTATTCTATCATATGCCATTGTTTGTTATTCTAGACTATATTATCATAGGTTTTTAAAGCCTATTGGTGATTATTCTATTGTAAATTATTTGTAGCTAATTTATTATAGGTTTTTGTTAATTATTCTAGGTTTTATTATCATGGGCTATTAATGTTTATTTTATTATAAGTAATTGTTGGTTATTTTAGGTTATATTACCATAAGCTATTGGTGATTATTATATTATAAGTTATTTTTTGTTATTATAGGTTAAATTACCATAGGTTATTATTGGTAATTTAAGGTTATTTTACCATTGATTATTATTTACAATTAGTATTTTTTTATGTTATTACATAATAATGGCATAATTTTCATGGTTTTATGGGTCGCATGCGTTTTCATTGTTCCACCCTACCCCATTATCATTATTTATGGACCACCTTTTGAGCCTAAGTATTCCTGAGTGATCGATAGCATACAAGTACCATGAAGGAAAGGTGAAAAAACCCTTTTTTTAGGTAGTGAATGCATACCAAGTTGGTTAATTTAACCTTGACCACCCTAGTTAAAGGATAACACCAAGAGAAAAAATCCTTTAGCCTCTTCATAAACATGATGGATTATTGGCCCAAGATCATTATTTTTTTTACCATTTATTAACACATCATACGTACATAGTTCAAATTTTTGACCAATTCACCAAAAATTGTTTCAATTGTTTTTGGTAGATTACTTATTTAGGTTGGATTGGATGTCAACCTATGGAGGCACCATATGTTATTATTGGACAAATTGCTTTAATTGGTTTTTTCCTCTATTTTGTCATTACACCCATTCTTAGAAAATTATAAATTAAATTAATCCAAAATTCTAATGTTTGCGAAGATTTAAATCCTCGCAAGTTTTCCCACATTTTTAAGAGTTATATTCTACCATTAAATTATTTCTACCAATTCCAATAAAGCAATAAAATAGAAGGATAATATGTTTGATTAGAATTACTTATTGATAAAACATTTACGATTTATTTTTATTATTATTAAGGACTTAATAACTAGGGCTTTGGAAAATCAATGTGCAAAAACAAATGCCAAAAAATCAACCCAAATAACCTCTAATCAACAATTGGTGGCCTTAGAAAACAAAAACTAGCTATTTTGCTATTTAATGCATTGATAGAAAACATGTATTTTCCAACTTATTTTTATTGATTAAAAGAGTCAAAAAATGTCATTGTCAACTAAATTTTGACTATTTTAGTTCACAATGACATTTTTTTCAACTCTTTTAATCAACAAAAACAAGTAAAATAAATTTTTTTTATATTACTGAGCTTAGGCTATATTGGCTATTTAACATTAATTTACAATTGGCTATTATTGGTTATTCTATCATAGGCTATTGTTGGTTATTTTAAATTATTTTATCATTAACTATTATTGGTTGTTTTATTATCGATTATTGTTGCCCATTTCATCATAAATTATTATTAGTTATTTTATCATAGGTTATTGTAAACAATTTTAGATTATTTTACCATAGGTTATTGTTGACTATTGTTAGTTATTTTTTATTATTTAAAAATAAACTATTGTTGTATCTTATTATAGGTTATTCTTGGCTATTTTAGGCTATTTTACCATAAGTTATTATGACTATTGTTGGTTATTTTTAACTATTTTACCATAAACTATTGTTGGATATTTTATCATAGGTTATTGTTCATTATTCTAATTTATTTATTGTCAATTATTTTTGTTTATCCTAATTTATTTATCACAGGTTATTACATTAATTATTTTATTATAAATTATTATTAGTTATTCTAGTTTATTTTACCTTAGGGTATTCTTGAATATTCTATTGTTGGCTATCGTTGCATATTTTTGCATTATTTTATTATTGGTTATTTTATTTTAGGTTATTGCTTGTTATTTTACCTTAAATTATTATTGGTTTTCTATCATAAATTACCATTGGCTATTTAAGATATTTAATTTTAAACTATTTTTAAAATTTTATTATTGGCTATTATTGGTTATTATAGGTTATTTATCATAAGCAATTTTTATATTCTATCATAGGCTATTGTTGGTTATTCTAAGCTTTTTACCATTGGCTATTATTGGTTATTCTATAATAGGCTATTGTTGACTATTTTTGGCTAGTATATCATCAACTTTTTTAAAATTTCAATGTTATTTACCATAAGTTATTATTGGTTATTTTAAGTTATTTTATTGTAAGTTATTATTGGCTATTCTCTTCTAAATTATTTTTAATTATTATAGGTTACTTTTGGTTGTTTTAGATTATTTTGTTGTAGTTTATTCTTGGTTATTCTAAACTATTAATTAAAAATTCAATTATTATTAATTATTATACCATATGTCATTTTTTGCTATCTAGGTTATTATTCATTATTTTAGATGAATCTACCTTAAGTTATTCCATTTTAATAACTACTATATGCAAATTTTTTAAGTGTTATTTTACCTTGAATCATTATATTTTATTTTAGGTTATTTTAAGTTATTATAGATCCAAGCATGGGAAAGAGAACCAAAAAGTATGTCCACCCAAATCCAAATTTTAAATATGTTAATTTTCCAACATAAACAAAGAAAGTGGGTTCAATTCTTTTTAGGTTTTATTTTATAAGCCTCCAAAATTCCATTGATTTTTAATGACTTGAATACAATATTTGAAAAAAAATTAGTAAAATAAAAATAGCTAATAGGTTAATATTACATTTCATTCTTATTTCTACATTAAACATAAATATATTTTGATTCCACTATGAAAATTTCCAAAATCCACTGGCATATTTTACATGTTATTGATTAAAAATAAAATAGATCTAATATTTAATCTATTTGTGTTTGAATTTTAATCTATTTTGCATGTTAAGACATTTGTTTGATTTTGATGAACATATATAAAATTATTTTAAACTTGTGGTTTTTAAATATACAACAAAGTAAAAAAAATACATAGAATTATATATTAAAGTAAACAATAATATTTAATTCAATATACCAAGCCATACTTGATGTGCACTTTTCATTTATGCTATAAAATAATTTGCTAGTTTATTTTACTATGTTTTTGCCCTTATACCTTTTAAATAAAATAACTTATAATAACATAAAATAAAATGACTTTGAATAGCTTAAGGTATAACTTAAAATAACATATATTAGCTTAAAATAAAATAACTTTAAAAGTACAACCTAAGGTTAGTTAAATAGTTAATTTTTTTAAAAATAAAATGACTATAATAAGTTATTATACCTTGGAATAGAATAACCTATAATAGTTTAAGGTATAATTAAAGGTATAATAACTTATAATAACCTATAATAATTTAAGGTATAAGTTAGAATAATTAAGGTAGTTTAACATAATAATAACATAAAGTAACCTAAGATATTTGAAACAACATTAAAATAAACTTATTTAACATAATGAATTATAATAATGAATAAGGTTAACTAATAATGAAACATGATATTTACATAATGACCCTATAATTAAATAACTTTAACCAAGGTGAAATCATTTTAAGGTGTAATGAATCTATTTCACTTTTAAGGTCCCATAGTGATTTCGGTTAATGATTACACCTTGCTTTTGTAGTAGTGCCATAAAAAACCCCCTAAGCAAGCACCTAAATACCATAAGCAACCCCTTGGTACCTTGACAACCTATAAGTAGCATAAACAACATGAATAATTTGAATAAATAATTATTAAGTAATTTAAAAAACTTTTAAATAGCCCAAATAAGTATCCTAATTAGCTTAGGTAGTTTTATAATAGATCCTAAATAACCTTAGTAGCTTTTAAGTAAACCTTTAAGTCTTAAAATAGGTTAAACATCCTTTAAATAACCTTTAGATATTTTAACCAACCCCTAGGTAGCTTAAGCAACCTCTAGGGGCCAGTGATACCCCTCAAATAACTTAAACATGCCTTAAGTAGTCCTTAAGTACCCTAGGTAATGTAGTTTACCTTTAAGTACGCCTATATATACCTCAAATAAAATAGAGTAAGTTGAATAGGTCACTTAAGTAGGTTAATACAAATATTTATTAACATATGATTTTATTTCATATTACATAAAACAAATTTGGTTCAATTATAAGCATTTTGCTCTTTAATGTGAAGGTGAAAGGATCGGATATTTACTATCACAATTTATTTACCCCCATTAACCTAAATAATTTAGGTGCTTACTTTAGGCCAAAATGTTTAACTTAAGTTGTCATGGGCATGAAAACTATTAAAACAAACAACGAAAGGATAGGTATAAGTCAAAATCCAAAATACAAAACAAAAGGACTAAAACAATAATACAAAGGCTAAAACTATAAACACAAAGTGTGCAAGACCAAAGTACAAACAAATATTTATTATAATAAAATAAGCAAACATAAACATAAAAAGAATAAAACGAGGTTATAAAACAAGATCATATTTCATATTGGTGTTGAACAAATTAAAGGTAATTAAAGGTTCATACCTTTGTTTATACCCTTTTGGGGACTTAGCTCAAAAAAACTTCCATGGAAGTTTCCATGTGCCCACCAACTAGGGAAGTTTTTTAAGATGCGTCCTAATTACAATGAACTATGAGTTAATTAAAATTTATTTGAAAGTGAAATAAACATTAACTATGAGTTAATTATAAGTGAATAAAGAATTAATTATGAGTTGACTAAAAGTTAACTAAAAGTTAACTAAAAATAAACTAGGAGTTAATTAGGAATGAACTATGAATGAACTATGAATCATGTATATGAATGAAATTTACTCATCATGTGAAAGTGATGTTTGTGACATAAGCCACATAAACTTCCTATGCCATGTTTTAAACTAGGATCCATAAGGTTGCCATGTTCTTAACTAAGGTCCATAATTAACCTAGGTAGGCCACATGGTGCCATGTGCTAACATTAAAAGTCCAAAAAACTTAAACATCCTCGCATTTTAGTTGTAAAAGTAGTCACAAATGATTATGCCACATAAACATACACAATAGCAAATTTTAATTGTAAAAACTAATCATAAATGATTGTGCCATGTCGATTAGATATTAGTTGGATGAAAAGGTAATGTTAGTCACACCTTAATACAATTATCATTTTAATTAAATTTCACATCATGTGTTTTGTGATTCAAATTGTATATGATTTGTCCAAAGCAGCTAAATGAATTTGTAATTGCATGTGATAGTTATGACTATAATATAATCATTTATGATTTAAAAACAACTCATAATATGTAAATCTTATATATAAAAGCAATAGTGGTGGTGTTTGTCTATGTGGGCAGTGCCTGGAAGATTCTTCCAGTCACTACTCGTTCCCTGTGGAGTTTCCCTAGATGTAATTTCCTTAGATGTAACTGATTCCAGAGAAAAAAGAAATCAGGGGTAGTCTGATTTTTTGAGGCAAAAGATTTGGTAGACCAGAAAAAAATATTTAGGCCTTGGACAGCCCAGAATCATTTTTTTTTTTTTTTGTATTGACCAAGACTATTTTTTTTTTCTTTTAGCTACTGTCCGTCCCAATTAAGGGGATGGATGAAATGTCCGTCCAGCTTGATGACGGGATGGATTTAGGGGAAGACTAGAAAAAAAAATATTTAGGCTTTGGACAAAAAAACCGGGGGACTTCACAGTGGCCGAAGGTCACGGGCACCCTGGGAAATTTTAGGATATGGTTTTCACGACATGGTTTTCAAGACTTGGGATCTCAACTTTGGGGCCTGGGAAATTTTAAGATATGGTTTTCAGGACATGGTTTTCAGGACTTGGGATCTCAACTTTAGGGCCTGGATTTTCACACTCGCGGTTTCCAAGACCGAAACCTGAAAAAAATTTGGACGTGATTTTCAGGATGTGGGATCTCAATTTTGGGACCTGGATTTCACACAGGGGGCTTCACATGATCCAGGACCTGGAATTTTTTTGGCACATGATTTTCAAGACATGGATGGGGAACCAAGCGACTTCACAGTGTCGGGCACCCACTAGTTCCTTATAGTGATGCAATGTTTCCACAAATCTTTCACATGAAAAGACATGTGGTTTAATTGACTAAAACTAAAATTATGTGTTTCTAGAAGGTTTCCGATTCAAATATAGGCTTGGGAACTACCTACTTAAGACTACTAGGGATGTAATCTCTAAGGTTGAAAACCAAAGATCCAACTACCTTGGGTATGAAGGTTGATGGCAAGTGATACACTTGACAATTTTTAATTTTCTTGTAAATTTTCACAACAAAAATTGGCTTCAAAATCTTAGTTGTTATTAAGCCAATGTTGAAAACCACCCAACCCTAAAACAAATATGTACATTAAGATTTCTTCACCTAACCTCAAGGTCACACAAGTTATTACAAATTTTTGATCTTTCAAAAATGTGTTACCTAGTTTCAATAAGTTGCAAATGACAACCCCATTGATCAAATCAATATACATTCACAAAAATATGAACATTTCAAGCAAAAACTATACTTGTATTAAGAACACAAAAAAAAAAATCTTAATTTCAAAATTAAATTGTGTATATGATTATTTTCATTATAAAATTAAATTGATGAATATCTTGATTGAAACACATCCCCACTCAACTAGCTATAAAATTATGCATTTAATTGTACCCATTGAAAAATTGTAATTTTCATAATTGTGGATTAAATGTTTCATGGTTCAAATATTTTCAACCATGTCTTTTGTTTTTACAATACATTAAATTATTGACATTTTAATCAATTTTCTTTCACACTATGGTGGAGGGCTTTATTGTGTTAATTCCTTTATTGCTACATTCAAATGCTCTTTCTACATGCACATTTGTTCCCCTACAACAAATGTTTTGTGCTAGAGTTGTAATGTCCCTGCTTTGTGGCTACATAAGCTCATTGTATTTCTACGTGCTCTCATTCTTGCTTCTTGTGTTGGTCTTCGTGTCAATGCTAGGATTGTTGTACCTTTGCATTTTGTTTATTAATTGGAAGTTCATATAGATCAATCTTTCCTTGTGAAATATTGCCTTGAAATGTAAAAAATGATAAAGATTATTTACTTGTGATATAAATCTTTATCATTGATTGAAATTTGAAAACAATTATTGTGCTAAATTATGACAAAGGAACAAACTACAAAGGTTTTGGGATTCAATAGAAACTATTGTATCTATACACAAACAAAAGGAAGAAAATTGAAATAAGATCCATAATGTCAAACTTCTTAAAGAACATCACAAGTTCATCTTTTGAAACAATAATTTTTTTTCTTTAGAATTTCAAGACAATAAGAAAAGCCTTATATATCATTCCAAAGGCAACGAGAGTTGGAGCTAGCATATATAGGTGAATAAGTATGGGGTCCAATAATATGGTCATCAACTTGACGATTATGAAAACATTTTGTGTCAAATTCCAAACCTAACTAGTTTATTCCTTTCACCACCCCACCTATACATGAAAAGGAAAATTAACACGTGCATTTTCACAATTGAATTTTCAAATTTGAATTTAAAGTCAATATTCAATTCAAATAAATGCTGCATGAAATGTTATTCAATATTATCATTCATATTGAACTTAATTTCCACAAAACCAATTTTTTTTCCCCATAATTTCATTGTCAATGGTAGTGCATAATAATGTGAAGCCCAAGTATTCATAAGACATGATAACACAATCCTAAATGACCAAAATCCAACATTGGAAATTTCCTATAAGTGTTGCATTTGTTTTACACCAAGTCTCAAAGAACATAAAGAGGGTTTTTTTTTAATGCAAATTTTTTGATACGATATATATATATATATATATAACAAAACCAATTCACTTTTGAATCATGTTGCACATGTTTATTTTGTCACTATCAATGCATATGTAGCACATAAAGAGGGAGATTGGAAATCAAGACATTATAACTACATGATGTCTTGGTAGTTAAAGCACTCCTAGAAATTTTTTCATGTATTTGGAAGGCACCTCAAACACATTTGTCCAACCTCCTCAAAAGTACAAAACACCTTACATTTAAATGAAACCAGTTACACTTAGCCAATTTACACCTTTTTACCTCTTAGAGGAATAATGTGCCTGTCATTCCTACCACCTTATGATTTATGTATGTTGAAGCTTATAATGATGTCATCCTTGTGTTTTATGATCAATAAGGCCTATACACTAGTACTATAAATCATGGTTTTCAGTTTTTATGTTCGTTTTTGTGTTGAAAATTAAATCATAATGGAAATGGACAATTTTGGCCTTTGTGAGAATGAACAAGTTACTTATGCCAAAACCTTTGACTAGATCTATGGTAATTCAAATGACTAAGATGACTAGGTCTATAAATATTTAAAAAAATTCAATGTTAATTAATTTAGTAAGATCAATTCATTTTTAAGAATTGAGATAATTATATTATATCAATAATCAATTCCTTGGTATTAATTATTACACATGGTAGCCAAGTCTTTCTCATTACTTACCTAATATTTAATAATCAAAATATTTAAAATACTATAGCACCCTACTTACCTACCCACCTACCACCCATTCATGGGTGTAGGGATGTAAAAGTAGATCAAAAAATTTAGTCTTCAAAGTTGTAGATATGGAACGACATGAAAACAAAACCCATAAGTATGTGAAACCTTTTGATATTGAACTTTTGAATTATATGAATGTATCAAATGCAGTTTGTAAAAGTTTTTAGATTTCAAAAGTTGCATCAACCTTTTTTGTAACGTACTTTCAATTTGTTTTCTAACAATTATCATGTTGTCCAAATTGCAAAAAAAAAAAGATAAAACATATATTCATGTACTCCAATTTATAATCCATCAATATGGTGCAATTTGTAAAGGTTTGGGGCATGATTAAGCAAGTTGAACAAAGGAAATGCACTTTACCTTCATATGCAAATGTATGTTTAGGCACCAAACTTAAAGTGTTTTGAAAGGGTAATTTCTAAAGGTTTAACATTGTCATAATTCAAAAAATCAAATTCCAAAAATGTGCATTAAGGTGCACAAGGGCTCAAACATTAATTTAAAACATCACTTGAACTATTTGATTTGAAAATGATAGTATTCACAAGATTGTTAAACTTGTGACTCAATAGTGAATAATATATGACATTAAAGATATTGAAAATATATGGTTTATCCAATAAGGCTTATACCTCCAATAATTATGGCATTACTAAAAACTTTTTTAAAAAACTACAAACTATATTTTTACTTTTTGAATACTAGTCATTATTTACTTTCATGATTAATTATATGAAGTTCTTTGACTTTGCTACAACTATATTTTGAAACCACATGTTTGGAATAGGTTTGTATATATTCATTAAAATTGATGCTAATGTCACAACTTAAAAATCAAATTACAAATAAACTAAATATTGGATATATTCTACTTTTTAAATCAATGGCATGTAAAATATATTAGTGAATTTTTACATTTTTCATAATAGACTCAAAATATATTTAATCTCTAATGTAAAAGCACGAATGAACACAATATTAACATGTTAATTTCATTCCTACTTCTTACCTATTTTTATTGTACTAAAGTTTTTCAAATTTTGCATTCAACTCATCAAAACTCAATAGAAGCATGGAGGCTTCCATAATGAGACTTTAAAAAAGTTTTGAATGTAGTTTCTTATATTTATGTTGAAAATTGTCATATTTAAAATTTTGGATTTGAGTAGGCATATTTTTAAACCCATTTTACAATGCTTGGACCTTTTGATCATGTAACTCATGATCATAAGATGTCCAAAATGAGGCCTAAACCATCACTTCCTTGACCTACACGATGAAAGGCTTCAACCATCTTGTTACAATCTTGACATCGGGTTTGCAACTAATTATGGAATGTAAGAGCACATAAGGCCAAGAAAGTGTGTTTGGGAGTGAAACAAACTCTCACAAGTGACGAGAGTGCAAGAGAGTGAACCCTAATGATTCCCAAATGCACTTTCACTTGGGAACTTGCATTTGTACAAGAGTCTTGAATATTCAAACCTTTAGTTGAAAGGGCAAACAAGCATTAATTTGGGCCCCCAAGACACCATTGAAAAGGTTTTAAAATATAAATATTTAAAGTGCACTTGTGTTGTTTGTTTAGACCTAAAATGCATGAATTACAATCAAAAGAAAAGCTCAAAGTCAATTTAAAGATTTGATTCCCAACCACAAATCCTTTTAGATTAAGGGTCCAATGAGCTTCAATTGAAACATATCATATATCGTTGAAAAGATCTTTTTGAAAGTATAAGATATTATTTTCGCATGATCAAAACCTATTTGATTTTAGGAAGACATAAGTGGACAAAATTTTCGAGACAATAAAAGTCCTAGGAAAAATGTCATTTGAATGTAACCCTTCAGATAGTTATAAATATATATTATAGGGAGGGGAGTGGTGCCTTCTTTCAAAGGTTGTGGGTCATGTAGAGCTTGATCTCGAGATTGTCCCTATTAAGTCCATCACAGAACATGCACCCAACTTGCATTAATCGTCATTTTTGTTTGGTTGTCCAAGTAAATTTCATATTGAACTTTTGCTTGTGAATTCACCATAGTCCCAACCCAAAGCTCCAACACACCCTTTTACCCAAGAAGTGTCATGAATTAAATAACATGCTTCGATTTTTTTTTTGATGCTTCACTTTAGGACCCACATTTGGGTTTCCCAAAGAGTTTGGAGGTGCATCACATCCAACCACCACCTAACATAATGATAAAACATGTCATTACAAAAAATATAAAAATACATATATTTTGAATTTCATGCATTATAAAATTGTCTTGTAATTACGTAATTTCATTATAAAATTGATTACACATTTTTAATTTCTTAATTCATTTAAATCAATTTTATTTCTCATAATTACATTGAATATTTATTGTCTTTTCATTTCAAAATGGTTTTTTTTCTAAATCTAAAATTTTTTCTTCAAAATTTCAAATGTAATGTTGTAAAATTTTGAATCAGATTATAAATTAAAATTTACAATTTTAATTAATTATATATTTTCCATTTTAACTTTAATTCTAAGAAATAAATTAATTTTGATATCGTGAATTGGGACATAGATTCAAGTATAATATTTAATTATAATAAATATCTCAAAAAATAATTATAATTCATATTTCCTTAAATTCTTTATATATATAAATTTAAAACGTTACATTGTTTCAAAAAACATATTGCAAAAATGTTAATGTATAACCTTTTAATTGTGATAATGTAATTATGTAATTATGTTAAAAAATAATTAATGTAATAAACTTTATGTACCTATGTGATTTTATAACGAAATTAATTTCACATGATAAATCCAAAATTATAAAATATGTTATCATTTCAGGGGTTATTCAAATTACATTTGCAATTCATGAAAAACTTGAAATATGAAATAACTAATGAATATGTATCCTTATTAAATTATCTATAGTTGTATTATAGTCATAACATAGTTGAATAATAGTATTTTAATAGTGTTGCCCTAATGATTGTACTAATTATATCAATGCGAATCATAATAAAAAATAAGTTATAAATGTATCCTATAATCGGTGGTGGGAATGTGAACACATGACATTATTGCATGTATGTACATTGTATACTAATTGCAACATAATTATTGCTTTAAGGACACATTTACAATAATTCTAAAGTAATTGCCACATGTGTAGCTACAATGCAATTCTTGAAAAAGTCAAATATGGTTGACTACATATGTATGTACCATGCATATAAATTATCATATAGGAGACCCATTTTTCAATTCACTTGCAAATATAATATAGATGTTTGAATTTTTGAATTGACAATTTATTTATTAATACACTATATTTTTAGGGGGATAACTATACAATAGTTGTATATGAGTTATTTTTTGAGTTCTAGTTGTAGGGTAGTCTAGTTTTGATGGACATGATTTTTCCTTATGTAATCTTAATCAAATTCACTAATAATTAATTCATTAAACTAACTTCCTAACTCACAATTAGGCTAGGAATTTAAGTCATTGAGCCCACCAATGTAAGGTGCAAAGTGTGAAGGTTTAAACTTTCCACCTCCATGATTAAAAAATAAATCCTTTACCATTGGACCACTATTTAAATAAATGAAATGATTTGTCATCACACATTATTATGCAAATTATTTTTTCCTAACTTATATGTAGCTAAGTTACCATAAGTTAGATTTTTAGGCTATTCTTAAGCTAATGTAACCTACCCTAAGTTAATTCTAAGGTGCCATAGGCTAGGATTTGAAACTAGTCTTCAATTATTTTAAATTATCTACCTTAGGCTATATTAAATTATTCAATCGTAAACTATTTTCAATTATTTGACCTTTGCATGGAGTCTTAAAAACTTAGTTTCCCAACACATTTTTCTTTGATAGTTACAAAGTAGAAGCTTGGGCAATGAATGAAGGTGATGTTACTTTGATTGATGTCAAGATAGCCAATTTTGTGTCTTGTGTTTGTTCTATGTAGCTAATAGAAATTTTGACCAAGGAATATTTTAACATCTTTTGTGGGTGCATGATTATATCATAAATTGATGTGAACATTTAGATTACAAGTACACAAGAGGTTGAATTACAAAGGTGCACATCTTTACCACAATATCATCTCGGAACCAATGATTGTAGGTGTTACCTTACAAACCAACTACTACCATCTTTTGCACCAAGCAAGACAAACACATTCAACTATGGAATTCAAGATGTCTAAAAAATTCAAGTTGTGCACATCAACTTTAATAGGCATTCTTCCCATCAATATGTTTTACATGTGGATTGTATAGTTGTTGGTGAAATATTTTTAATTGTATTCAAACAAGAACTTGTGTTTAATACATAACATTGTTTTTTCTATGCAAACCCTAATGTGAGTGTGCACATTAATTTTTTATTAATTTGATATCATACATTTTCCATGTCCATATTATGTGTGGTTAGTGAACGATTGTAACATTAACCTTAAACCATGTAAAATTAATTTATAATTTGTTTATGATGGGTGATTTACATAGATAACAATGGTTTACATTTCATAGTGTCAACCTTGGCTTGAATTCAACTTCAAATTGCTAACCTCAATTCATAATTCATTGATAATGTCATGTGAAGTCATATCACTTATGATTTCTTATCACAAGTGATTTGTTTTAGGCATCTAATGAAAATTCAATTACAAAATGTCACTTGTGACTAAAAAAGAATCATAGAGTCTAGTTGCAAATCTTGTTTTTTCTTCTAATGGATGTTATTTTACATTTTGATCTAGGGTATAAGGATCTTTTTGGACTATGTACTTCACTTGATTGTTTAAATCAATTAAGGAAATATGTAATTGTAATGATTTAGCAATTGTGCCTGTAAACAATTTTTATTACATTGATTAATGTTGAGAAAAAATGGTTTCCTTTACTATAATGTTCATGTGATTTAAATACTTAGTAAAAAATTAGGATTTAATATTCTTTTTGACAAATTAGAACCCAAACAAACTTAAGGATGTGATCATCTATTACATTAATATGATCATCATATGAAATCTTTTTTGTACATTGTGTATGAAAAATAACAATTCCATATTTATACACTTATTATTATTATTTTGTTACATAATTTCAAAGTCATCAAAATGAACATGACCATGGATTTTTGTGGGTTGCAAATGCACCAACTTATGGAGAAGGTATTTGACTCTTTTCATGATTCATTTAAGTGAAATTAACAAGAATGTTTCTAATAAATTTAATAAAATTGATCTACAAAAAATGTCTATATCTTTTATTGCATCATTGGAATTGATTTTTATAGACAAGAAAAATCAATGCATTAACAATGAAATTAAAAAAACCAACATCATTTTAACAAAGGTTATGTAAAGACATATGTGCATGAATCCTTTTGGTATTTGTGTTGGAAGTTATTAACAAGTAAATAACATGTCAATTCATGTTTGACCTTTACATTGCACATCTTTTTTAACAAAATAATTAAAAATCATAATTGTTACTTGTAATGAAAACAAAATTGAAACACATACTTGCATTCGAAAGATGGGAAATGCAAGTATACCATGTATGTTTGAAACATTCAAATTCATAAATATATCCCCATCACAAGGACATGCGTTTGTATTGAAAAATGTTGTTTCCTTAGAAGAGCTTCCTTTGGACTTTATAGATTTTATGTGTCCTTCAATTATTGGTTGATACATCAAAGGCCTAACTCTTCGTCTAACATTTCTCTTATTGAATTTGTTACAAATAAATATAACGCATTAAATCTTAGCAAATAAAGAAGAAAATCTCATATAATTTCTAATGTTCATTATAATGAATATCAAAACTTAAAATTTTACTATAGAAAACAAATATTATTGGTTTTTCCTTCCTTTGATAATGAACATATCCTCAAAGGTGACCATTCCACATGGCATGAGGCATATAACATGCATGAAACGAAAATCAAATTTATAAGGACACACACACACACACACACACACACACACAAATAATTTTAACAATAACAATGCATATACAATGAATTTGGGAAAACATAAAATCACAAGCTTTTGAATTAACAATAAGAAATGACATTAACACATGGATGGATAAAATTTTCTAATGTAAATGTTGGGTCTACCTTATAAATTGTTATTGATTGTATTAAAGTGGAATGATATAACATTTATAGTGAATATGTTGTTAGACCATCTATAGGTGTCTATAGTATTCCTAATTCAACTAATATTGATGTTTTATATTTGACGATGGCATGTATAAAAAAAAACATCTAGATGAACCAATTCATTTGTTCATTACTAGAGGTGCCAATATAGGCAAAACTTTCACATTAATGGATTTCATTCAAGTTTAACATGTTTTTACAACATCCATTTCTCAATCAAATCCTTCAAAATAGAAAGATTTATTAGTTATAAGATATATTGAAAAAAAAAAAATTAACATTGATGGATCTATAATTCATTCAAATCTTCTTATAACATTTAATTTTAAAGATTTATCATCATTGAGCTCATAGCAATTAGACAATTTGTTTTAAAAATATGAACAATACAGTTGATAGTGCTAGATAAATTTTCATTGATAGGGAAAAGACTATTGAAAATTTCTTGATTTGTGACTAAAATCAATCAAATGCATTCACATCAAATTTTTTGGGAATCTTGATGTCATTATCATTGGAGATTTTAATCCTTTCACTTGTTTGTGATGTAGGAATTTTCAAAACTAATATGAACAACATTGATAGTTTGGTTTTAAGGTTTTGGATGGAAAAAACCAAATGTTATGGATTGAAACTAATCATACGCCAAAGCAACAAACAATTCATAAACTACCTAAATCAATTTTGAATTGTTATTCAATCACAATTGGATGTGGATACCATAAAAAATCAATGTTTTTGTACACCATAAAATGTTCCAACATTTACATATTTATTTTATATGAATGGAACATGGTAAAATCACAATGAATCAACTTTCCCTTGAAGTGAAAGGGCTATATACATATTGTGTGCACAAGATAGACATCATGACACATCTTTCCAATCATTTTACGATAAAAGCATGGTAAAGTAAACATTTTTTAATCCTTGCCAGCAAAAAAAAAAAAGTGGCCATAAACAAAATTGAATATATTGAAAGTAGAAATGTTTTTTTATTTAATGATCGACATGAGGATATTTTTTAATTTTGTCACAATGATGTTGATTAATCACATATCTAATATGCATTCAAGTAGATTTTTAAAAAATAATTGTATTTCTTTCTACTTTTTTTGGTTATCCAAACTTGTATAAATAGGTGAAAGTAGATTTATTATTGAAAATTCTCCATTTTCAACACAATGTAACTCTAAAATGTACTTGTATGTTCTCAACAATCAATTATTATAGTAAAATGCATCAAACTTCTAATGAAAAAGTAGGTTCAAATTCAATTTGACAAGTCATTTTCAAACATAATTGTTATCTAGTTTTATTGTGCCAAAGTTTATCAAATTTTGTAATGACCTCATTATAAACTCAAAGAAAAGAACCATGCTTTTATTATGTTATTTAAAATAATTTTCCATATATTTTCTTCTATTTGTGTCAAAAACTAGACCATTTTTTGATTGCCTTAAAGGTAATTACTTTTTTTGTATCCTTTACCATGTTTTCATCCTTCAATTACAAAATGATACAAATTTCATGACATGATTGAATTGAAATGTTCAAGTAAACTTTGCATTAGTAACTATACAACACATAGAATAAATGACATACATGGAATATTCCAAGGATCACCTATATTACTTAATTCACAAGAAATCATATTGATATTATTTAATAGCCCTAAATATGGTCAACTCATGAAAACAAAGAATGCACACTTGTGTGAACATGGAACACATCCTACATGGACATCAACATAACCCATATCCAAGAATATCCAAATTGGTTCAAATTCTTCCCACATTATGACAAATATGCAATTTTCATTACAATTCAATTGGTTACACCATGTACATACATTGAGTGCAAGGATTGACGTTTGATTATTTGGCTTTTGACCTTACTAATATCTATAAACATGGTTTGACATATACAACATTTTTTGTGTTGAGAAAAAAAAAATCTTTACCTTGTTCAACCTTTGCAAATGAAAAAAATTCAAATTGATCAAAGTGTTGCCATAGAAATGCATAAATCACACAATGAGATGTACTCATCCTCAAACCACATACATTTTGCAATCGCATGTACTTATTCATTCTCTCAATATTAAATCATTGCCTTTACATAAACAATGACATTTTATTGGATTATAATCTCAAAAGAACTCATATATCATGTCTCAATGAAACACACTTCAACACACATCAACTAATAGATCTTTGAACATTGATACAATGATGCATTCAACAATAAGTGTAAATGGACAAAATGATACAATGACTATATTTGACAATTTCACAACCTTATCGTCACATCAAACATTTACATCTTTGAGAGCTAAATATATTGTAACGACATTCAATGCAAAAATAGAAAAACTATTCATATACCAATATGCAAATCTTCAACAATATCCTTGTCAATGTTCATGATCCACCTTCAAAACGTTTTAGATTTAATGTCAACTTTTTGTCTCACAATAATTGTTGGTGATTTCAATATTGGCATATTGAATCAAAACTCAACATAACCAAATAAACTTCAAGATTCTATGGACCTATTCTCAATGGAACTTCAAATTAAAGAAATCACAACAATTTATGAAACCCATATTGATCACATTAGAACAAATGCTCTCACTTAACAATTCATGTCAAGAGTTGTTGTAGCTTATTGGGCTGACCATAAACCAATATATTTTGCATTTAAACTCCCAAATGATATGTCCGACAATATCATCACATAAGTAAATAAAAACCTTTTTTCTAGAAATTATTGACAGTAATGACAAAGCAAAATAGCAGTGAGAAATTGAACTTGTAATTCATGCATGTTAGGGCAGAGACATTACACAATTTTAGCTGCTTGCTTTATTATACTTTTTCTATGTATGAAGTTCTTCAGTAAGACGGTTGATATTGAGCTGGCAAGTTTTGAGAAGCTGCTGAACTATACCCATCTAGGCAGCAACAGACCTAACTAGGAACTTCAGCCTGTTTCACAATCAGATTATCATCAGCTTGTCCGTGTTGGTTGCTATATAATGGCCATCTTCAAGCCATATAGAGAGCACATGTTATGTGAAGCCATCAGTTTTTAATTTAAATCAAATGAATTAAAAGATTTCAGGCACCTTCTATATTTCTGACTACATAGTTCAAGATGCGGCCAAATTTTCAAAAAATAGATAAAATTTGATGATAATTGTTTTTCCAAAATCATCATTTGGGAACACTTTTTTTTTGCCATCTTCCTTGGCTGTCTTGTTCTCTCTCGGTGTATGCACTTGTTGTAATCTCTTGAGCTATGCCTTAAAGATTCACCACCAACCTCAGCTACCCACATAGAAGTGGAATTCTCAACTACTGTCAAAATCTTGTCCCCCATTTTGGTTTCTCACCGATCTGGGTTTGAGTTTCTTTGCAACTTGAGACCTTGGAAAGGACTGCTAGAATGTTTGTATTGTATGTGGACATTGCCTTACACTCAAAAAAAATTCCTCCTTGGCAAGGATGGCACCTTAGTGTCCTTGTCTCCTTCTCAAATGAATCACAGTTGTCTAAATTTCTAACAGATCTGTGCACTGGGTAAGGACGTCGACCACAGCTTGGGTCCAGTGTGCTCATCTCCCGCCTCATGCTGGGCCCTCATTCCCAGAACAGCCTCCAGAAGTTCTCAATCCTTACACTACATGTAAAGACCTCATACAACTTTTGTAGAGTAGTTGGAGGGCACTTCACAGCCCATAATTTTTCCTCAACCAAGGATGGTTGTTTTGAGGAAACATGAGCAGACATTACATTTTTCAAAACACCTGCTGTTTATGCAGAGCCCTTGTTCCCTTGAAGCCCACAGCATCAGGCTTCACTTACCACATTTGCTGTGAGAGACATCGAGGAAGAAGACTCCAGAACATACAAACCAGTGGTGTGTGGTTCTTTGAGATTATGCATAACCTCAAGTTCTAGTTTTCAAAGAAATTCAAAATAGAAAAACTTCCAATTCCAGGTTTTTGAAAATCTTCAGAATTATGAAAACCTTGCGTTTCGGGTTTTTGAAAATCTTCAGAAATAATAAAACCTTGTGTTTCAGGTTTTTGAAAATCTTCAGAATCATAGATTGTGCTGGGCTTTGGAAACAATTCAAAGAACCAGCTGGATTCATAAAACCAGCACTTGACGGCATGTTCTTTGAAATTTTAGGATTCCAATTTGGGATCAAAACACATTCTATGATTCAAGAACTCTTGGACATGTTTTGTTTTGGGACTGCAATTCCTACAAGCATTTCAGAGGTGATGATGCTTTTATATATATTCTTTCCATCAAGGCTCTGGAACCTGATTTGTTCCTTTGGCCCTTAATGACCACTTTGGGTTTTGCTCTTCTGGCTTGGACTGCCCAGGTTCTCTCTCTTTGTTCCTTCTTTTCCCCTTTTGCTGGGTTTTTTGTTTAATGAAGCTTTTGACAGGGTTTCATCATCTTTCCATTCCTTGAACTGACCATGGTATCAATTAATCCATGGACAAACTTTGAATTCCAACGAGCTTGGTATTTACACTCAATTTGTCAAACTCTACCATCTCCACACTCTTGTCAACAATATGCTTCCTACATGACCCATTCTTATCATGTGAATATTGCATTTCCTCAATGGTTCTGAGTACAACCAATTTGTTTTACAAATGCATCGATTTGCACACTCTTCATTGTGTTTCCTCACATTGCATATGGTGGTTGATTCACTCAATGTCTGTTTCCTCATTGATGCACACACTTGTACCACCAGCTTTATTAATGTCTACTTTCCACTCCCACAATTAGTTCATGAAAATTCTCACAAGATCATTTTGACTAACACCCCCATCAAATTCCTATTTCTTGAATAACAACACCTCCTTGGCCAAATTGCACACCAAGGCAAAAAGATGGTGGTTGGAATGAATGATTAGTGATGGCCTAAAGCGGGTACACTAAGTGACCCAAACACTTGTTAATCCTTTTTTAGCACAAAAATATTGAACCTCTTTTGTGAATGTAGTAGATCCATAGTATGACAAACTCCAAACACAGAAAATAACTAAATGGTATGTTTACAATTTTTGGTCTAGTGTATTATTAGAGTCACATATGCTTCAAGAGTTTAGGTAGCCCACTCCCCAAACCTGAAACCCTAGTGCTCACAATTGAGAACTTTCAAGGTGGGTTGAAGCCATGAAGATATTACAATTTAGTTGAGTGAGAAAAAAATGCATCAATGGTGTGATAACCTACTTAAGTAAAAGAAAGGGGACAATTGAACCAGCAGCTATTAAGGCTCCCAATGAACTAGTGAGAAAGTTGAGGAGCTTTTCTTAGTGAAGGTTTTTATTGACCAATCAGGAACAGCCAAGTGGACCATAATATCCAAATGGACAACTCTGATTGCAGGCCAGTCATCACAAACCTATGTGCTGGCTCTCCACTTGGCTGCCAAGTGTACTTTGTTTTTTGGGGGGTCAACCTTGGACCATGTTCATGCAGGGTTGCACGTAGTTACCCTTGACTTTAAATGATAAGCAAATTTCCAAGAAAAGAAACACAAGGGGAAAAAACAAGAAAGAAAGAAAGAAAGAAAGAAACGGTAACAACAAATGTCAAGAGCTGGTAGAAATGGGTTGGTGAACTAGGGTTCACCAAACCCTAAACCCTAAACCCTAAACCTAACCATGGTAAAAACCAGTGTTGGGCAGTTCTTGACCTTTTTTTTTCCCTACCAATGTTCCAGTTCTTTAAAAATGTTTCCCCCGATACTGTTTTTTTAAAAAAATTGCTTCGGGTTGTGAAAAAAATGGAAGATAGGGCTGGTTTTGGTTCCAATTTTTTAATTAACGAAACCAGCAGTTCTAGCTGACCAAACTGGTAACCTTGGCCAAAACCCATAAATAAATAAATAAATAAATAAATAAATCAATCAATCAATAATTATATATATATATATTTGGGTTGCTTCTAAACATTCCTTGGCACCTTGTGTGTAAAGTTCCTCAATTTTGTTCACAAACCGTATGCCTAAAGACTCTAGGAAGCTTAGCATAAGGTACCTTCTGCAGTGTTTTTTAATTTTTTGACAATTTTTTTTCATCCAACAAAAAAAGTGGGGGTGCTAATTATACACAAGCCATTTATTGGAAAACAAATGGGCCGAAGTCATCACATTGTGAGAGGGGAAAAAAAAAAAAAACCACCCTTCAAAATGCAAATTCACATAATTTTTCAAAGATTTTTTTTTTTTTTGAACTCTATGAGAAAGTTAGGGGTCATGAACTAAATTTTTTTTTAAAAACAAATTGTTTGTGTATTCAGGAACCCTTATTTTGAAATGGGGTGTCAAGCTTATGGGGACTTTTCTAACTATTTAAACACCCTTTCTTATATGAATTCTTGACATTTTAGGGTTCAAATTCAAGTGGAGAAGCAGTTTTTTTTCTTTGGGGAGAAATTCTGCCATTTTTAACAAAGAAATTAGGATTTTTTTCGTTTTTCTAATGTAATTTTGACTGAATTTGCAAATCATTTGGTTAAATTTTGCCTAAATTTTGATACCAAAAAAATGGAAAAAATAAAATGAATTGCAATAGTGTGTTGTACAATACCCTATGCATGGAAAGTTTGGTTCCAAACCCATGAATGGGTTAGATGTTTTATGTGAACACCATGCATGATTCACCAACAAACCATAAACTCAATGTCTAACCAAATAACACATCCTTCCCAAAATCATCCATACTTCACAATGATTAATCTATATCCTTAATGAGGCCTAATATAAAACCATAACAATGACTACTTATTGCATCATGAACACACCCACTTTACTTATGGGTACCTCTTCACAAGGTGTCATTAAACAACCATATCTCATGGTTTAAAATTTTATCACATGTACCAAGATGATGGCTACACCTTGTGCTTAGTGTTCAACCCACATAACATGCACTATAGGTGTATTGACAATATTATTCATGAAATGAGTATTTAATTGGAAACGTGTGATTATTTTGGATAATCATAAATGATGTGCCCAAATGCAAAAACCATGAAACACTATCCCACCCTAGAGTCACCTCTATGTGTTGTTGAGTTCTTTAGTTCTTGTTCAATCCATCAAAAATATTTTTTGATCATTTTAACTGAAGTGTATCAACATTTTTTTCTCATTCAAAGCTTCTACTTGTCACGGTCGTCATTTTCCACCTCACATTCATCATGTTTACGATGAGCTAATTGCAAAATACCTAAACCTTATGGATGAGTGGTGAATGGTATGTTGATACCACTTTTGCAAATGACTACTCAATAATGAATAAACTGATGTGTATGCATACTAAAACATTACAAACACCGACAAATATGTGATGGATTGATTGTCTTCTACCCATGGATTTTCAATTTATAAAATTGTGTTGCATGTAGAATAATGAGAACAACACCATGACATTGTTGTTGAATCCTCTTGTCCAGTCACAAAGTTCACAACACAAACTGAGACACATCAGATTATGATCACACTAGGTTCAAGTGACCAACTCCTGTGGCCATGAAAGTTTCAATGTCTAGAGTCTAAATTCTAAATAGGGACTTAATCTTGGTCGGTTTCTTTGACCCAATTTGGGTTGACTGGGCTTTTTTGCACACTATAAATACTGAGGTACACAGGCAGCTTCAGCACATCTATGCCAAAATAATGAATTAATTTTGAAGATTTAGTGGTTGAACTTAGAATATTCCGGAAGATTCCTCACTTTCTTTCACAAATAGTAGTCTTTAAAAAATAAAATCCAACATTTCTAAAAACTTATATAGTTTCTGCCAAAGCTGCCAAGGCAGTATGGGTATTGTTGCACAACACCCAACAGGCTAGATCCTGTTGGTGCTTGGAGGGACTTCGATGTTCAGTTTTGAGTGCCAGTAGTATCAGAGTATGTTTTAACCTTAGACTGGACAGAAACACAAATTGCCCTGCAAAAACTTTGAGATTGTGAAATGACATCTATGCACACTCCTTCATAGGTAGCCATGTTCTAGGAAAGAGCATTAGCCCAGGCCAAAATGGTGATGCCCAGTTTCAGGAATGAAAATTTCACACATCCACTGAAACGGCTCTATAATGCACCCAAAATGAAGAATAAGAACAACATGAAAAAATGAGAAACTTAGCTTCTTCTTCTTCTTCTTCTTTTTTGGCTTTGATTACTTATTTTCTTTTCTTTTGAAGCACAACAACAGATCTGACCTGACCTGACCTGACCTGACCTGACAAGCTTCGCTTTGAGATTTTAAAACCAGTATTGGTCTGGTATACATAGGCTTGCAGCTGGTATCAACACTGGAATTGAGAACCTATCATCCTACTAGGCTGGTATGAAATGTTTTAGAAAGTAGCTGCCAACAGCTTGTCAGGTTGGGTCTGCTGTTGTGCTTCAAAATGTAATAATAACAACAATAATTTAGAAAGTACCCAATACCAGACCAGTCTGGTATATTCAAAAGTCCCATACCAGACCAACTCAGGTTCTGTTATCTCTCTTCTGATAAATTTGGCATGTGATGTTTCTAGAAGAACTATGCTTTCCTTCTTCAGTATCACACATGCCTACATTGAATGATATTGGAATCCAATATCAAGATGAGCTGCACATTGCAGCTCATCACAATTTGCATGCGCAAATTGCAGATCCACACCGTCATGCAGGCTACTTTTACAACCTGAAGAAGACCTTTGAGATACAGTCGTCAAATGGGTTAACGTCAATTGGGAAAGCCTGCTTGTTCCCTTGCTAGTCAATGGATTTCCCAATGAATATGTCAATTGGGAAAGCCTGCTTGTTTCCCTTGTGGAAATTCATTGGGAAATCAATTGATTAGCAAGGGAAACAAGCAGACTTTCCCGATTGACATTAACCAGTTTGACGATTGCATCTCAAAGGTCTTCAGGTTGTAAAAATAGCTGCACAAATGACCAAGGTGGAGATTCTCAATAGATAAAAGTACAGATTGCACCACATGTCCATTCCTATGGCCCAGCCCTTTAACATTAAACAATCAGAGAGAAACCAGGAGGATGATGGATTTACAAGCAGGCATGTTTGACTGGGAACTCTTGGAGCTCAAGATCCCTTCACAAGGTCAAAGATTGACAAACGGCACAAGCTAGGACTTTGTCTGTTACTATGAGGAAGCACCTTGAGTAATACCTGAGTGAAATCAGAGTATGATGTGCACTTTCAAAGAGTCTAAATTCTTGTCAAACGCTCTTTTGCAATTTGCATGCACCAACATGTAAGTACTAGTTCACATAGGAAACTCTTAAAAAAGAATTCAAGGCACCTATTTGAGCAATCTCATTGATTACAAATGTTTACTTTCACCTAAGGACAAGCCGACGATGCAATTACAACATCCAATTGTCAATTTATTGAAGTTAACTCCTCAAAACAATTTCAAAGTTCCCATTCTACCAATCAGATTGGTCACATAGGCTTTTCTTCATCCACAGGCACAAGCATATTCTACAGACCTTTTTTTACTTGTGCATATCTTCTACACTAATCCTCTAACTCTTGTATACTGTACAAACATGGTTAAATACAGGTTCAAATAGCAAAAATTCACTTGAAGCCAGCTCACAACTCCTCTGAATACATCACTTCAAGAACACCCAACCATACGAGCTTGTTCCACGTAACACGTGGAAACACAAAAAGATTGAGTGTTGAATATTTCACAGTAAAAAGCAAAGCAATTTGGTAACAGAACTGCTGCAATAATAATGTGTGCACATCGTGCCATGGCTTATAATGGGCATCACCAACTCAAGATCTCCAAGGCAATAGAAAGATCATGCTAGTCCTGAAGCAGGGACCCATCCATTCATTTAGGACTTCTCAACAGCTAATATAGTTGATTGTAAGACCATGTTGGCATTTTTTTTATTAATTTTTTTTTTTTGGGGTGTTGGGTAATGCTTGGCAATTTGGGGCATTATACCTTGTGAACAGAGGGCAAAACAGAATGCCTGCCAAAGATGTTGTTACATTGAAGTTGATGCATTTTCTTCCGAGTTTCCAACTGTGTAGAGTACCAGTGTTATCATGCTAAGGTAACATGGCATTAAGCAGCTACAAGGGAGGATTCTCTGGCTCAATATGACAAAAGTGCAGGTGCCCATCCTTTGTTCATCTGCATTGTGTTTTGTGCAGAATATGTATGCAGAGTTGTTGGGTTCATAACAAATCTTTTAAGGGTAGGGTAATGCCCCTTGGAGCATTGTGTCTGCCCCCCTTATTTCAGCAACACTTCATTCCTAGGGCTGTACCCCATGTAAAGCACCCTGGAAGAATTTTTATTTTTACTTTTTTCTTGTGATACCCAATGAATATGAAAAAAAGAAAAAGAAAAAAAAGTGGTGAGGTAATTTGAATAATTGAATGCCCGCATGAGGGGGCATTTTTTTCTTTTTAAAACAGCCCTCCTTCTGTGGAGTAAAAATTCCATTCAATATTGTGCCTTGCAAATGCAAGTTGAAATTTTTCCTGGTGCTTTAAATGTACTATTAGATATCATATTTTCATGAAAAATGTACAAGGACTTTAGAACTAGATTGAATCATACAACATTATTATAACATGATGATTGAATTTTTGTATCATATTTGAAAGTTATGTTTAATAGTTTAATCTCAATATTTGGGGAATGTTTAATGTAACTTACAATATTTTATCTTTTTCCCAAACATAAACTTTGTACACAAACCACCCTTTTGTAGAAGGTATACAATTTCCCTTTCACAGGGCAAGATATTTTCCCAAGGGGTTTCTCTGTGTGAGGTGATGGGGAAAAGGGTGATGTTCTTGTCATTGTAAGTAGACCTTAAGGGAAAGATATTGTGTGGTCGAAGGCCCTTTGGTTCAATTATGGTTAGTGTAGAGTAATGCCCTGGTAGGGTGGCATTACTTGGCATAATGATGGAGGTTGGTGAGTAAGGCAGGGAGTCCCACTGGTATGGTAGGAAATTATGAAACACAATTTCGTACGCAAATGCATTTCACAAAATGGAATGCTCACTTGCAAGGTCACTACTCATTCGGTCACAAACATTGATTGAAGAGAGGGCGAATGTAGTTGTGTTCACTTTGTGACCAAAATGTTAACAAAGGAATACATGCAACTGAAATTCTCAAATTGTGTTATACCCATCCAATTTGTTAAGGTTATATAACACAATATAACCCATACTCAACCTGGATAATATAATACAACCCAATCTCAACCTAGAATTTCTTGACCCATACTTTGAGGGTGGATTTTTATTTTTAATAGATAGAACAAATTTCAAAAGACCATGTACCCACACATCACTGGTTGTAGATACCACACATTTGACATCTCCAAACTTGGTGAATGATATAGGGCATCACTTCTACCAAAGAGTGGTTCCGAATAGTTCAGATTACATGGAGTTGTAGTACATTCACACAAAGGTTTGATTCCTCTATTGACTTCCAAAGGCCAAAAAAAAAAAAAAAAAGGAAAAAAAGTCCCATGTACATGTGGTAGAAAACATCTATGTAATCTAGTATATCAAATCTCCTACACACAAAAAGAATTGTCCTTCTTTCCTATATGTTAAGTTCAATTGTAAAGAACAAAATACAAGATTGGGAGGGTCTTATGTCTTGTCATCTACCATCCACCTCCCGGGATCCCCTTGGCATTCCCTGGGTATCATATTCCATAGGCCGTGCAACAATATTCATGCATTGCATATACCCTTGTTCTTTGGTGGCCCAGGTAGGAATCATGACAATTAAAGTTGAAATAAGGCTGGGCCCAAACAAACAAACACATAAATAGGTCTAACAGGTGCCCACAACACACCATGAACAAAACTCAATCATGAAGTTATGTAGGTCCCAAGGGAAGAAGAATAAAGAAAAAAAAAACCATTTGGAAGCCTTTGTTCTTGACATATATATATTCTTAGCCAATCTCTATTCCTCTCTATCACATAGAAGATATGGCCACTCATGTGTAGTTACTTCATGTCACTTTTATTGCAATATTGATATATATATATGGTCATTGGTTGGTAGCTCAGATGGGTCACATCTTTTATTTCCTAAATGGAAAGAAAAGAACATATGTGGGACATAAGTAGCCCATGCCACATTTTACTTCAAAATATAAAGAGAGATGAATCCTAAACCATAATTTGGTGATCGATTATTTAATCCATAATTGGCCCTTTGAAGTTCAATCATGGGCTAACTTGACCTTGCTTTCATCAGTACAAATGGTGGATTAATAAATTGATCACACTTGAAATGAGAAGAAAATGCACTTGAATGACCAAAATGTAAGATAGGGTACACAGGCCAGTGCCCATACCAGTGTTATGTGGATATATCATTTGCCCAAATATATCCGTTGAGTATGTGTAGGTACATTATTTACTCTACCCTTTTTCTTTTTTTTTCAAAATCAATATATGGTAGTCAAATGCATATCCAAAGCTATATACCTTTGAAAAAAATACTCTTTTCATAACCTTGGGTATATCTCAAAAATATTTATACTTGAAGTTATGTATGATTTCAAACCTAGGTAAATTTTATTAGGGTAAGTCTCACCAAAATCCTACAATTACAACATAAACTATAAAATTGTCACCAATTTTATGTGAGATTGTTGTGCAAGGTGTCCAATATGGAAAAGATATGTGTCGTTTGATGATGTTGGGGATGTTGAAACAATTTTTTAAAATCATATTGAAGATGAATTTGAAAATCAATTAAATCATCATTTTGAGCTTGTTGATATGACAAATTTGGATTTATGTTTAGTAGAGCAAGCGGCATGTTGTCCAAATTGATTTCAATGGACTTTCATTTTATGTATGTTTAGGAATTAAAAATTTAAATAATTTTCTACAATCTTATTATGTAATTTGATAACCACATGTGTGCATTGTCCCACTAGATTTAGGCCTATGAAAATTGTCTAAATAAATTCCAAAGTGTGAGAATTTTTATAATTAAAAAATAAAATAAAATAATTCATCCTAACTAGGGGTATATGATAGGGGTACTCAAACTCTACCCATCTACCCAAATTTATAAAAAAAATTTACCCATATTCTACCCTAATGAAAACAAAATCATAATATATCTTTACTCATTTAGTAAATAAATTGAAAATTTTTATATACCCTTACCTTAAAATATATATAAAAAAATTATACTTGCACAACACTAGTCCATATATTTAGTGTATCGGCGAATTTGTGTTTATTCATTAGCCATTCAATATTTTTGGAGTATAAAGAAAAGTTGTAGAACTTTCCATGCATGTCCATGGCCATTTGAATCACTAAAAGAAAATCAAAAATTAAAAAACATTATGGTCATTCAAAGTTTGAAGAATAAAAAAATTTCCCAAAATATTCCCTTGTAAACTTGAAAATGCATGAACAAAATTTTCTTCACTTATATCAAAGAATCACATGTTCACCAATAGACATTGCATACCCCATCACTTGCAAAATGAATAAAAGTGTGTTTAATGTTTTGTTTTGTGTTCAATGGTAGGTTTCATACTAAAGAAGGATAAACAAATCAATGAGCATCAACCTTTGAAAGTTTGAAGAACCTTTAACTTTCGAAATGCCCATTTGCAATGGGTTAATGGGTGTAGTGGGCAACGATTCTATTCAAGCAAAACACCATTTTGTTGCCATTCATTGTCCTCCTTTCAATTCAGCCCTGTAGTACCCAAAATTTTCAATTATGGCTTTGCTTTCACAAGGGTGTGATTGTGATGTTCAAGCACTAGGCCATGATTTTCACCTTTGTGAAGATGTTAGCCTACTAGCCCTCCTCTTTTTCACAATCATCTTGTTTTTGGTCTTCATGCCTTAGAGTTATAAGTAGTCCTTCTCTTTGAGGTCATCTTGGTGCTGGTCCTAATGTTTTGAACTTGCAAATTGTCCTCCTTTTAGTGGTTATCTTGGTGTTGATCATCATCTTGTAAACTTGTATGTGGGCATCTTCATGATTTGACTTCCAAAAAAAAGGGAAAAAGACTCCATGATTTGTTACATCTTTATTTTTGCAAACAATGTTTACATGGAACAAATTTTAATGAAAAAATTGAATAGTTCAAGATAAAATAATTCATGTGGTGGTGGTCATTTTTCACATGCATACTTAATTGTGCATCAATATTTTGGTTTAGAAGAATAATAAGAAAATGCCAAAATAAGCTTCAAAAATCAACTAAACATGTTTTTTCGTATGATTATTTCCTTCACATGTACCTACATTTAGATTTTTAAAAAGTTAATTGAATGAATATAAACAAGTAGCCAAATGATTTTCTTTTTAACACTTTATTTCAAAAATTCAAGACTTTGAAGTTTTCACATGATTCTTTTTATCATGTTAATTTAATGAACATGTAGTTGCATAAATAGAAATATATATTTCTTGTATAGAGTTTTGAAATCAATTGCATTATTTTATGCCACAAAATTAGTCAAGGATTCAAAAGGACTTTGACACAACATCCAATAATTATTGAATTAAAAAATAAAACCAATAATCTAATAATTGAAATACAAAAAACACCATAATTGTAATATATTAACATTATGAAAGTGGGTGTAAGCATGGTCAAGTAGACAAAAAAAAGTAATCCTCCCAAAATGTAGTTAAAAAACAACAATTTTAAAAAGTATAAACACATGAAAATAGATTAAAATTTTTTTAAAGTAGAAATATGAAAAAATATGGCCCTCCGTTTAGTTTATGGTAAAGTTGAATACAAAATTTGAAAACTTTGGTATCATAAATAGTGAGAAATAGATTTGAACTTGATTGGGTCGATGTTCAAACCTATTTTTAAACTAAAGGTTTTATGTATTATGACTATAACAAGCATAATTTATAGTACACAAGTATTTTTAAGGCCTTCATAACTTGAAAGTAGAAAATGTTTAGATTTCATCTACTTGCAACACATTTTGTAAGATCGGACATTACCTACAAGTAGATGCAATTTTGTAAAATTTACAAAAATCTACATGAAAATGATCATCTTTCAAAGTTATAATAGTAAAATGAAAGTTTATCTTCATATTAATCATTGAGTAAAATAATATTTCTACTTTCAATGCATGAATTTTTTGTGTGTCTACTTGTAATTTTTTGTGACATGGAACATTCTTTGTCTATTTGACCATGCCTACCCAAGTCTAAAATTTTCCTTTGTAGTCCTTGTCTAATTAATCTCTCCTTTTGGAACCCCAACCGTGAATGAATTTATGTTATTTTCCTCTTTGTATAACCTTGGTGTTGGTCTTGTTGCTAACCCTCCTCCTTTTCACATTGTTTTGTTATTCATTATGTTGTTCGCCATCTTTTTTTTCATATAGCCCTCCTCCTTTTTGTGATCTCATTCATCATGTTGCTACCCCTCTTCTTTGTAGTTTTATTGGTCTTGTTGTTAACACTATTCCTTTTTGCAATTTTGTTCTTAGTTTTGTTGCTAGCCCTCCTCTTCATGGTCTTATTACCAATCTTGTTGTTAGCCTTCTTCTTCTTCAAAATTGCTTTGTTGTTGGTATGGTGTTTTGAATTTATTGGCCCTTCCCCCTTTTTCAATTTCATCATTTAGTAAAATGATGCAACCTTGCTGCAATGTGCTTTTGTGCAAGCATTTTAGCCCTTGATTTTTATGCAAGTTATACCTTGCCTTGAAACTTTGGTGGAAATGCTTTCCAACCTCCTTAACAAATGTTATAGACCAAATTATATAGCAAATGCAACTTTTACATATTTATTAACTACATGTTTTGTTACCCATTCTTCTTATCCACGTTGAAGCAATATCTACTAGTCTTTTTTTCCTTCTTTTCCTTTCACTTCACTTCTTTAATGTCTTTTATAATTATCTTATCCATCATTTTTCTTCCATAAAATTTATAAGCATTTTATAAAAGTTGTGTGACATGTGATTACGAGTATTTGAGTAACAATTTTTTTGCCTTTGGTGTGTTTTGCAAGTAAATGAAGTACCAACAAAAGGTTATGTAAGTTCATTCATTCCTATGTTAGATTTGGAGAGGTCTGTTTTTCCTATAATTGATTAAAATTGGTAAGGTCATCTAAGTTTACTACATTGATTCCTCTAGTTTTCCTTTGTCATTGTAAGGCTAAAAGACATATTTAGATAATACTGTTGGTTCATTTTTTAATTAATATTTGGAAGGCCTTTTACATTGTTGTGTGATGATTTAATGTGTGTGTATGAAGGAGGTTTACAACATCTAATTCGTCTTCACGTTGTTGTTCCTAATCATGTTGCTCATCTAACATCTAATCTTCCTCATCTCTTTCATCGTTTGGTGTTACAATTATGTAAAGTTGAAGGTTGAATCTAGTTGTCCATTACCTTGGGGTTATAGGGCCAAATACTTGTAGCTAAATAAATTATAACCCAATGATATGTTTTGTGAGTGCATGGTCTAAAGCTTGGTCCACTGATCTAACTAAGTTTCAATCTTGTCTAATTCCATATAGTTATTTTTTTACCATTGTTGTACATCACTGACATTTTGAATGATTTAAAATAAGAAATATCTAAAGATCAAAGGGCACGAGATGTATGGGTGGGTAGAGGGATCATGTCCAATCCAAATTCTTGGGCTTGTTATATTGCTTCTAGGGTTACATGATTACCATGCCCGTCTAAAATTAATAAATGTCAATTGATTAAAGACACTCCATTTGGAATAAACATTTTGAAAAAAAACAAAAACTTTTTTAACAACAAACAAATCATTTGGCCTTTTTTTGCATTGTCATGCATGTCCTTGGTTTGCAAGGTTTAATGTAATTGTCTTTCAATGTTTCACTTTTGAAAATATAAAATCCTAACAAAACCCCACCTATCCAACTTTTATTGTGCAATTTATAGTTTAACATTCTTGAAACTTGAAAAGTGTGCTGTGAATTATATTTATTTTTTTCCTAGTTAAAACATTTTTTATAATTTATCTCCCAAAAATCTTGTAAACTTTGTATACATTAACTATGTAATCTTCATCTTTAACTAGTGTAGGGATATGGATAGGCTACATTCTTGCATAACTAAAGTCCAAACAATGACTATTACATCCTAATTTTCTACTAGTAATCCTCCTAGGCCTATTTTTCTAGATTTAATTTGACCATTTGGAAGATCACAAAAGGAATGCAAAGTATGTTCCATGACATATTGACCCTTTTAGTTCTCAACCTTATTGCACCAAGAACTAGAAGTTCTAAAAAAAGATTATAGTTTATCTTCTATGGTAAGTTTGGTAGGGAGGATATATTTTGTAAAAATGTAATATTATTATTGGGAATAAAATGAAAGTATTCTTGCATAATTGATTTTAAATTTGCCTTTGTAATTTGTTGTCTTGTTGGAATTTTTAATGGGAAGTGCAAGATGTTCAAGAATGGGGGAATCGACTTGGTGGCTTCTCATTTGGGTTGCTAATAAATGTTTTATGTTTGTAGTTCATCCAAAAACCAAATTTAGGGTGAAAATCCTTTAAAGTGTACCACACAAGATGAAAATGGCATAGTCTTTGTTGTAGTCCTCTTTTACCCCATATTTTGATCCCCATAAAAAATAATGAATCAAAAGTTGTCAAAATTTTCAAAAGGACTATATTTTAGATTATTGCAATTTTAAATTCCATCATAATTAATCATAAATGTGTTTTTACATGGTAAAAAATGAATAGGTTAAAAAAAAAAAAAAAACATGACAATGTGACAAGATTTTGGTGACCTTAAAAAATTTGCACCCATGTTGCCAATAAATGTGGATGTTTGTTGAATCCAAAGATAAAATTGCCTTTGGCGATGTTTATGCATTATAGGATTTCTTTATTGATGGTCAATAACATGTTTTTAAATCTGACAAACTCATCTCTTTAACCAAATATTTTCCCTTGTTTTTGTTGTTCAAATTTTCTTTAAACTAACCCAAAACACCCCCATAACCAACATTTGCCTTTCCTTGTGTTGTTAGAATCTTTAAAAAATGAGCCCAAACCACCCCTAGACCAAACATTTCATTTGGTAAAGGTGAACAATTTTTTCCTTCAATTATTCCATATGGCACACATACCAAACACCACCTTTATTGTCACATTTAAAATATTGCAAAAGTGGGCTCAAACCACCCTTATTCTAAAAATTACCTTTGTTGAAGTTGTTCAAATTATTTTTAATAATATTCCAACCCACACCATAATAAGGGCACATGTGATGTAAAGGTCAGATAAAGATTGAACCAAGGCAAGTTTAATTTTGATAAAACTTGAACCTTTGAATTTTACTGAACATAAAAACTTGGTCCAATTTAATTTCTCTTGATATTTGATAGTGTTAGGTATCATGGGAAAAAGTTCCGAAATGAAAGGTGGGGTTACAATCTATTTAATATTACTTCCAAAAACATTAAAGAAAAACTAAACCATGTTTTACCAATGTTGGTCTAATATCACTATTTTGAGAAACTAGTTTGGTATTAATATATATGAATTTTGATACCATATGCATAATGGTTTCAAAACATTTAAACTTTGGTATATATATGGTATGTATTATATAATATTGAAGAATATGGAATGGGTGTGCAATGGTATTGACATATATTTACAAACTTTGATACATGTATATACTATGTTTATTTGTATAATAACTATGGTATCAATATTGCCCCCATTGATGATGCATTTTGACATAACCACATGATCAACCATTGAAATCTTGATATGTGTTCATTTGCAATCCCTTCAAATTAAGGATTTGTCCTTCATCCCTCCAAATCAAAATCTAAATAGAACTTAAACTTGTTCAAAGCAATTCACAAATTCCCTAACCATAAGAAACATGGTATATAAGTCAAAAACTTTCATATTCTTTTGAAAGTGATTTAAAATCCAAAATAAAACTAAACTTAAAACTTGTTAAGGCAATATACAAGACATGATCAACAATTGAAATGTTTTAGAGCTCAAACATGTAAATCTTGATTCATTTGTAAAATTAACTACATATACAAACAAATGTTATACTTGCTCAAGGTGGTTCATGAATTTGACAAAAAATATATACTTGAGAACCATGATTAGCCATTGCAATGTTAAGACACGTTTTAGTGCTCAATGTCATTTGCAAATATTGGATATATAAATACAGCTATAACTTGCACAAAATTTCCATAAAATTTATAATGTTTTTGTGTTCTCAATCCTTGCACCACCTAATGTCCAAACTAATCCTACACATGGACTTAACACTTTTAAAGAAAAATCCTAAGCATAAAAAACTATTATAAATGTTTTGAAAATCTTCCTAAAAATATCCAACCTCTTCAATCTTGTCCTCATAATCATCGAGTAATTGTTTTTTGACAACAAAAAATTTCATCGCCTCATTAGAAGTAAGAACACATCCCATCCTTGCATTATTTAGTTAATTCTTCATGATCATCACTAGCTTGTCCAAGATTTACATTCCCAACCAACATTGTTGCAAACTTGTCAATATGTTAATAACATTAACATTCTTTCAATTTCAAATTGAAATCCTAAAGTACCCAAACATGGAATGCAACATTCAAGGAATTGTTTCTCATGATATTTCACCATTCCATGGGTGATTTCAAGTCAATTTCATTCACAACAATTTGTCAATACAATGATAACTCAATTTTCACCAAAGAAAGATTGGCCTTGTTAGTTAATGCTTCAACTTTCCACAAGGAGTCGTCAATGCTAAAGGTTGAAAGGTAGGGCTTGCTACACACCGAAAGTTCAAATGCTTGACCACCTTAATAAGAAAGGCACAAAAACTTGTTGATCATACTTTTCTACAACAACCCATGTCTTATTTATGCTTGTGTATACCATGACACACTAAAGGCATTTATTGAACATTTATCTTGGAGGGCATTCATATTGTGTGTAATAGTTAGTTGATTGCAAATGCCAAAGAGGGGCTCCACATCTTGATGACCTCAAGGCCCATTTTAACACACAATTTTTTGAAATTTTTGGTCAAAATTTTCACATATTGTCAAGGTGGGTTCATGATTATTCAGGCTTGGTATTCAACCTATAGTTTAATATAACTAGAAAGACTTCTAATATGCATTAAATAGTAACCAATACCCCTTGGTTTGGTTCAAAATGCATTGCTTCATAACAGAATTTAAAATTTTAATGATAATTTTTATAATTTCCTATGTGTCTTGCCTAAGGGTAATCAAGTTTACAACTTGGAAATTTGTTGGCTATAATAAAGGTTTTATGGTTGTACAAAACATTAATGTCTTTTTAAATAAAACAACCTTGGAAACAAATGTTGTTTTGATGGGTGTTTTCAAATTTTCACACCTTGAAGCCAATTTTTTTGCAAGCTAATACCCATTTTTAGTTGCCCTTTGTAGATTCTTTTGTCTATGTATTGGTTTTCTATAAAGTAAAATTTTAAAGACCAAATTGACTTCCTTCATCCCAACCCTTATCTTCTTATTTTTTATGGCATATTTTCATGCCTTGGACATTGCATGGCAAAATAAGTTTGACTGAAAGTTGAAGCAACTTGTAGTGGTGCATAGGAAACAATTGAAGCACTATAATGTGATAGGGTACTTAATCAACATTAATAACATTTAACACAAGAACAAATGTATCAAACCTTGTTTTAGACATCGAGAGGTCAAAATAAGTAATGGCAATTGTACATTGTACGATGGTTGGGAGTGCATATCTCATTTTAGTTAACATATTGGGGACATGTTCTTGGATTGACAATTTGCAAGATGGAAACTTTGATCTTTTACATTTCCACATCATGAGATGCTACAACGAAGGATTGTCAATTAGTGGCAAAGTGACAAGTACCCTTTTGCATTGAATAAAACTAAATCTTTTATGAATTGTTGTTGACCCATGTAATTGGGCTTATAAAGGTTAGAAAAAAATTCAATGATTGTAATATATATATATATTTTTCTTCCCTTCTTGTAAAACATTCAAGTAGATTCCTTAACCACCTTTAGTTTTTATTTGTAACAAATTAGGGCAAAAACATGGACATTATTGATGCACATTTTGATCCTTATGATGTTGTGCAAAGGGTTGTTTAAAAAAACATTCCTTGATCATGTTTAATGGTTTTTAAAAGACCTTTGACATGGGTGGCATAAAACACATCTAATACTTTGAATAACCTAAGTATTAACCACAAAAATAAGATTGTTGAGTGCAAAGAAACCCAAACAGGTGTGTTGCAATGATGAAGAACCTATAATTTATGGTTTTTGGTAGCTCTTGCAATTGCACATTCCAAATGGCTTTGTGTTTAGTACTAAGTTTTTCATTCATAGTCTATCTGACTTGTGATTTATCCATGGTATTTGTTAGTTGTTAAATTAAGTTGTTTATTATATTATTAATAAGTTATATTTTCTTTTCCCCAATAAGCTATTCAAAATCACAACTCAAGAATGTATTAGAATCCATTCACACAACATGGAGCTTGAAAATTTAAACCTTAATGAACTCTAAACACACCCAACAGTAAAAAACTTCACTCCATGCACATGATTACAATGACCATCATGAAACTAACAAAGATTCACAACAATAAGACCAACCACTAAATGACAACTACAACAATTATGGTATAACTTGGCATGTTTTTTGCAAATGTTGGCTAAATAACATGTGATTGACATGGATCAGAAAAACACACAAATTGTTTTGCCTTCGAGGTTTAATGTTGAAAGTTTAAGGCTTACACAATACATAAATTTTTGTTGTACAAAGTAATTGTAGCATATCATCATTGAAGGTGAAACATAGTTTACAAAAAAATGCACATTGAAGAAGAGGTTTGGGCATTGGCTTGCAACAAAAAATACCCTATTAGAATGCCACCATATCTTTCACAAATATTTTGCAAATATTTGAGCATGCGTACTAGAAGAGGGTTAAGGATTGATACCGAGGGGAAAGTGAACATGAATGGCTCATATCATGTATTAAACTAATATGAAAAATCATGGTATGATATGCCAATTTTTTGGGAATTCGATACCATGGGTATAACCTCAAATAATGGACATTTGATATAAGTTGGTACATTATTTGAAACCATTGTTGACACTGAATGCTCACCTCTATATTAATCCAACAAAGGTTTTTACACATGTTGGAAAATATACTCCCAATTAGGAGTGGGGCGTCATGATAATTCATTTTGATCCAATTAACAAAGGTTGGGAATTGGGAATCATGAATGATTTGTGTTTAAATTAAGTGATAAGCAACCCAATGAACATCATATAAATTATAAACCTCATTTTATTTAAATTTATCATATTTTTTGGGTTCTTAAAGTTTTTTTGAGTTGTTAATAGTCAAGACTAATGTTATTCAATTCACTTTATTCCCAATTCTATTTTTGTTTTGTTTTTGATGAAACCTTTAGTTTGATTTTGGATTTTTAAAACCTTTGATTTTGGTCATTTGAACACAAATTAAAAAAAACCAATCTAATTTAAGACCAAGTTTGGTTCCATTTCCATTACACAAAATTAAACACATTAAAAAAAATGTAATATATATTTGTTTGATTAAAACTTATACTTATTAAAATAATAAAGTTGTATTTATTTACATAGGGAACTTGAACTGACTTAAAATAGGGAAACACCCCTATTTCAACATTTGATTCAATCTTTAAAAAAAGACCAATGTAGTGGTTAGGTTCCAATGACAATTCCAACAAAAATTGAAACCTTTGATTCGGAGATTTTAGAACCTAACTTACAATTTGGACCTAAACCTTCCTAAATTAATTAAAAAACTTATCAACAATAGTCAAGACCAAATCACATATAACCATTGGTTTGCTAATTGACAAGTATACTTCAAAATCAAAGTTGGGAAATGAATGTGTGTGTGAAATGTTTAATTTTCAATTAAATGTTTTTAGATGTCATGTGATTAAAATTTTTTTGACACTAATTAGACTTAACAAAATTTCAAAATTACAAAAAAAAGGATTGACAATTGCATGAATTACAATTTAAATGGTCTCTTGTGCTTTAAATTATGTAATTTTTCATGTTTATGGGTGAGGATCAATTTTTTTTGTTTGTGTGAGCAAATTTTTGCACCATGGTGACAAAACAAAAAAATCTTCCTCAAAAGGGTTTTTTTTGGGAAGAGGAAAGAGGGAAAAAATAATTTCATCCATTCAAAGGGGCAAAAAACATCATCCATTACTGATGCTCATCCATTTTGTGTCCATGTCCAAGAGAAAATCATCCACTGGGGAAGTTCATCTGTGTCAAAGGGAAATTCATCCATTTCAAACGTTCATACCTTTTGCATCTCTATCAAACAGGAGAATCATCCATAGGAAAAAATGATCCATGACTGAAGGTCATTCATTTTGCATCTGTGTCAAGGGAAAAATCATCCATTTAAAGAGAAAATCAGCCATTAGAAAGTTCATCCATTTTGCATCCGTGTGAAAGGGAAAAATGATTAAAAGGGCAAGTCATCCATGACAGATGTTCATCCATTTTGCATCCGTGTGAAAGGGAAAAATGATTAAAAGGGCAAGTCATCCATGACAGATGTTCATCCATTTTGCATCCTCTTAAAAGGAGAAACCATCCATTACGAATGTTCATCTATTTTGAGTCGGTGTCAAAGGGAAACATCAATCATCCATTGAAATGGAAAATCATCTATTACATAAGTTCGTTAGAGGGCAAAAAAAAAATCATCCACTGAAGCCTCCGTGTCGGGAAAAATCATCCATTACAGAGGTTCATCCATTCCGTCCGTGTCGAATGAAAAACATCATCCATCCATTCTGGGGGTGTGAAAGGGGGAAATCAGTGCGAAAGAGAGAAAACAGGGGTTTGTGTGTGTGTCTTGTTTGCGCGACAGAAGAGTAGGTACGTGTCTATGGCGATGGTGATCCGGAGCTCTTGCAATCCTGCAATAATAACGTGCTGTGGATGCGCAAGGCTCGTGCAAGAAGAAGAAGAAAAATATAGACGGATTGAAGAAGGCACGCTCTTCTTGCCACAATTTTTTATATGCAACGGGGTTTAGTATCGAGCAAGTTTGAGCGTGAGGAACGAAGGAGACAGTAAGTAGGAGAAATGGTGTCTTCGTTGTCGTGGTTTTCGTTCGATTTTTCTTCGTCTTTGTAGGCGTTACCGCTATCATACTATAGATCATGTCACAAGATCAAAATTGGGGCCATATTAGGAGCGAGAGTAGATCTGGATCAAGAGGTGAAGAAAAACAAGTCTAGAAGAGCATTGGAGGATCGGGCGATTTTGCAGGACTTGCGGAGGAAATGAACCTGTGCGTACAGAATGGGGTTTAGAGATATGGAGTTGGCGGATCTGATGCATGGACGGATGTTTGTGGTAAGTTTTGTTGCGGGGTCTGCAGCGGCGTGGTTGCCGTGGGGATTTGCGGTAGTTCTTTTGGCCGGTTTTTCAGGGGAGGCTGCAGGCGTTGCTTGACTGGCTTGCTCGGCGTTCGAGCTCAAGACCGAGTGAGCGGGAGGCACTCTATTCATCTTTTGTTCATGGATCCGTGACTTGTTGTTCACTCTGTAACAAATGGGGCGACAGCAGCTGCGGCGCATTGTGGTGCTTAGTGATGAGGTAAGGAGCTCTGTGAGGTCTGGTCTTTGTTCGTCGGCACAATGCTCTAATGTGGAAGCCTCGGGGTTCAAAATCACCACCAGTGCTGCTGCGACGTTACAGATCGTTGAGGGGCTTGTTGTCTACCGGGATGCAGGAGAATTGAGTGCGGGAGGGAGTAGAGAGCAGAAGAATTCCGTTAGGATATGATTCCCTTTTGGTATTGACGAAGCTCCTGTCAGTTTCGGAGTAGTATGTTGTCGGCAGTGTTCACGTGTTCAGCGACCTCTGGAGGAGGAGGAGGAGGAGGAGGAGGAGCATGGAGGGTGAAATCTCGGATCACAATGACGAGTATCATGAATCCAAGGAAGACTTAACATCGGCGTCAGGTTCCGAAAGCGTGGACGAAGATCAGGGACGCAAACACCAAAACAGAGTGCAAAATCGTCCTCCTGCTATGACGGCAGCGGCTACCATCAGTAGTAGTGGCCAAGAGCGGCCTCCACTTTGGTCGTCTTCATCTTCCAACCTCAATTCCAAATTCTTGGTGTGGAAGGATAACCCTGGTAGTATCCAGGATAGGAGGCAGCGCTTCTTCCAGCAAACTGGATTCAAGAACCTGAGAGGAGAACAGCAGCAGCGATTTGGTCGCGGATCTGGTGGCTCTTTGTCCAAATCTGTGTCCGCTCCTGAGTTGGAAACCAAGAACTCTGCTGTGGAAATGTCTCTGGCAGTTGGAAAAGAGAGCTTCCCGAAGCATGTAAGAAGCCGAACTATCAAGTACCATATGTCACAGTTGAAGTCAATGGAATGCACCAGTCTCTCTCTACTGCACTGCAGGGGGCCATGGAACAATTTGGGTTCCATATCTGGTGAATTGCAAGTCATCTTCCTGTAGCATTGATGTCCTTGCAATTCACACTGTTCTTGGGGTTCCCATTGTTGTTTGAGTGCGAAAAGAAATTTTCTGGTAGGGGAGGACTTGATTATCACTTGATTTGCACATGAGCAAGACACGGGCAGGGCAATTCACCAATATTATCAATTAGTCCTAAATCCATCCTATAAGCCTGCATAAGAGGTAGAGGAGGGAAGGAACTCAATGTGGTCAACAATTGTATACTGTGCAGGTGTTCAGCAAATCACTCTGTAGATTGGGCTTTGTTTTTGTCTTCTCTGTTCTTTAGGGTTAGGTTGATTGCTGGGATTTTGGATCCCTGTCAGATCTGAAAATCTTTGTAATCTCTGTAATTTCCTAGTTCTCCAAGGTTTACTTAAATCTTAAGTATGGAGATGTTTGTAATATTTATCAAGATACATAAATTCTGTACTGTGCAGGGGCGAAGGATTATGGCAGCCCCAGCTGAAAATGGTGTCAGAAAATGTGAAGGTGCTCACAAGAATGGTGCAAGTTCTCCTGAGTTTGAACTGTCTATGATAGAACAGCTTGCAGAGAGTAATGGGGCTGTTGTCAGAAAGAGGAGTTTATCTGATCAATTACTAGCAAAGAAGGGAGACACAAAAGCCTTTGCGCTGTCTTTTTTAGGGCCAGGTCAGTATTCTGCTGAAGAGTCCTTTTGCCAGGGTTCTCACGACCTTGCAGTTCAGAACAGGGTTGATTCCAGGGATGGGGTTTCTGTGATAACCCCAGAAGGCAGCCCCAGCCATGGAGAAGTTGGAAGTAGGACACAAAAGAGTTACAAAAGCAGTCCATCACCTTTGCACAAAGGGAGTAGAGTGTGGAGCAATTCTTCACAAGAATTGGAGCCAACACATCAGCACCAGCTGTCCAGTTCCTTTGATGAGTTCACTGATGTTTTTCAGGCCTGTGATGGGGATCACAGGGTGGACACAATTAGTGGAAATGGAATCTCAATGCAGGATGAGGGCATGAAAGGGGTTGTGTACCGCATAAGGGACCTGGACAGTGGAAAGGAGTTTGTTGTGGATGAGTTTGGGACAGATGGCACCCTGGAGAAGTTCAAGGATGTAGACACAGGGAAGGAGCTGACATTGGAAGAGTTTGAGAGCTCTTTGGGACTCTATCCTGTTATGCAAGAGCTGAAAAGACGAGAGAGAGAGGCTGACAGACATTCAGGTGATATAGAATCTGGACAAGGATCACAGGCTGGGCATGTGGTTGTTAAGAAGAAGGGTTGGCTTGGAAATATCAAGGGTGCACTACTACTGAGGGATTCAAGGGACAAGTCAGCAAAGCAAAGGGATAGAGGCTATAGGAGTAGAAATTTTGATAGGGAGAGTTCATCCAAAGTACTCCAAGATAAGGAGGGATCATCTAAGGGAAGTCATGATGCACAGGGATCCCGAATAGCTAGTGACCATAGAGATGTGTCATCCAGAGGAGGTCTGCACTCTGGATCTGCAACTGAGGGAAACTCTGAGTCAGCCTCAACATGGCAGTGGCCCCAGCGGATCAAAGTGCGGTCACGTCGCAAGAGTTGCAAGCAGCTGTCAGAGCTTCACTTGGGCCAAAAAATTGAAGCACACCAGGGTGCAATCTGGACAATGAAGTTCAGTTGTGATGGACACTACCTTGCCAGTGCAGGACAGGATCAGGTTGTCTGTGTTTGGGAGATTGTGGACCACCCATTAATAGTAGATTCAGGTGGTTTTCTCATATATGTGAGAGGTTTTAATTTTTCAATTATGAACTGTGGAGGAATCATTGAATTTGATCTTGCTCTTTTACAAACAGTTTGAATTCATTCCAACTTTTGTGAATGTGGTTAGATAGGCAGAGTTGTTCTCATGATTGTTCAATCCAGATGTGTGTTTTGGGTAATTTCTCAGTTTACCTTAGAGATGTGTGTATTTAGTTTGTGGATATGTTGGGGGTGGGTGCAGATGGTTGTGGGAGGGGTGGGATTATAGAGAATGGCAGATCAGAAGCAGTGTTGGGACGGAAGTCTGGAAAAGTGTCCTCAGTGAAAAGGAAGTCTGCTGATCTCAATAATAAGGGTCCACATGCCAAGTTTTTCTGGCTTTCAAACAAAGCCATGCGCTCTTTCCGTGGTCATACTGCAGGTGTTCTGGACTTATCCTGGTCACACACTCAGGTACGGTATTATGTTGAAAGAGGGCTTCATAGTTTTTGTAAGGTGAAACCTTTTTGCTGGAGAAACATGGGAGAAGTAGTGTCACCCCTGAGAATAAACATTGTTGGTAGTTCAAAAATTTCTGCAATACACTTTCAACATGGGAATTTCATAGGAATGCTTAAAGCAATGACTATCTTTGTTGTGGTTCATGTGACCATGTCAGGAACTTTCAGAGATTCAGGAGTTTCAAAAAGATGAGCCAATTTGACCTCCTGAACAATCCTGTATACTAGTATGGTCATAATTGGTGGTATGTATGTGGGTGAATCAGGTTCTACTCTCATCATCAATGGACAAAACAGTTCGAATGTGGCATATGTCCTATGAGGGCTGTTTACGAGTTTTCTCACATAATGACTATGGTGAGCAAGCCTTATATTCCCATTTTACTCTTCTACATTCAATTAATATTCTGGAATGTTGAACATACCCATTTGTTGATGATATAACTCTACAGGTGCTTGTTTGGTCAAAGTGGGATATTGTCATCTGGAGCAGGATCCAGTAGTTAACTCTGCTTATAAGAGTGTACCGGTGGGAACAAAATTAACTTGAAAAATCTGTTCAACAATGAGATAAGAAACATGATCTCATTGTCTTGATGAACAGGAAGTGATGAAGAAAATTCTCAGCTTAAGTTTTCATGGCCATGGGAAAAGGCAGAATGATGTTAAATTTTCTTATGTCTTATTGTGACCTGGAACCAAGAATGTGATTGCTTCTATGACTGGTGCACTTTGAGAGATTTTCCTGAGTGGGCAACTAGTCTTAAGCTCATCTCAATTGTGCACTGTGGTTGTGGGTTGCTGGAAACCTCTTTCTAGTGACATGCATACAGTTCAATCCAGTTGATGAACACTACTTCCTAAGTGGGGCGTTTGATGATAAAGTCCGAATATGGAGTATTCCTGATCACCACGTTGTCGACTGGACAGATTTAGGGGAGAGGGTAACAGCCTTGTGCTATACCCCCGATGGCAAGGTATGCTATTGTGCCTCTCTTGCATGATGGTTTATAAGTTGAACTGTCCATTTCTCTGCATTTCCTCTCTTTGTTAGTTGATAACATGTCTAGCGAACATCAGCAAGGTGGAGTACAAGTAGCAGTATAAACTCTCTTTTTAGCCCCCATGACAACTATGGGGAGGTAGGGACCCCTTGTTGAGATCTTTTCTTCAAGAACAAGCTGCTTACGTGATGTCTACCAATATATGGCTTGGCAGAGAGCAATTGTGGGTTCTTACAAGGGAACCTGTCGTTACTTCAACACAACTGGTTTGAACTCACCCTATCAGCTCTACAAAGTTCTGTGGCTTATCACAAAAATTGCAGCATACTCTATTTTCCCAAATCAGTGGAATGGACTAAATGCTTTATAATTATGTCATAAATACTCTACTTAATTACTTCATAAAGGAGCAGTTTTTTCCAAAATGCCCAGGGAACAGGCTGCAGCTGGAGTCCCATATAGATGTTCGTGATGACAGAAACAGGAAATCCCGTGGTAGGAAGATCACAGGGCTTCAGGTAGGTACCTGCCAACCACTGTCTCCAGTCCCATTGTCTCACTTTTCATTTGATTGCTCAGTCAATTTTTCCACCTGGATTCTCATGATTGTCTTTTGTCTGTGTTTGACATTGTTTGAGGAAGTCATGTCATTTGGATAAGCGATCTTGAAGTGTTCCTTGTTGTGATTGGGATCTGTGTGCAGTGCTAGAGGACCATGCTTACCATGTACTTAAAATTCTGCATATGGCTCCTGTCTAGTTAAGGATATCTCAATAAGACTGCTGGATGGGCTGGTGGTGTGCAGTGCATGCCAGGTAACCCCAGCAAAGTGTTGGTGACTTCAAACGATTCCTGCATCCGTGTGTATGATCAATTGGAAATGATCTCTGAGTACAGAGGTGTGTGTCAAAACCATAACTTTTGAAAAGGGGTACAGAAGAGTGACCTGAGTTGCTTCTTCTATTGTGTAATCTCTCTAGATGAAGGTTAGAAACTCAGTTGACATACTTGATCTTGTCCAGTTGTTAAGCACTCACCTTATAATGGTATAGACTGATGTTGGTAAGAATCTTAAGCAACAGTCATGCATCCATTCAGTTCAACATGATCTTCTGGAACCTTGACAATAGTGGTCTTCTAGATAATTTATTTTGAATTCTAGTTTTTTGTCAGGAAGCTTGTACTTAGCAAATACAATTTCTGGCAGGCTTGCGGAATGTCAACAGCCAGATCTCTGGCTCCTTTTGTGGAAATGGAGAGTTAATTTTGAGTGCCAGTGAGCATTCACGAGTGTACGTGTGGAACTCTGGGATTTTGCATCCATCCACAAAATCTGTCTGGAAAGATAGAAAGCAATCATGTGAGGAGTTTTATTGCCACAATGTTTCAGTGGCCATTCCATGGCCTGGGGTTTCACCTGGCTTTAGCCTATCTGCCCCTGGAAGTGAAACTCCAGGAAGGTCAATGCAAAGTGGCAGTGAGGGTTTTGTTTCTCCTTCCAGAGATGACACTCAAAATGTTAATGAATTGCCTCCCTTTGATGAAAGAGGTAAGTCATTTTCAAGAGATGAGATTGTGGGCAACGAGAATTCTTCTTTAAGAGAGGAGTGCCTCCCTGCACCTGTGCAATTGGGTCCACATTGCTCTGCTGCCCTCTCCAGCAGTTCTGCTTTATCCCTGCCCATCAATGACATGAGGAACTCCAAGCAGGTCGGTGAAGGTCTGGTCAACTCGCCAAAGGAATCCAAGGTTGAGATCCCAGAACCTGAGGGTGGGAAGTTGGATTTTCCAGATTCGGCATTGCTGGGTTTTGATGCCATGAACCTGACACAAGCTAACCCAACAATCTTGCCTGCTTCAGAAAGTGTAGACTTCTTGCTGGAGAATGTCTCCAAAAGGTCTCTTGGGGATGAAAAGCACATTAACAGTGGCAGTCAATCAGCTTCAGAGTCTGGATCGGGCCGAACTGCCTCAGAAAGAAGTATTACAAGCAGGCAGATTATTGCTGAGGCAATCACTGTGGGGGATTCCTTACCGGCGGTTGATGCTGGCTGGGGTTTGGTCATAGTGACTGGAAGCTTGGGTGGCCAAATCACAATCTTCCACAACTATGGACTTCCGATCAGGCTCTGATTCAATTTGTGCATGCACAATTGGCACTATCATTGTACTGAAGACACACGATTGTTTTGGTCTGTGATTGTTTCTCTTTACAGCACACAAAATGTGGGTGCTGATCATACTGAGTTTATGATGTCCATGGGTGGTACAAGGTCAATCTTTCAGGTTTAACTCCATTAAATCCCAATGTTCATCTCTGTTGTGGTGCAGCTAAGATCATTTTTTCCTGGGTTGGTGAGTGATGAAGATCATAACATGCACATTGTTATGGAGTCAGTCTCTCTTGATCTATCTTCACTCTCTCAAGTCAACAGGTCACTTCCTTGTAAGAATTAATGGGTGAGGAAATCTTGGATTAAGATGCAAGATTAATCAAAATCTTGTTGAGTTTTCTGGACCTTGATTAGCATTTCTGTGCACATGATACATGTCCAGCATATGGTGCAGTATTGAACAACCTCTTGTCCAGTCCCAGTTCTGCATCTCTTACATGGAATTGCTTATATGTAGAGGTGTACATAAGTAGTTGATTTTTTTGAGTTTTTGCTAGGTCCTTAGAAGTCACAAAATCGACAGATTGGTTTTGCAGTACCTCTCCTGCACTCTATATGCTTTTTGTGAAAGATATATTTGTCTGCTTTTCCTTGTTACTACTCAGAGCCATCAATTCTGTGTCTCTATGATGCTTCCTTGAGCTAAGACCTCAAAGGTAACAGTAATGCAATTCATTTTGCATGTTTGTTGGCACTGGTAAGTTCAACGGGTGGTGGAGGGAGTTAAGTTACTTGCTGATCAGCTAGTAGAGGTCAATTTTTGGCCTTGCAATTAAGAAAGACAATGAGTGTTGGTTGGAAGGTAACTGTGTGTGTGGGACATGGTGAGCCAGCACCCAGCACACCATGAAGGATGAATGATAAGTAGTCAGCAAACTAGTGAGTTCCAATTCACTAGCTAACCATCATGGTTAGTGCAGTTGCTTTTTTCCTCTAGTTAATACTTGGTTTCACCTTGATAACCAATTTTGTAGGAAGTAGGTCTCATATATAGGTAGATAAGTATGGGTAGATAGGTAGGTAAGGTAAGTAAATAGGTATAGGTTGGGTAGGTATGTAAAGAGGTTATTAGGGTATGTAGGTAGGTAGGGAAGTTGTTAAGTTAATTAAGTAGGTATAGGTAGGAAAGTAGATAAGTAGGTTGTTTAGATTTTAAGGTAGGTATGTAAGTAAGGTAGGGTGAATGGGTAGGTAAATAATTATAATAGTTATAATAGGTTTTTAGGCAATCACGTACCTTGTTAGATTTAGCTTGGATACCTAAATATGACCTATTAAATTAGGTAAGTAGTAGGTATTTAAGTCTTACTAATAGATTATTAATTATGCTAGATAGGTAACCTAGACCTAACTAGTAGGTTAGTAGGTTAGTTATAATAGGCTAGTTAGTTAGGTATGTTAGGTATGTAGGTAACCTTGGCTTGGGCTTACCTACCTAATGTCAAATTAGTATGTCCAATTTGACTAAGTCATGGTTATTTTGGCATACCTTTTTCTTTTGTTTGTTCCTTTTGACCAGATGTCCAATTAACACCTAGTCAAAAAAATAACTTTAGACAAATTTACTAATAAAAAATAACATGTATTTTTCATGCCCCAACCCATTAGTCAAAATGGACATCATTTCTAATCAAAACAGACACTTTGGTCAAGTCAAACCTTTTAAAAGGTCATGACTTCTTGTAGTGTAAATAATAAAAAAATGATTAAACCAAAACCAAATGTTTCCTTTAAAAGCAAAAAATTAGCCAACATTAATATGAACCATGTAGGTCAAATCACTATCCTAAAATTTGGTCAAACTAAAAGGCATCCTGTTAGATTTGTACAATATATGATTCATTTGATAAATTAAATATGATATTCTATTCATTATATATTGTCAATTCATATAATATTGGTCAATTAGATTTGTATATGGATTGAGAATTACATTGGATTGAGATTTGATTGAATTAAAGTCAAACTCAATAAAAAATAAACATGAAGCAAATTGGTGCAAAAAGGTATTGAAATTTGTGTGTCATTTCATTGTTTGTGATTATGGTGTTGAAAAAAACCAACTTTGCAAAGAAAAGTCAAATTAACCCCTATACCAATTCCAATGTTAGCATTGTCATTAGTGGAATTTTAACAAACAAGGTTTCAATGGGTTAATTCTAAACGGTTGAACTTGTGCACATAAAAAAATTAATAACATTTTGAAAAGCATGTGATATCAAATGGATAATTTGACAAATGCAACAAGTTTATTTGATTCACTTCAGATGTAAAAGATGGGTAAAAACATAGTCAAAGGAGCCACCCAATTGCAAGTGAGTGAACATTTAATTTTTTTTTTTTTTTGTATTTTGAAAGATCCCAAGTGAAACATAATAGTTTGGATTGTCATAATTGTTTTTGGAATATTTTTCATTAATTGCAACTTGTTTACATGTTCAAAGTTTGAGACAAATCAAAAATGTTTTTGCATGTCCAAAACACTCAAATTTTAAAAGTGAATAATCTTTGTTTTCTTCAAAGGTCATTTTTTTCTACCAAATCTGCATCATTGCTTTTGAAAATTGGAAAGAATTAACATTGATAATTAGAAAGGCAAAAGGACTTGAACTAATGAGAATTGTTTTTATAATTGATTATAGCACATTTGTTAAAAAATGTTTTTGACCTTTGAAAATTATGGATTTTGAAAATGTGCCTTTAACAAAAGTTATTTATGTTTTTGTGATAGAGGGCATGAATGCATAATGTACACAATATAAAATCAATTCTTTTTCAAAACATATATTTATTTAAAATGTAGTGTTAAAGGGGGTATGGTCCAAAATACAAATTTAAAAGTTATAAACCAACACAAAAACAATATTTATCATGTGTAATATTTGGAAAATGACCTTTTCCTTGGTGTCCCTAGCTCCTTTGACCATGTTTTCAACTAGATGGAATTTTTTTGGATTTATCAAAAGTTTATGATTTCAAGTGGTTCATTATGTATGTACTTCAAAAAATTATTATTTCAATACCTTTTCCAAATATAACAGGAAAAAACACAATAACATGTGCTTTTCCATGGACCACTTTACTTCTTTCCTAATAACTATTCTTTTCACATAACCACCTACATGGAGATGAAAAGGGACATTCACATGTCCATATCATATAAAAAATCAAAATTAAGATTGACATAAATAATGACGAACTATTGGAAACCATATGGGAACATATGAAGGAAATAAAAAGGGGGAGGATATATGATTAAATTGAGAAACCTCTAGATTCTCCTTTACCATAATTAATCTTACCTCTTTCTCACATTTTCAAAGTGAAGATTGAATTAAAATTTAAATTTTTAAAAGATTTTTATAACTATTAAAGTACATTCCATAAATTCAAAACTTTTTCCCCAACCATAAGGTTCTAGTCGTCAAAATACCAATATATATATTTAGCACTTTGTATGATTAGAAGGAAACCAACAATATAATTATTTTGTACATGTTATAGGTGGGGTAGGATATTTTTGATCTCCATTGTGTAAAATATCAACTTGGCTTGTTCAAATATATGTACATACTCGTCCCCAATTCCATATTTTTGAATTACCTAGCAAATACCTTTTTTTAAATGTCATTATTCTCATTTTTTGGTGGGTAAGCAACAATTGTTCCATGTAAGACCTTTTCCTTAAATAGACAAAGAACTTTAAGATTTCCATTGGGGATGTTAACAAATTTATCCATAATCAACAAGCAAAGTGAAACTCAATAATGGTAGGAAGTTGTTGAATGGTTGAAAAGCAAATTTCAAATCTAAAGTGACATGAAACTAACACTATATTATAAAATTAATATATAGTTTAAAATGTAACATATTTTCCTAAAACCTTTTATTAGGATATTTTCATTGAGCAATTTGTGTATTCTTGAATGATACATTTTAAATGTTTTTATTGGATGCATTGAAGACTTTAAGCAAGGGCTACATTCATTTAAAAAAATAATGTGGGTGGATTTGTTTCCAAATCAACTTAGAAGACACATTTTTGAACTTCCAATAGGATTTTATTATTGAATCAAACCTAATGGTCTTTCGCATATATCGTAAACATATTTTGTGATTTAGCCACATTGGTGATCACACACAAGAAAAATTAGCCAATTTGGCAATAGGCTAAAAAAAATTGTACAAAAGTTGAAGAATCCTATTATGTTTCGGTGGCTTATTGAAACCTATTGTTTAAATATGGCAATTTCAAAATAAACAAAATTTGGCAACTTTGGTGCATTTTTGCAAAAAATCTTTTGTACCTTGTCACATTAGCTTTTTTTGTTGCTGCATTATGAAAATTTGTTGCACAAAAAGAAGAAAAGAAAAAAAAGAAAGATTGTAAGTGCTTGCTTACATTTAACTAATTATTCTATCACTTTGGTTGTCCACTTGATGGGTTCATTCCTTTCTCCAAATTGAAATGGAAAGCTAAGATATGCCATAGGCATTTTGTGTTTAATCCAAATCAAGGGAATCTTTCATGTAAAACATTTTTTTAAAGTAGTCAATTTTACACTAGAAACAATGTTTATTTTGAAATTTTGTTAGTAAACAACATCAATTCTATGAGCTTGGTTGCACTCAAATTTCATCTATGGTACTTCATTGAATATAATGTTCAATTCAATTTTTGTCTTGTTTATAATTATTATTAAATTAAAAGTAAGTTTCAATCAATAAAGTGATTTAAATGATTTTCCATACTCAAGACCATAATACATAAATTATAACTTCTTATTGGATGGTGATTAATTTGAGGTATTTAAAATGTGCCCCAATTGTTTTTTGCATGGCTTTAAAATCCAGTATATATGAGTAACATTTTACAAAATGTTTCAATTATAATGAATTAAACTCGTTCCCACTAGCTAGAAGTTGGTCATGAATATTAACTTATATTATTGACATAAAGTCATCAAATTCATAACTATGATTGCAAATTTACATGTATGGCAATTATTTCAATTTGCACAAGTCAATCATTAATAATTGTTTAAGTGAAAAATGTCCAAACTATTCATTACAATCTACCACATGTGTGAACAAGTTTGTTGAATATAGGTCTTTGACAATATTAACATTTGTTGCATTTGAAAAGTATAGGTGAATATTAATACAATAATTAATGAATTTATCTATTATCATGTTGGCAAAATAATACTCATAACTACACATAAATTAGCAATTATGATACAATTTGAATGTCAAGCATACAAGCTAGAAAACATTATTAATAATTATAGACAAATAAAATGTATATACAAATTTTTAGAAATTATTTGTATAAAAAATGTTGATAATTGGGTACACTTTTAAAGTTGTAATATAATTCATGCAATGACAAGGCAAAGCCTAGTACATGTTAGCTGTTATCTATATAAAACCAATTGGACATTTCTTTTATGATGTAATATATGATCATGAATCAATAACTTCAATTAATTTACATAGCCTATGGCTACATTAAGTTCATTCATACGAACTCTAAATTATTTCATACCTTGGGAGAAATGATAATCTAGGATGTGCATGACTAATTAGAAAGTGCATTAGTTGAAGACTTCAATGTTACAATATTCATTTTATAACATACTTCACTTCCATTGCGTGCACATTTTCAATTCAATTGACAAGAAATGGGGTACGTACAAATTGTTGGAAAAGATATTGGAAATTTGTTCATGAATATGGAGTTGGAAACAAAAAAACTTTAAGATACACAAATATGATAAAAAAATCTTTTCCATGCGTCTTTACTTGGGAATGACAAAACAAATTTAGGTAAGAATTTGGTAGGACAAAACATTATGAGACCCTATAATTGTTTTGTCTAAACTAGTTCTGATGAATAATGATTCATCATCACTGAAAATTTTCCCAATTTATGTGATTTTTTTGGTTGGAACTGATTAACCATCAAATTTGTTATACTTTTTTTTTTCTTTCCAACATATGGTTACATCTCTCTATGCCCCATAATTCAAAAAAGTTTTAGAAATTTTTTTAAAAAGAGCCTTGGGTGGGACTCCTTCGCTTGAAGAATCTATGCATGTTATGTTATTATTATTGAATACATATGAATTTTCAAAAGCATGCAAGTTTGTATTTATCTTGAGAAATGATCACAATAATTTCAAGTCACACCAAATTATGTTAACTATTTTAGGGTTCACTATTTTGTATTATAAGCTACATACAACTTTTTTTTAGATTTCATGTGCATTACACCCCATTTACATGCAACAAGGACTCTTGAACTTTTGAGATTTTGACACATATTTTGAATTTCTGAAAATTTCAAGTTTCACATCTTTTGAATTGAGTGTTGGGTAATAGGTTATTACTATCTAAAATATGTACCATAATTTTTTAATATTAAGAGAGTCATTAATCTAGTCCTTTGCAAAATTGTCCTTATTTGATAGAATTGTTGTTCAAGACTTGCAAAATAATTAAACTAAAACCAAAATTTGAAATTAAATTATATGGTTGTTTAATTTGAATTCCCAACACTTATATAGTTAATCATTTAGCATAACTTCTCATGATTGTATGATGATTTTCACATGGCAATGCATAAGCATATGTACAAAATTTTAAAAAATACATTAGGATATCACATGGTTTTTGGCTCATTTGATTGTGATTGCACCCCACCATTGTTTTGCTATGATATAACTTTGTTTATAAGGTATGATGTCAAAGGGTATACATAGATCTCACAAGTTGGATGAAAATAAGTATAAAATAGCAACAAAATTGTCATAAATGTTCTGTACATTGTACTTTTCTAATTGAAAGAACAAAGATAATATAACTATTGACTATTGTGCATTGAATTTTTAATTTCAGATTATTTCAAGTATATTTTTTGCCTATTTGTTTGAAATGCTAGTACTTTTGAAGTTCATTTGTTGCAATGTGAACTTTTGTAAAATGTATGGTTATTAGGTTCAAACAAATATATTTTCAACTTTCTATTTATGTCTCTAAAAGTAAATTAGAAAATAAATTAATAAAGTAGACCCAAAAAATCCTTGTTTATGGTTTACCATCTAGTGAATGGAGATACATTTGTTTAAAACTTATTTTTCCTAGTTTCTTGGAAGTAGATTCTTATAGTTGTTATAGAGCTATTCTAGAGTTTTCAATTCCATTTTCATCCATTTTGATGGTACTTATTTTATTTAATGTTCATGATGTAAGGTAAAATTAGGGATATTTACATCAAATTTTGACACATATACTTATTTAAATATTTAGTTGAAATATTTGAAGTTGTGCGGAGTGATGAAAATGCAATTGAATAATATGGTAAGACTGAAATGTGTTTAAGATAAATTAAAAAAAACCTATGCTTAATGCATACCTTATATTAATTATATTTTTGATTTAAAAAAATATTATAGAATCAATTGAATTATATATTTTTCCCATCAACCAATATATGAGACCTTATATTTTTATTAGTGCATATTTTGTAAATTAAAAAAAAAGATTGTCCCTCTGTAGCTTTAATTTCAAGTCTTGTTTTCTTCTTTGTTGACTTTGTCCCCCTTTACCAAGGTGAACTGTGCTCTTTGAACTGTGATAAAATCCTTATGGCTTTACAAATTTTTAAGTTAGGCAGGGGTGCAAATATGAGACCACCACCTCGTGTGAAAGTCTTGAGTCTTGGTGTCCATAAACCAAGTGCCTAGATACTAGACCAGCTGGTATGTAATTCTTGAATCTTCGTGTTCATACCCAAGATCACTGGAAGCATTTTAGTTTATTATATTGAGACCAGCCTTAGTATATGAAAATCAAAATATATCCCCATTATATACATGTAAAATTGAAAATTTAGATCTTGACCATAGTACCAAGTAGTGGCAGAGGTTTGACACAAATTAAATATTATTTTAAGAAATGTTGAAATTTTCAAACCCCCCCCCCCACCCGCCCCACCCAAAAGAAATTCAAAGACAAAATTGTGAAGGAAATTATTGAATCTTCAAAGAATAATATTTTATTTGTCGAAATGAAAGTTCTGAAAAGTTTTTAACAGACAAGTGTCAAAGTTGTTAAGGTATAGTCCAACTCAAGGATTCAATTTGCTTCAAATCAGTCTAAATTGGTTCCTAGGAAATTGGACCCTCCACCCCCTCGTCTAAAGTATGTTGAAATGGACATATTCGCCCAACACTGCTTCTTATACTCTGCAATGACGGCCTTTCAGCGTATTCTGCTCGCTCCAAGGACATGTCGCCAAGCTCTGGATAAGTTGCCCTGGCAAGGCAAGATTGCTTTGCTTCCCCGGCTATGTGAATATGGTTTTCTGAGCCAGAAAAATCTGCCAAGACCTGGCTTGGGTACTCGAAAAGCTTGCCAGAATTAATTTAATTTGGTGATAGTTCAAGAAAGCTCTCGTGCGAAGAGGCTTGGGTGTTGGAGGATCTTGCCAGAAACTAATTACTGCTGCAGCTGTCAGGATGTTTTCTAAAACGGAGTTTTCCGCGAGTGGGCCGGCCAGCTAGGACATAGACCTACCGCTCCACACAGGACTCACAAAGAGAATACTTGATTTAATGACACGCGCAGCTCTGATGAACGCAACTTGCTGCTGTGTAGGTCCTTGAAGAACCCTTCAAGAAATTATCCAAGCTGGCTAGCTCGAACATTCTCTCGTTCGATTTTGCTATCCACTAGCTACTAGAGTATTAGCAAATCATTAGTATAGCCTGTCATGAAGATCAGCTAGCCCTGCGCCGTGATGTCCAAATCCTTAGTTGGTTTAACCAGCAATCGAACAAACTTCTCAACAATTGCCAGCTGATGATCATAGTCTTCTCAGCGTCTTAGCTTTAATTTCAACAACTCGTCTGGAAGGATATTTGAACTGGTGCAAGAGAAATGAAGGTTAAGATGAACTCGATTAAGTGTGAAGGGGATGACGACGACGACGACCTTCGCATTATCATCTGAAAATATTGAGCTTTCATATCATTACAACTGTCCGCGACACCGGCTTTAAAGTTTTACTCCTATGATCAGATCTGCAGCAAATGTTCATGCTTTCATGACTTGTGCAGATGCAGGATCCTCAGACTTCCTGAACTACTCAGAAATTAGAAACTTCAACAGCCTGCAAAGTTGATAAGAATGTGAATGAACACATGAATCTGTTATTCTGCATTGAAAGATAAACCTACGTGACAGGATTGCACATAAAGGACCCAAGAATATATATATATATATATTACAGCTTCAATCTACGACGATGGGTATACTGAGGTGAGAGTCGAGACCTTGAACGGAATGAGGCAGATCTCAGTTTAGATGATGATATAAATGGCTAGCATTGTACATAAATAGCCTGGATCGACATTTTGATTCAAGCAGGAAGGAACATTAAGCAATCTTCTGCATGTTAAGATTGTCATACAATCTTCAGACGTGTAAACAGGCTGCAGCTAGGTCGATTCACGGCCTTGAAGTAAGTATCCCTCCAGTTTCTGATGCTGGAAGTCCGGCAGTCGCACGCGCGCAGGCACAAGTACTCATGGCCAGTAACTGAGCCTGGATGCAGCAGATCCGGCCTCTGTCGCCACCCCTTGGAAATATTATGATTGTGAACTCCTCCAAATCAGCAGCACACTCAGATTTAGTATTCTAGAGTACAGCTCCGCACTAATGAAAGGAATGAACTTTTACTTGAACTCTCGTGCACAAACGGTCAGCTAGCTTTGCCGTCCACGCTCCTACTGTGGCTAGTTTGCTCAGGTTGCTGGTGCAGAAAGAGACTGTTGTCGACAGTTATACCTAAACAGGCCTAGTATTGCAGCTAGCTAGCAGGGCGATCTGGAATCAACTTCAAGCTCCCTTCTTGCTCTTGAAAATCGCTTTCCTGGCTTGAACAGCAGCTACGGGTCAAGAGAAGGTCTGCTACATCTTCAAGGACAACGCCGCTGCTGTTACCGGCTCCCTTCATTATGAAACTGATAAGAACTAGCTTGGCAGCTGATCTCCACCCAGCTCTTCATGGGAAGGATCAATGCGCTTCCTCGGGTACTGCAGCATGATCATAGGCACAAAATGCAAGAATCTGCTAGCTGAACTATATTCCATCACTGTGGCTGGCCAGAATAGTGCACTAGGTCTCATAGGCTTGGAATCCTAAGTGCAAGTTCTTCAAAGGCGGAACAAATATCAATATGTGATTCATTCGCGAATACGGCGTCGCGACGTGCAGTTGAGCGTTTAAGGGGTCGGCACGCTGTTGTGACCACGGCTAGGACCTGAAGGTGTAGGCTGATTATATCTACTATCCTGACTGGAGCTGTTCGCCGTGGAGCGGTGTGGAAAGCTTTGGATTTTCAACTTGGTTTCCAGCTCAAGACCCTGATGTCGCTCAGAAACACTAGTACTCGTGTGCACCGTGGAAGATGCAGGAAACGCGGCAGCTGACACATCTGCTGATTCAGACTGCAGTACTCGTATGTTCCTAGAATCAGCAGAAAACATTAGCAGGGAGCATACAAAAACGGCAAGTAATATAGTTCTAGATGTGATCAAACCCATCGGCAGAAATCTGGTCCCGCGGGTCGGGAAAACACTGCAGTAGCGATGATTCTTCCTGAGGCTTCTTCTGATCAGAACTGCGCGGGTGAATGAGTTCTACAACCTGGTCAGCAGGGACGGACTAAGGAGAACGTCGAGACAGTTGAATATCAGATAGTATGATCTGTTGTGATCTGTACGAGAACCATCTTCTGGACAAGTGAGCTACAATTGGAAAACAAACGGGAGAGTTAGAATTTCTTCGACGAGTCTAGACCACAAAGACTTCAAGATCCAGATTTCACCACCTCTTCTTGGGGAAACGATTTTGAAGAATGAAGATGAGTTAGATAGACTAGTTGAGACAAAAACCAAGAGGTTTATATGCCAGCAGCTGAAGCGCTCTACCTGGGATCAGGGAACCTGCAGCAGTAGTGTCGACATTATAGGCAGCAGCAGGAGGCGTCGGCTTGGCGTGAAGCTCATGGTGTACAGGCGTTTGACTTGGTGGGTTTGTGGAAATATTGCGCCACAAGAGCCAACGGGGGCGGGCGCTGACCTCCTGATCAGTAAAGAATTCAGAAGTTGTGCGCAGCAGCAGCCGTTAGCAGCTATGGTGGGACCTCTTTCTCTTTGACATCAAAATTACTCCCGCAATATTATGCTAGCTAGCCAGGCGCACACCCCGCGCGCGGTGACATAGCTTCTTGACGCTAGCTGCAGTTTTAGAAACGACATTCGGATCCAAAGCTGATTCAATCCCTGCACGAACATTATACTTTTTAAATTTGTGTAAGTACTTACTAGAAGCGCCAAGGCTCTCTAGGCCCCGGCGGACTCGTGAGAGTAGTATACTAGATCATAGCGGCCTGTAGACAAGGAAGGACGAAGATCAGAGAATGAAGGCAGCTAACTAGTAGCCTGATCAGTCGGCCGGACGACAGTCAAGGACAACTGCACCCCGCTTGCAGGACTCCACAACTACTTACATCTTTTGACTAAATGTTTCGTGCAATAACTATTTCACGAGGAGCTCTTGGATGAATCTCTTGTGGGAAAATTGTCTTAACTTTTACCTCACAGGATAGACTAAAAATGCAAGTAAGTAACAGGGAATTGTGCAACACAGGGAGTTTTGCAACATTCCTTCCCAGGGAGCCAGCCTTACAAGGAAAGTTCAATTCTGCCATCCAGAAGGGTACTGTGATCCAATGTTTAAGGGGAAGTTGGTAAATTTTCCCTGACCTTGGAAAGCACCTATTCTTGGGGGAAACAAATGAATTTTTCCCTTTGCCATTGATTCTAAGAGGGATTTCTAAGAGGGATAACTGAGAGCTTTCCCACATTGCACACAGGAGTTGTACGAAGTTGGAATCCTTGTGAACATCGTTGAATCGAAGTTTCAGAACGATGATTTTCAAATCTACAGCAAAACTCAATGATGAACTCTTAGTGTAGGTGCAAGTACTGCCAGATTGCTTTTTATGTACATACAGCAGCAGGTCTATTGGTCTTTACGCAATGAAATCAGCTGCAGCTGGTTGCGACAAATAGCTAGCATGCAGGTCGTCAATACAAGCAGCTAGCAGTGACCCACTATAATTGTGCAGCACGTTTAGCGAACTACTGTCGACGATAGACAGTTGTAGAAGTTTGTTACCATAGAAATCTTGCTCGTAGAAGTTGAACAAATGAATGAGATCATGATGTCTGTGCATTAATCGTCTCTCAAGAATTTTACTGAAGCTGCAGCCACACCCATTATAAGCGTTCAACTTATACGAACTACTCGCTAGATAGTTACCCGGAACGTGAAGTCCCTGACCCTTGTTCCGTATGATTTATACAAATTTGACTTATGTTAAGCTGCAGCTCTGCACATTACTGCCAGATGCGAGGAGCAAAGCTTCTACAGGAATATGCAGAAATGGGGACTGTAAGAATGTGTGGAAAAGAATATATATATATATATATATATATATATATATATAGTTTTGGACTGTCGTTGGAAGCTGCAGCGACTCGGAATTCAATGTACCAACTTCGCAAGTACACATGTTTGGCCCCGCCTGCTGCCTGCCTGCATGCCTGCCTGCCTGCCTGCGGCGCTTATCGAATCTATAGTACTGCAGCTACTACAGGCCGGGAGGGAGGAGTTTCCACAAGCTAGTGTTGCAACACCCACGTAGACCTGCTCCATGGCGCGACAGAAGTGCAGATCACTGGAGCATCGATTCGCGCTGACCGCATCCCACCAAGCGGAGGTGGTGCCGGGTCATTCATTCAATCGTGAATGCAATTTGCTTGCTTTTCTGCATGTCACAAGCTGCTGGATTGATTTACAAATCCCACATTTGTATAAATATTTGTAATTGTTTAGGCTGGAGGCTGCAGCCTAATTACAGCTGCTTCACTAAAATTGAATACGTAAATTTTAGTACTTGTGAAGAATCTGTATAATGCATAATTACTGCATAATATTTTCATACCACAAACTTCGGCTGTCTTTCAGAGTCTTCAAATTATACGGACGCTCCCATAGCTTGCTTGCTAGCTAGCTTGATTAAGGTGTTGTGTAGCACCTGCAGTGGGTATTTGAGCCATATTAATTTCCATTGCCATGATTGAACTGCGATCCAGAACAAAAAGAAACACAAGCGAATGTGGATTTTCTTAGCAAAAATGCCACTGCTCATTAAACCTGTGAGGTAAACCTTGTGGTTTCATCCATTACAATGTACAATACATGATATTTATTGTGGGACAAATTACATTAAAATCACAATTTGGCAGAAATGTAATATGTGCCATTACCTAATGTCAAATTGTCATTGTAATGTAGTATATGTCACTATATATATCAAGCACATTGTAATGGATGAAACGACAAAGTTTACCTCACACGTCTGTCATGAGCCTCAGTTTTTTGTGTGGGAAAAATCACATTCTCTGGTAGTGTTAAAGTTTTTCTTCCCTAATTTCCTTGCCCTTGTTTCCTCTAAAGGAGACTAAATTCTAGACTTTTAGAGCAGAAAACTTGAAAGCCATTTCCAGAAAAAAGAGAAAAAAGAAAATTCAGTAGTTTCGAGAAGCTCACCCATATTGTAGTGATAATTAATCCAGAGTCTAATTTGTGGGTGCTATTAAATTCTGATATCATTCTAATATTTCTTTTTCAGAAAAGAAGGGAAAGCTCAACTGGTGTAGTGTCAACAATAACAGAACTATTACCAGGGACGAATGTAGAATTCTCAGTTCAATCTTTTTGAAGAAGTTATTGCTAGCAGGATTCATTTAATAGTCAGGCTGGACATGCAACTACTACTCTTGCTGACTGTTAAAGTAATGAATGGTTTAAGCTTGGAGGCCCGGCTGGAGTTTCCAACTGCTCTTGCAAGCCCCACCTGTAGGTGATAGTCATGTGATATGATTCCTAGTTGCAAAAACGTTTGGTGGAGGGGTATAAGACCGTATGGGAGTTCAACTCATGAATGTAGTAGCTGCTGCATTGGACTTAATTCCCCATATATTGCCTCAGATGGGTCCAAACTTCTTCAGCTGGTGGTGGGCGCACACACACAGAGCTTGGCATCCATCCCATTGGGTAAATGTTGCATAAGATTCCAAAGTTTATCAAACTGTTCTCTAGACCAGTCTGTCAAGCTGTATGACCTCTGTTTGCAGAAGACTAGCGGGGTAAGCTGATCATGAGTCACATTACTCCAGACTTTGGTAAAAGCAGGGCATAAGAAAAGCCTTATTATTATGCTATTGAAACCAAGCTGTAGTGTACTAGGGTGCAGGTTTCTGCTGGCTAGTTTGCAGATCAGGAGCTTCAGATTTTGAGAAGGCTGCCCAAGACAACGTCTGCTGCCAGGGCTCAAGTGAAGGTCCTTCAGCCAATTGCTTTTTTATTGATTGAAACTGGGAATTATATCAGAAAGTTTCAGAGAGGTGCCCTGTTTTGTCTATTCAAGTCTGCATGATGACTTCTCTTGAGATTGGTCCCAAGTGAGCCATAACATATGTGGCATTTATAACTCGATCAATCTTCTTCCATGGGTGCTCTGGATAGCAGCTTCAAATGAAGCCGACAGTTACTGGCAATGAATCAGGGGTGTGCAGGCAGACATTGGAATTCGGTTATAATATGCTGAGATCTGATGTCCGGGGCTTTCTTTAACCCAGTTCAAACAAGGCTCAGGTCCCCAGATCTTCCTCTCACTAGAACCTGCCTGACATTGCCATGGATCACACCACCTTAATACATCTGGAAGGAATGTGGCCAATGTAGACAGCGCATACTTAACTGGGTTGCTCCCAGTGGATGCTCTTGATTCTTATCAAGTCAGACACTTTTGTCTGTTGTGTGTCCTGGAGGGGCAAATTTTCTTTTCCCCCTTTAATATTGTTTTGTGGGTCAAAGTGCTGGACTTACATGATCTTAATACTAAGATCATGTAAGTCCAGCACGCAACCAAGTCCAGACTTTTATAACTCAAGCAAGCACATGCAATTATATATATTTATATATGTATGTAACTACGTAAGTCAAAAAAGATTCAGAAAAACTGTAGAACTATACAGTGTCAATCTCTCTCTCTCTACAATACTGACAATGGAGAAAACCCAGACTTTTGAAGTGGACTTGGACCAAAACTGTGAAGTCTTTTTGCTAACCAGCTGCCTGATTTGGGCCACAGTTCTGAACACCCTCATTTGGTAGTTTGAAAAGTTGCTAATTGAAACTTGTCTAAGAGCTCTACTTGTGCATACCGGTGTTGGACAGTTCTTGCAACTTTTAAAGAACTGTCGGTTCTGCTTGTTTGGAAAAAAATTCAGAATCAAAGAACCGCCAGTTCCAGTTATTTCAAAACCCTCAACGGACGCATGGTTCATTGACTGGTTTTCTGGCTTCTTGAAAAATTTCAGAATGACCGTTATATGCCAAGACCATTTATTTGAAAATCTAGAGAACCAAAGGGCAAGTGAATACATACCTGGGTTGATAACCAGTGGGTATCTGTCCCTCATTCTAAGAACTGCCCAACACTGGTACATATTACATGCCCACCAGTGTGGACATGGATATTTGCACTGGTTAGATAATATACAGTGACTTTCATAAGGACAATGAAAGAAAATGAATGCTTTTGATTGGCCAATCATAATGATCAGCCAATTTGGTCTTTCACTTAAGGCACTGTTCAATTTTTCATGTTTATGGGTGGGGGTGAGGATTAGATAATAATTAAGAGTCTTTGTCAGATGTGAGAAGCAGGGGGAAGTCTGTTCCATTTTTTTTCAAGTGACTTGAAAAATAATACAAGTTGCAACTTATTGAAAAAACAGTATAATTTATAATTTATTCAAAAATTTAAATATCATGCTTTGAATTTGATTATGAAAATACTTTAAATATATATTTTGAGTATTCATAATTTTAATATCATGTGCTTTCACAATGTACGAAAAAAAATTCTGCCCTGATCCCACATGTTTAGTAAAATTTACAAAGAGTAGTTAACTTGCCTTAGTGTGATAAACACTGATAAAGGCAGAAGTAGGGGGGTGTGGGTGGAGATGTCCTAAGGTGTGTACTAGGCTATGGCTTCAAAGTGTGAAGGTGAGAGTAAGCTTTCTGTGGCTGACTACAAGTATTTTTCACTTCAGTATAACCCCACCTGCCAAATCTGAAGTCTTTCTGGCTGTGGCCAGTCTTTGGCTGATGGCAACAAATGATTCAAACTTTGTGACTTGGGTTGAACTTGACCAAAATGTTGCTGAAAAGCATGTTACTTTATAATCAGTGTTCAAATGAGTTCATTCCTGATCAGGAAAACTCCTGAATTTTGTTTGCAGCTCCTTACATGAGCTATACTGTATAGTATGATATTCCAAGGCTGGTAAGTCAGGTTTAAGCTTTAATATAAAATTTCCCCGGAAGAACCCATCACAGTTCTACAGGGCCCACACTGGACTCCGTTCAAGAAACTGATATTCGAATGCTGGATAGCCAGTCTGATGCTTTGACATGCAGCTGGGAAAATTTTGAAAATTTTGATGCAAAAGAACATCTTCCAAAAGTGGTGGGTCAGGGGTTCCTTTTTCTTAATAATCATCTGGATGTCATAGGTGTCTGGATTAGAGGGGTCTAATAGTAAGGCCACACCAGAAATTGGAAATTGACTGCTGGACACCAGTGCAACATAAAAGGTTGATATTGAGAGATTAAACTGGCCTCCAAAGTGGTGGGCCACAGCTCCTCTCAGCTTTGGGGAGGAAAAGTTCTGGATGCAGGAGTCCAGTGAGGATAAGCTTTGCAGACAGCAGTCCCAGTTTTCCGTAGCTGCAATATATCTTGGGCCATTTCATATTCTGGTCCTCTTACTACATCTTGTGTACTTACTGTGGTTAGGTTTTCCCAATCACGTATCTAATAAAATTTTAACAGCATTGAGAAGTCCAAGTTTGGAATGCTTCAAACTACAAACCCAAATGTCTTTAAGAAGCCTAAACTTTGGAAATGATTTCCTGACCACACTGGTGGATTTCAAAATGCTATGTAAGTAGTATATCTGAATCCTGCTTTGTTCAAACACAATAGTTGTTCAAGGATATTCTGTAACCACCCAGGAAGGCATGGCAATACACAGAAGAAACGAAGAGCACAAAGCACAAGTAATGTGCCAAAACCCTGTCTATGAGTATGGAGGGGTGTGTCACACGCTTATTGGTTGGTTGGACGCAGGTTATAACTCATAACCTGATTGTGCCATATTGCCTGGTTGGTTGAGGTGATAAACTCATGTCTACATTGGCAGGAGCACGTGACTGGCAAAATGTCATGAGCTGTGCTTTGTGAGGGGGGGGGGGGGGGGGGGGGGGTGATTGTGTGCTCGCCACCCCTTCATGACCGGTTATGTCCACTAAACAGATCTAGCTGCCAGGTTACCAAACTTAGTCTCACCACCTCTGGAGCTCAACTACATTCAGCAACCCGGCAGCCCTCACCAGTTACCTAGTCCATAATTTGTAAGGTTTTGTGCACCCCTCATTAAAATTAAAGAAGCATGTGTTAAAAGCTACAAATTCATGTTAAGAACTCCTTGCACTTTGCATGTCTTTTTGCATAGGCCACATACAAAAGGTAATTCTTGAGCATTTAAGTATTATTTCAAATAAGGCAACCCTTCCACAAATCAATGCTCCCATTCTAACAATCTGATTGGCCACCTAGGCTTTTTTCTCACGCCTAGGCACAAGCTTATGAGGATATTACAATATAACTGCCAGTTACCCACAAGAACTACTCAAAGCAATTCAAGGCTCCCATTCTAACAATCTGAATGGCCAGATAGGCACAAGTTTATTCCACATACTATGGGAATTTGTGTATATTTTCTACACTAATTATACTATAGTCCTTGTCCTGTATACAGACAGGGTTAGAAAGACATCTTTTGTCCCCATGTCCCCAAAGAGTTAAAATTCTGGGCTGTACATCAATCTGAAAAAAGCCCAAGTATTTGCATTTATATGTTCCATGTCATGATACCTATTCACCCCGACAGCTTTTCAAGGTTAAAAATCAAGGTATGTGGTTACCTTCAAGGGCTGGTTACTGGTTTCCACACTCCAAACTCTAGAAGTTAGCAGACTAGAGTTCAAATGGTGGGATGCAAAGAGGGCACCTAGCCCATATTTGATCTGGATTAAAATATACAGCCATGATCTGAACTTGGCAGTGTATAGTGTGTACAACTTGCCACAAGTCCCCAGATTGTTCAGTTAGGGTAGCCGAGTCCCCTATTATTGCACATTTAAGAATGCTTTTTAGAATCTTTTCCTGATACAAAATTATTTATTACTCAAATTTTGTATAGGGGACCCACATTATGATGGCCACAAAACCCAATTTTCAGAATGTGTAAACATGATATCTAATGAAAATCTGTGGCCTATGGCTATTCAAGATAATTTGAGTTCCCCATTTTCCATTTTCCCCATGATCTCTCACTTCATCAGCAAACTTCATTGCATGGAAAAACCAAATTACTGCACTCTATCATTGCACATCAAAACCTTGCTGTTGCACACCTTACACTCAAGATTACTATATTATTGACAAGCAGGTAAGTGCTGTTGTGAAAGGACAGGGAACCAATAGTGTGTGGCAACAGCTGAATAGGTGTGTGGGATTAAGGGGAAGGACAATGATTTGTCCCATTTCTCTCACAATGATATAGATAATTTGAAGTTGCTTGGCCAATTCAAATCTGTTTCAGTTAAAAGCTGACAAGGAGACAACAGCCCCCAAGGTGAAGGACACCAGCTCTTTCATGCTAACTATCCCTTGTTGCTAGACATTGAATACATGCATTTGCAACTATCCATGCAGCCACCATCTGACTCAAAGCACAGAGAATAGGTTACCTGTTACCTTTTAACTCCATTGTTGCGTACCTCAATATATTCCTTTCTTGCAAATGTACTGAAATGTGAAGTCCATCGTACATTACAAAATGGTTAATGGAGCCTTGTTGGGACACATTAAAGTTTGATGTTATAACATTGTCAAGGTTGCTACCAGTATTGGCAGGGCGTATTGAAATCCCAAACAGAACTGGTCCAGTTTCAAGCCAGTGTCAAGAGAGAAACAGTGGTTTGAGAATCCCCTTACCTTAGTTAGAGTCATTCTAACCTTGAACTCAGGTTAAGTTTTTTAAAGTAAACTCTAACTTTGGTTCTGAAGGCTATTGTATAGGCTAGGTAGACTTTAGGTTGTAAATTTCTGGTATAGCCTAATTGGGGTTAGGATTTAGTGCTACTACGAGTCAAGGCAACCAACCTGTCTCATTGAGGGCGGCTGTGCTACGTCGAATAAAAGTTCAAAGGCTTTAGACTTGGGCCCCACGTTTGATTTCACTTTGCTTTGTTATTGTTTGGCAAGTATTGCTTTGTTAGGTATTTGATGATGAAACCCTCACGAACTCCATTAAACAAAGCAATTGGCAAGGGGAAAAGAGGGAACTAAGGGAAAAGACCCATGTCCAATCCAAAAGAGCAAAAGTTAAAGTGGGTCACAAACAAGGGGGCATCAAAACAAATCATGTTCCAAAGCCCCTACTAATTGTAAGAAGGACATAAAAAAGAGAAAGGAATGGGAAACCTAAAAAAACACTAAGCCCAAAAAGCCTTCACCTACAATGATGTCGCATTTCAAATTATAGGTAGCCCAAGCTCTTTGCAAACCTATTGACACCCTCTGCTTATATTAAACATGCAAAATAATTAAAGGAGGGCCACTGAAACCCTTTGCTAATCATGCCATGTTAGCACTTGAATGCAAAAAATCATTTTCTTATTGATGTAAGCAACCAAAAGCCTCAACAACAAGGGGGAAAAATGCATCTATTGAGTGTCAATCATGGTATAGTTCTTCATTGTTTGAATTGCCACCATTGCGGCCACCCCACAAGATGAAACAACCCACACAAGCAAATCTACTTGGGCGAGATCGACAATGACAACATCAACCAAGGTGTGGATGCCATCAACCAATATCATGGTGTCAACCTCTAACAAAAAAAATTAAAGGGAAGGTGGTAAAAGGATGTGAATATGTTCACACAAAACATGAAACCATGTTTCTTGTGATAGAAGAATAGGTATCTTGAATGGCACCATGGGATTTAATCTGTTAATTAACTTTTAGTTGCCATGTTACCAAGTGTGCATACAAATGAAGTTGAAGAAGACTCAAATGGAAGGCTTTTAAAGGTTCAAAGTCGAAACTCAAGCCCAAGATAAAAGAGAAGGAGAAGAAATCAAAAAGGAATTTGAGGGATCTTGCTCGCAAGGTGAGGAAATAACTTGAAAAGTTTAATAATGTTTTTTGGTGATGAGTCATGCGACATTACAAAAACAAGGCTCCATAGTTGAGGCATGATGAAATGTCGCATTGAACAAGATGCCCCATTAAAAAAAGATCATAAAATCAACACCCACACCCCCAAAGGAAAGTGAGATGGAATAGACCAAAGGTTAAGATTCTACATTATCTAGGGCACATAATAGAACCTAGGACCTAAGGGAGAATATAATGACCTAAAAGGAACATTTTCTATAATTGTTGCAAGTTTGTGTCAAACATTCTAGGTTGGGAAAAGACAAACCAAAAGCCAAACTTGATATGTGCCTTGAGTAGTTTTAGGTCTAGGCCTATAATGTTGATACTTAAGTTGTTCATTACAACATCACCATTGCTAGTTGTAATTTTTTTCCTCCCATTCTAGTTGGTGAGAATTTAAATCCAACTTTAAGTAGCACCTAGATTACCTATGACAACATTTGTCCACTATTTTATTGCCCTAGATTGAAGTTACTTCAATCACAATTTTATTTTCATTCTTTCCTTTGTCATTTGAAGGGCTTGCATTATTGTTGCATTGGTTTTGGCTTTTCTTCAAAGGATCCAACCAACAACTCCTTCATCAATAGAAGTCCCCACAATGTTCCTCAAGTCCACATGCAATTTTGTTGAAGTCACACAAGAGGAATCTACCACATTGTTACACAAGAAAGGTTTAAAGGAGGGAGTTGGGTATGGAAAAGGAGCTATTATAGTTGTCCATTGCTACCACTACACTATAATAATGGCAAGATGCAAGTGAATATCTTTTCTCATCATGGAGTTTGAAAGTTCAGGAATGTAGAGACAAAAAGAAAGTTCTTTTTCTAGAATGAACATAAAGGGCAATTACCTTAGATTAATTCCCATCCCTCATTTCTTCTTTGCATTGCCCCCTTGTGTCCTTACACCTTTTCATTGCACATAACACTCAAATAAGGCCCCAAAATGAGATTCAAATAGCTATGAGAATTATTACTCCTCTTTCATTTTTTGCCATTATGGTGGTAAAAGCAATAGGTGGTGGTGGTGTTGTAGGTGCAAGTGTTGTTGTAGGACATGGCAAGTGATCAACTTCCAAAACTCGTTAGGATTAGTCCAAGGTGCATCACCCCTTTGATGCATAGATAACAAATAGCTTTTGCAATTGGACTTATAGTCTTCCCTCCTTACCCAATCACCAAAGTTGCTTAGTTTGTTCATTTTATGTTCTTAATGTTTTTTGTCTTTGCTTGGCGTACTCCATTTTTGTGATTTGGTGTTTTTACTATTTAATGTTCTACCTTGTTGTTTTGTGTTTTCTATTTCCATCATTTTGATGCTTTCCTTTGTTGCTTTGTGCTTTTTATTTCCATGATTTTGATGTTTTCCATTTTTTTTTGTTGAACCGTACCTTGCTATTACTTAGTGTTTTCCCTTGTTACTATTTGATAGTCTCCCAAGTTCTACTTAGCCATGGCCTCCCTTATTACTTTTTGATGTTATTCATTGTTGTTCATTTTTTTCTTTATTATTACTTACTAAGTGTTTTTAACATGCCAAGAAAAAATATAATTGGGTCTATTTGTGGTTAATGTGTTATTAAAAAAGAAAATAGACTCTAAAACTTTCTTGGGCTACTTTTTACAAATAACATTTACATGAAAAAAATTTCAAGAAAACAAATTGAATAGTCCAAGATAAAATAATTCGTGTGGTGGTGGTGATTTTTCACATGTCTACATATTAATTATTCATGAATATTTTGGTTTACAAGAAAAAATGCCAAAAATGCCAAAATGGGCTTAATCAACTAAACATGTTTTTTTAAACAATTACTTTTTACGCACATGACTTGCAACTAGAGTAAATTTTTTTGAGCTTAATGAATATAAAAAACTAGCCAAATGATTTAATAAAGGAATCATTTCCTTTGTAGCCTTTTGTCTCAAAATTTCAAGACTTTGGAATTTTCATATGATTTATTTTTTCATGAAATTGACCTAATGAATGTTCATGTAGTTTTATAAAAGAAAACATGGTTTCCTTGTACAAAAAATTGACATCAATTGCATCATTTTAAACATTAGTTTATTAAAAAAATTGTAATATGGACAATTGACTATAAATTGGTCAAGGACTCAAAAAGACTTTTATACAATATCCACTAATTATTGGAATTTTCTATTATTAATATTTCAATATTCTAATATAAGAACACAATAATACACCATAGTTGCAATATATTGAACAATATGAGACTCTAAAATTGTCCTTTACACAATGACACACATGATTATTTATTTAAAACGATTGTATGAAAAAAAAAAATTCCATGTTTCCCTCTTTCAAAAAATATGCATGTTGAAAATGCTTAAATTGACTAAAAGGTCCATCAAATCAAACAATGTCAATTACACATGGACAAGGTCATGCCTAGAATCATGTGTTTAAGTTAAGACACTTCATGGGTGACATGGCTTGCTACATACTATATGTGCTAGATTTTAATTATTGAAAATGTTATTTTAGGTACATATGTGCCAAATGTTGGTAGATAGGCACCTTTAAGCATGTACAAAATGTTGAAACCTGCCCCCCACTATGTAAGCAAATAGGTTATACATTAATAATATAGGTAAGTAATAAATAGGTAGGTAGGTGGGTGGGTGGGTACATTCAAGCTATAAGGAGTCAATTGTGCACCTTTAATGATTATTTAAGCGATTCCTTATGTGGGTGCTTATTCTAAAATATTTTCAGAATATTTCATTTGTAAATTGAGAAAAAACATCAAAATTTTCTTATGATTCAAAAAGATGTTACATTATATTATTATGGAAAGATGTGTTTAAAAAATCTCCCCACAAATATTTCATTTTCAAATCATTTAAAAATATATTAAACAGTTCAAAAGATTAGTTATAGTGTTTTAGGTGTCGTGACATACGGTGTCGTAAAGGTGTAAATCCACAGTAAACTCTATTAAACAAAAATACTAAAACTAGTCAAAAATAAAAATAAATCAACCAAAAAAAGTTGCACGCACATATATATATAATGCACAAGAGAAGGTCAAGATGAAATTTTCATGTATTGCCCCCCATACCTAAGCTAGGAAAAGCGTGGCATGGTCTAAGTAGAAATCAAGGTGCTGTAGGAGAACATGATGGACATTACCAAATGTTGATGAGAACTTGAATGAATTCTAATTTAAGGTAGAAGAGATTGTATCCACCATTACAAAATAACATCTGATTAGCATCGTTTATCCTCTAGCATACCTGACATGGATAGTCAAGTGGAGGAATCCAACTCGATGTGATGATGGTAGGATCCAAGTTCGGTAAGGGGCAGGGTTCATAGTTTTTGGAGTGATCCCGAATTGAGCGTCCATTAATTCTTGTAATTCCAACACATGTGAAGGCTTGATTGCCTTAATCTTCAAGATAGTGCGACCGAAAGAAGTGTATAGAGTATCATTAGGTTGTTGCTAAAGATACACAAAATCACCAACATCACATTGTTTCACCTTAGGTTTGTAAATGTCACTTTGTGTGTGTGCATACCATAAAGTGTCTCAATGTTGTGCAATGGACAAGTTCTCCATGGCCATGGGCATAACCCTCCTTTATAGAATAGCCCTCATTACAATGACCTTAACCCAACTGGCTAGAAAGTCCAAATCCACAACCTAGTCCATTTGAGCAACAATCATTACTAGAAATTCTATCTTTTGTAACTAGTCACTATGTAATTAGCATGCAATTGGTTGTCATTTGCAACTATTTTGGTCATGTTTGTAACTATAAATTTGGTATTATATAATTTTTCAGCCATACAATTGTGTGTGCAACTAAATGTGTACAAATGGACACATGTCATAAAAATAATGGTCTTAACTTATACATACTTAAATTATTATACTTAATATATCTACATAAGCTATGTATAATAATATTATGTGCCTTTAGTACTAAGGTTAACCCCATGCTAACTTAGGCTAACTTAAACTAACCTAGGTTAAAATAACCATAGCTAAATTAAGCTAAGCCAAATAAACAAAAAAATAAAACTAACCATGACTAAATTAAATTAGGCTAAAATTAACCATGCCTAATTTGATTAGGCTAAAATATTATGGCTGAATTAAATTACGCTAAATTAACCATGACTAAATTAGTTAAACTAAACTCATTATGGTTAAATTAAATTAGGTAAATTAGATATGGCTAAATTAAATTAAGCCAAAATAATTATGGTTAAATTAAGTTAGGTTAAATTATTTATGGCTAAAATAGATTAGGCCAAACTAATTATGGCTAAAATAAATTAGGCCAAACCAATTATGGCTAAATTAATTTAGGTTAAAATATTTATGGCTAAATTAAATTAGGCTAAAATTAACAATGGTTAAATTAAATTAAGATAAATTAAACCATGGTTTAAATATGTATTGCAGTTTTTAAAACTCTATTTGTCAATATTTAAATATTTTTTTTGGCAAGTAAATTTTTATTTATTCATTCATGAAAAGTGAATTTTTCACACTAATTATCAAATTATCAAATTTTTCTTGCAAAAACTTTTAAATCACAAAAATTTCACAAAATATGGTAAAAGTAACAAAAAGTAAAAATGAAATTTCTTTCAACATTTCATATGTTCAAATTTTCATCCTATTCAAATGAACCTTCAAACTTTCCAATTTAAAAAAAGAAGTTAAATCCTTCTCAATTAACTTTCCCAAATATAAAAGTGATTTACAACCAGCCCTAGGATCATTTGACCAATTTTTTTTCACAAATAACAACTTCTTTCAATTATGAGCAACATCTTTTTAGGGTAGATAATATGCCTACTAAGAATAAATCATCTGAATTTCAATTTGTTATCCTACAATTCCTAAGATTTGGCAAGTCAAAAGTCAAGGTAGATGTTGGGTTAAGTGGCTTATTTTTGGCAGATAAAAAGTCCCTAAAAGTCCATTTTTTTATCAAATTAACATAGTGGGGGACTATGGGTTGGTTTATGAGCTAATTAAATTCATATGAATGTATACCCACTTAGACATCTTTTTGACATACATTTTACAAGGAAAAAAAATCATCAATCGAACAAAAAATGACCCATGTAAAGACACTTGAAAATAAGGTCTAGATTTTGGTGATTCAAAAGTCCATAACTATATTTTGGTTAAAAATTTTGTAATGAAAATTTCAAATCTATTTTTTTTCTTTCATCTATCAAATATTAAGTCGATATAAGATATATTTTCAAAAAATGATATTGAAAATTCATGTGTATGGGAAGGGTAGATGGTTAAGATAGTCCATATGTTTCACTTCAAAAGTCCATTACTACATAATAGGTGCACATTTACTGTGCACAAATTATATAAAAAGGTTGTTTATTGAAGTTGAGAATCTTAAACCAAGTCCCAATAGTGCATATAAATGGTTTTATAGCATGTTAATTGACTACACCCTAAAGAAAATTGCAATGGGACACAAAAAGTGAGCCACTATAGCTTGCATTCACCCATTAACAATAAAAAAACATGGTTCATGCTTCCCTCACCATTGAAGAGGACATTTAATTTCCTTGGACACCATTTTGTAGTGTCTGAAAATCAATAATTCTCTGATGTCAAGCTCTTTCACTAGTTCAATTGTGTTGGAAGTTTGTTAAAAATAATCAAATAAGTTATAATTTTGATCAATTCTTTGATATATGGGTTCAAATTCTTTAAGGTGTACCAAAATCATGACACAACATCACTTCTTAAAATATTTTTACCTAGTCCATTTTTATCATGTAAAGACACATTTGTGGATGATTATGATAACATCTATAATTGTAGTGGTCTACAATATGGTACTTATGAAATATTTGACATGTTTTGACTTATTATTTTTTATGGGGTTTAAAATATAGGGGAAAAAGGATTGTAGTAATGACTAGGTCCTTTTTGTTTTGGGTGGTACACCTTAAAGGATTTTCACCTTACATAACCTTGAACCTCAAATATGGTCATTGGATGATGACATTTCAAAGGATCTCCTATCATATTTTTTAACAATAGCCTCACTTTTGAACTTATAGCCAATAAATAAATAAATTAGGTGAAAAATTCTAAACCTTAGGTCTAACATCAAGGACAACGTGTTATAAATGTTTATTTCTTCACATCTTTTTTGAAAAGAAAGGAAATATTATTTTAAACACTACAAATTTTTCTGTTGATGTTGGAAATAAGCAAAACCAACTCAAAAACAACCTTCAAATCATCATTAATCAAATTGACTTAGACTAGGGTTTGTAACTTTTTCTTTGAATTTTAAACACATACTAGTTACAACAAACTACAACATATTGAAAAAAAACCAATGCCCAATAATCTAATTGAAAACACAAGCATTCAAATTAGGGGAAGAGAATCCACATTATTTTGGAAATGTGCCAAGTAAGAAAAGGTGGCACTATCCCACTAATTTTGACAATATTTTATTTGTTGTAACAAAAAAAATCACATCCTTGAATTGTAAAGTTCCCTGAAACATAATGATTTCACTAACAAACCAATCATCAAAAATAAAAATTATACATGCAATGTTATTATTTCCAACTAATGAAATTCAAATAAAGTTCAAGGAAAAAATTCAAGAAATAAAAGATCAAAAATCTAGTTTTTTTTCATTAGAGTATTCAATTGGTTCAAGCAAACAAAATTTGCACAAGCTTTGTTCCATTCCTAACTACTTTTCTCATATTTTTAATAATCAAGTTTTGGATTTTTGCAAACTTTTTCCTTAGTTGTAATATATTGACATGCTTTAAAAATTGCATGACCAGAATTATTACTTTAAAAGCTTTCATCCAAACCTAAAATTTCACATGTCACAAAAGATTTCAAGGCAATTGTTATGGTATTCAAATTTGACCCTTCAATTTTTTACATAAGCAATGATTTTTTTCCATTTAATCAAGTAATTTTACAAGATTTTTGGCCAAGACTTGATTAATATTTTTTATTGGCTCGAACAAATTAATAATGACTTGTTTAGGCTATTAATCAACTCCCAAGAAATTAATGATAGTAAAAAATATATATGCACCTCCTTTAACATCATAAGTCAAAACGTGTTGTAGAAATGCAATTTACCAATTTTGGCAAAAAATAATAGTTTTTAATTTTCTCCAAAAAGTAAGATAATATTTATTGACAGTAGTGTTTTTTTAAAGGGAAAAAAATTTGAGTTTGCACAAGTGTAAAACCAAACATTTAAACTAAACATTGTCCATAAACTATAAAAGCGAATGATTGTTGACAATCAAACGATTAACCTCTTGCCAAAAATCCTTTTGTTGCACATCATCTTTTTTAAAATAATCTTTTTTTACACAAAAAAAATTTAAATATTGCATCACCAAACACATTAATCTTCTTCTTCAATGGTTGTTTTTCCACAATTTTTGTCATTGGCCTATTGATTTCCTCTTCAAAGTTTTTTGGAGTATGGTTTACATCCATATGTTTTTTTAAAGTCTAATTTTTTGCATAGGTTTTATAATATGTTATTTTAGACCCTTTTTAAAAAAAATGTTTTGATTAAGTGCATTCACAAGACTATTGTAACAGAGGATGCATATGATGATTTGAAGATTGCCCCCTTCAACATAATGCATTTCTATTATGCCTTTTCCATGCCGTTGTTTAAACATATATTTTTTGAAAATACACTTGCATTTACTTTTTTTTATCCTATTATTTTATGTTTAAAAGCTTGGGTTATTTTATGACCCCTCCAAATGATTTTCCTCCATAATTATGCGATTGAAATAGACTTCATTTTCATTTTCAATTATTATTAGTTCTCATTTTCACTTGACTCATTTTTTTCTCCTTTTTTCATCATACCCAAAAAAGATGTAATGTGCAAAGTACAAGGTATGAAAAAAAACACAATCTTGCAAACAACAAACAACAAGGTTGTTGAAATGATTAATATACAAAACAACGTATGCAAAACAAACAAATTTCATATCACCAACACAAAGAAATGAAAAATCAAACAAATAAACAAACACAATCAAACAACACAAAACGAAAAAACAAACAAAGGAAAAATACAAACTTACCTTGAAGTTTGAAAAAGCTTGAAGAAGTTGCTTAAGATTCCACACTTGCACAAAGCAAAGGCGAGGAATAGCAAACAAAGGAGCAAAACCAAAAACAAAGAAACAATGAAATATTGACAATCGACAACAAGTTAGAAAGGTAATTGAGATGGATGGTTCACATTGTCATCCAAAAGCAACCTCAAATAACAAGCAACAATGATGCATCTATGAATAATAATAAAATAGTAACAAGGCACCAACAACAATGAAACACAAACAACAATAGAGAGAGAAGAAAAAACTCAAACAAATGTTATTCCATGAACCTACAAATACAAACCAAACAACCAAATTACAACTTACAAACTACCTAATTGAACTTCAACCTCAAAAACCTTTAGAAAACACAAAACATATATAAACCTTTTGAACAACAACCAAAAAAAAAAAACAGAAAAGTGTAACATGAACATGAATGAACCTCTTTATATTCAAGGTGTCATGAAGAAGAAGCCTTCATGCAAACGATCACTTCGTGTGCTACCTTCAACCTCAAATCCTAATTGTATTTCTTTTAAACCTACCCACCACCCTCATTAGTAAGACTTTAAATCTCACTCACCTAGCATAGACCACTAGGGTCCTATGTTGAAAACTGAACCCTACTACTCAATAATATCCTGACAAGGAAAAAAAAGCCTTTAAAATGGTTGGTTTTCAAGCAGCCAGTTATCAGATTAGTGCGAATTGGTGGGGGGTGAGTTTCAAATAGAGTATGACCAATGGTGATGCCCAACGTTATTCAAATTGAAGGTGAGAATTGCCTTGAAACCCTAGTCAGTTCTCATCTTTTTCTGATACCTGCCCACCACTACTTTTAGACCTATTACATTAACTTTGGGGTCAAGTTTTAGGAATACTGCCCATCCTCAGGTCAGGTCTTCTCCCATTAGAACAGTCATGTTGGGTTACAAAAAAACCCTAACCTAGCCAACACCAGTTATGTCATTTAACTTCAAAATGATCTCAATTTTTAAGAAGTCACCTTGAGAATAAATAGAGTTAGGTCTCTAGCAATCACTTGGGGTTTAGGGTTTAAGGTTCATTCCAAGGTTAAACCAATTTCCTACCTGAAAGTATCTTCCCTCTGGGCAAACTGAACAAACCAATTACTGTGTTAAGCTAGCAGTTGAGTGCTTCTTCCATCATAGACTGGAATGGTTCAACCCCAAATGTGACCTGTGCAAGTGGTGCATCTGGGACTTTTGGGCTTTCTGGCAAAAGTTTGTTTATTAGCCTAGTTCCAAGCTTCTTGGACCAATGTTCTCCTTGGAGCCCACATTCCGAGCACCCTTGGTCACCACACTCTCCTAAGCCACAACATTGCTAAGCAGCGTTGGTTAGGGCATTGATTATGGACTCAGTTGTATCTCATGAGACCAAAATGTGTAACTACCCAACACTGTTTTGCATTTTGTTTGCAAACATCTACAGAGTCGATCTCTCAACCACAATAGTAAAACTAACCAAAAGAGTGAATGTTTCTCTACCCCATCATTGGAAATACCATAGACCATTGGCAGTTTTCCACATTAATTGAATTATTTAAAGAAATGTTGAATTTTTTTCAAAATAACTTTTCAATGAACAAAAAAAATCTGAAGGAGAATAAAGAATTTCTGGGAATATTTTCTTTTTTGACATGAAATATTCAAAATTAATTAATTATTCAACAGACACATGTTGAAGCTGCCTATATATTACAATCTAAAGTGTTTTCTGGTGTTTTTGCATTAGGTATTAACTGGATATCAGACTGGGTATATGCATATATGCTCATTAGGTCTTACTTTTTCAAAAACTCAGACCCCTTTTTGACTCAACATTTTTTGAAAGTTAACACCTGTCCCCACTTCATAATTGATGATTTAAAAATTTTAAGTATTCATAACTAAACCTTACTGGGGAAGAATAACAAGGTCGGATGTCTCTCAAAAACTTGGATCAATAACCGTTTCATGCTCAAATTGTGTTACCTTCAGATTGAAAGAAAGAATTTTTTTTGAAATTTCTTTTAGCTGTTACAAATGATCTGTTTACTGTTTACAATTTTACATCCGTTTGGGACTAGAGAGTCCATTAGACAAAAGGTAGATCATGGAGGATAGATTGTCTTCTAGTACTGGCAACATGTCACAAATTTGGCCAAGGCAATCGTGTTCGTAGTCTGCATGAGTTCAGCAAGAGTGCTTGTGTGGGTGAGAGGTAGGGTTGAACAAAAGTGTTCCCGAACTTTTTGTGTATTTGGACAGATAAGGAGCAAGTGCTCTTCATCCTCTACCTTCCCCAAGTTGCAGCCTCGACAAAGCCTCTTAGTGTATGGCATGCTTTTCCACGCACCTAACACTGCCTCAAGCTGCGTGTTGCCACATCGAAACTGGGCCAGAGCTTTCCGCAACTGGACATAGTTGATGTCACACAAGTATTTTTCGCTTTTGTACGACATACCCTTGAAGCGCAAGTATCTTGTTTGCCTGCTGGTCCCAATCTCGCGGTTGGTAAAGAGCTTTTCAATGAAAGCTAGTCGCATATTATTTTTCACCCTTTTTACATTCAACATTGTGAGGGGAAAACCTGGAGGGGGTGGGATCCCAACCTCCTGGTTGATCGGGCCTCTCGTCGTAGATCTACCACCAACTGGGTGCACTAGCCTTGTTAGACAGGTCGGATGTATGTGCGTTAACCTAGGAACTGTTCCCAATGATAATTCAGTAGTCTCCGCTTGGAGCGCACGGGTCGTTGCAGCTGAAGTGTCGTTTCCAACAATGATTGAACTGGAGGTAGAAAACCTGTCACATCTTGGGGCTGATTTTGAAGTAGCCATTTTTTCACGGATCCAGCCTAACATTTCTTTCTCGCAACAAGCATAGCGAGTTAGGCTTCCTAGGCCATTCCTAAGATGCGATTTTCAGTGACCGTGCTCACACAATTATAGTACAACAATCAATATGGATTCTTAGTTGTGATTGGTGCTTGTACATTCAAATAACACATGTGCTCAAGCTTGCAAATCATTAGTGTCATTTTAGATTGTCAAGAGCTTGCCTTGTAAACTTAAAAGAATTAAGACTCTTTGTCAAAGCATTAAAGACATGGCAAAGATGTGACTTTGTAGGACATTGTTGAAGACTTGACATGTGTTTCTGAGGTGGTCTTTAACACATGTGCTCAAGTTTGCAAACCATTAGTGTTATTTTAGATTGTCAAGAGGTTGCCTTATAAACTTAAAAAAATTAAGACTTTGTCAAAGCATTAAAGACATGGCAAAGATCTGACTTTGTAGTACATTGTTGAAGATTGGAAATGTGTTTTTACAGTGGTCTTCAGAAAACCCTGATAAAAGAATTGTTTTGTACATGTTCAAAAGTTCTGTTAAAGAATCAAGCCTCATACCCGGTTAATCACATATCCTAACTTTCACCCCCACCTCATAATCACCCCCTCTTTGAGTTTCTAAAACTCGAACCTGGGCGATTCTTTAAATCTCATACAAATAAAAGAACTGGACCCACACAACTCTTTGAATTTTCTATTTTCAAATCCCCAAACTTGACAAATAAAACAAATACCCACCCCACACTGGTATCAACTTATACGGTGGGACCCAGAAGTCAGGCCAATTGCAAGGCTCTGTGGCGACCTTTGAGCTCAGGGCAAGGGGGTTCTGCTACCTTACCCGACAGTAAGTTTCATCATTGAATAATATTTTAAATATTAGAGATTTCCGCAGACTCACCCTGTCTTTGGGCCTCCTTTAGTGGTATCCATAAACTAAGCAAGTTTTATTAAATCTCAGTACGAAATGCTGAACCTCAGCATTTAATCCACAAGGTTCGCGAGAAATTAGAGTAGCTGTACACGTAGGAGCAGTGAAAATCTATGTCGCAGCAGCGGAGGCGCTCAGGAAAAAAGAAAGACTTGAATGCTAATGTATCATATCTTTTTGCAGATTTTTTTTCATCCCACCCTGTGTATGACCAAACTCAGGGTTCTGGTGCTGTCTTTTCCTGGCTTTACGGATATCTCTATTGAAACAAGTTTTTGTGCAAATAAGATGATGAATGGTGTTTTCTATTATGGGAGAATTTTCGCACTGCAGCCACAAAAACATAATCCTGTGCAACTCATTCACAGAATTTCGTTAAAAAACATGTGCCAAAGTTGCCAGATTTTGAGGTTTTTGGTATTAAGTCGCCATATTTAAACAATAGGTCCCAGCGGATGGACAAAACATAGCAAGACTATTAATTTTTTCTATTTCCCTCTCTGACCTATAGCTAAATTTGGCTAATTCCTCTTGGGGAGGATCTCCAGTGTGGCTACATTACATCACAAAATTGAGGGAAAAAGAAACCCTGTTGCTGACATATTGAGAATTTTGAATTATGCCAGGCTATGGTATAAATAAATAAATAAATAATTCATATGACATTCTCAAAAACAAAATACTTTCTTTTAGAAAATAAACTCATTTTGTCAATGTGGAAGATGACCTTAGGAAAGGATATTGGGCTGTGTAACGCCACTGACTTGTTGCTATATTATTGAGCTCCACTTGGCAATTACCAGTAGCCACATTTGTGGGGGTATTTCTCAATGGCAAACTACCTCATTCTTCCAAGAAAAAAGCTGTTTTCCTACTTGTCAATCCTCAATAAGATCTACAAGTCTGCAAGCTGGTGTTTGGCAACATAAGAAGTTAGAACACACTGCAAGAAGGCCTACCAAACTTGTGTGCAGGCATGTGCTCTCTCTAATAACGTTGGGTGTGTGTGTGTGTGGGGGGAGGGGGGGGGGAGTAGAGAACTGAAAAAAAGGAGTTGGAAAATTAATGGTACCAACATATCAAAAAGTATAGAGAAGAGGAGGAGAAGGCAAAGGCCCAGAATGTCAATGACCCCAGGGGTGATGGCTCACTGGTATGTCCATTCTGGGACCCTGGGACCTCAATCAAAAAAGTCCTGGGTTCAAGCCCAGTGGTGTGCAGGTGAAACTCCTGCTGGCCCTCTGTCAATGAGTTTGACTTGGGGGTGCCAATGGCTTGTCAGGTTGTGTCTGCTGGGGCTGCTGTTGTGATTCAAAATAAAAATAAGGGCCACTATAGACAAGGGTCCAAGGAGTAGGGTCCAATAAATCGAGCAATCTTATTGGTCAAGAGTTTTTAATTGGTATCAAGGCCTTTAGACAATGGTCCAAGACCAAGACAAATCAAATTGTGATTTAGCTTACATGGCATTGTTTTGGAGGGAAAACCAATTGGTTGGAACAAAAAAAAGAGCTTAAAGGAGAGCTCATGGTTTGGAGAACAAAATGAAGCCAAGGTCCAAGGTTGATTATTTTTTTGGTTTTTTTTTTCTACCCTTGTTGTTCAAATTTTGTGAAAATGAAAGACATGCTATGGATTGAGGACATTTTTGAGAACACATCAGCTCCTCCATTTTTGATCAATTCTAAAGTTGCCATGATTGGTTTTGTGGATCCTCAGAAGGTGGTTGTTAGAAGTAGTGCTTTTTTAGCTTTTCCAAGTGCACGAAATGACATTGAATCAGAAAATTGAAACATCAATTTTCACAAGTGGAAAGAGATTTAGATTTACAAAAAATCCCTAAATTGGTTCTTGTTTCAAACAAGAAAGCATTAAGGAAAAAGATGATTATGATGAAAGACAAAAATGAAATAGGGAAAAAAGCTCGAATTTTTTTTTAAAATTGTTTTTATAAAAACTCATGAACCAAGGAAAGAAAAAGGACAAGAAGATTAACCTAATCCTCTCACAGTTTTGATATTGGACCCTCAAATTGGACCCCAAGCCTTTAGACACACTCATTGTATTGTAGGAAAAAGTGATTTTTTTAATGTGAAGGAGGGTCTAATTCAAGGCTCAATTTGGTCTGTGGGCTTTTGGTCCCTAGACCCTTATCTAAAGTGACCCTTAATGTAAAGGTTTGTCACATTCCTTTTTTTCTGTCAAAATTTCACCAAATTTCGACCTTAAAAAATATGATTTCAACTCAATCCAAGGAATTTTCATGGATAAAATGGCACAAATTCCCCAGATTTTGACAAAACATTTCCCAAATTGGCAGATTTTGATGATAAGTTCTGTAAGTAACTAAGAATATAGAACGATTTTATTTTATTTTTTTAACTTTCACATCTACTATGTAGTCAAATTTGGCTAAATTATTTTCTAGATGGTTGCCACTTTGACATCACAAAATCCTTAAAAGAAACCCTGGGCTACCTCCCCCTCAACTAACCCAATACCCATGCTATTGCAACAAACCTTGAAGAGGAAATTACCTGTGTTGAATGGGTATTACTTTTTTTATAAATGATAGTTAGGTTATTTTTTAATTTTAACCATTTGGATCACACAAGGTATCAATATCAACCCACCTACTATCAATTTCATTTTCAAAGGTATACCTCAACTACCAAGTGGTTCACTCTTGTCAATGTTACTCCCTCTTTGAATGTGGGGCTGTGGGGGCACACCTTTGACATGTTCAAACACTGAGTCTTGCCTTCTCCAAGTTCTCCTAGCCTACTTGACTGAATCTTCCCCCTCCCCTCAACCTTCCCAATGTGACAAGCACTAATTATGACCCCCAACTTAGTAGACCTTGTCAAACATCGAGTATCACATGCATCATTAACTGGTTTAGGGTAAATAAGATTGATAACCTACCTAGATAAACTTCCAATGATCCAAGTAGGTTACTAAAGTTTGAAAATTCAATAATGGCCCATACGGGTCTTGCCAATTATTTGGAGACTAGAATAATTCTTTGGATATTAGGCTGCGTAAGTAAGTTCTCTACCTGGTTTGTTTAAAAGTGTTTTTTGCTAAGTAGGTATTTAATAACCAATAAACTGGGGGTACTTATTCTGTTTCATATTAATTAGTTAGGGGTGCTTCACAAGTTCAACTTTTTCGCCTCCACTGCAAAAAAAAAGTTGAAACTATGGAGGTTCCCCAGAATAGAAGAGTCTATGGAAAGATGTAGTTTCTCCCGCTTTGGCCCACCTATATAGGTGAGAAGGGGAGGACTTTTGGGCAAAACATGCGGGATTCAAGGTGCTATTGAGAACACCCTTGGGGAACAAATTGGGAACCTGACAAGAACCCATTGGAAACTTGAAGGCAACATGCTGGGAACAAAGGAAAAATGAAAAAAATCCCCTCCCCCCCCCCCCAAAACTTAAAAAGAAAAAATCAAGGCACTTTGAGTGCATGCTGAGCCTTCCTACTGGCTACATGAAATTTCTATTTCCAAAACTGTTCGTCACCATTTTTGGCCTGGGGTAATACCCCAATTATAAACTGGGGGTACTTATTTATTGAGTGTTTTGTCAGTAACTGTGAACGACTGGAAATCACCAGTGTTGGGTAGTTCCTTACGTTTCTGAAGAACCTCTGGTGTCAGTTTAGAATTGTTTGTCTCTGGGTCCAGTTCCAACCATAAATACAGAATCCAGTTCCAGGTTTGGTTTTTCCAAAATACAATTCTGGTTCTAAAAATCTGATGTGGTTCTGGATTTCGGGCTGGGTTCGAATTTGGCAGTTACGTGCCAGTTGACCTTCGTTCCTGTCAATTTAGTTTTCAAAAACATGTATCTCAGTTTTGGTTCTATTTCCACATGTAAATAGAACAGGGACCCCAGTTCTGGATCCAGTTCTTAAAAACTATAAAATCTGGTTCTGGTTAGATTCTTGCTCACTGAAACCCGAAACTGGCAGTTCTTACCTGCCAAAGCTGGTACCCTCCCAACATTGGAACTTAACAAACCCAGACCTTAGATATACCGACTCCAACCACAGCAGGAAAATGCCCTATACACTAGAGTTACTTGTAAAGTCATGCGATTAGGGGGTGAGAACAGTCAGTTTTGGCATAATAAGGAATCAAAAAGTCATGCGATTAGGGGGCGAGAAGAGTCAGTTTTGGGATATAAAGTAATCAAAAGCGTAATTGAGAATGAAAATTTTACAAAATGAACTAACTGGGACCCAAGCTAGTTTTTCCACGAATATTTCTGGTAAACTGAGTTTCATCCTGTCTTTCCTTTTTCCTGAGCACCTCCACTGCTGCTACATATTTTCACTGCTCTTACCTGTACAACTACGATAATTACTCTCGAACTTTGTGCGTACTGAGATTTAACAAAGTTTCATTACTTTGTGAATATCACTGAAAGAGGGGATAGGGGGTGAAAGAGGCCAAGAGACAGGGTGAAGACGCAGGGTGACTTTACCGATGACTCTACTATATTTTGAAAGATGTAATCCAATTGAGTATTATGAAACCTGTTTTGGGCATGTAAATAATCACAATACAGTGCCTTCCATGAGGGCCTGTAAAACTTAATGACTATTTCCATTTCCCCAGGTGATGATATTTAAGTGGTCCCCTACTTTACACTGTCCACTTTTTCATGTTCATTTGTGGGAATGGAGAAATCATTCAGGTTGTACCTTGGATGTGGTATTCACTTATATAGGTCCAAATAAGGGGTGTGGGTCAAGATGCTCTTAGCAATATACACTTAAAGCTGCATAACTCTTGAATGCAACTTGGGAATGTACCCAACACTAGGTAGTATTAACATTGGTAACCGGAAAGTATCCCAACATGCTCATATGAGCTCAGGCAACACGAGCCTCTTGCCATTTTACCGGCCTAGTAGGGAATAAGGACCTGAGGTAACATCAGTCTTGTACCAGTTTTATTCCAGTTTCAATACCAGGTGCATACATACTTCAAACCAGCCAAAAATGAGTCTTAACACCAAAACCATGACAAGGCTATGTTTAAAACTAGAGCACAGACCAAGACTGGAATGCACAAAATGTTCTCAACATTCTCAGCTTAGAGCATCTCCACCCCACAGCGGTAAATTACAGCTTCTACATTGACATAAGTTGGTGTTTAATGTTAAGTGTCCCCACCCATGAACATTAAAGAAAAAAAGATTTCAAACAATGAAAGACCCTTTACATTTTTATATCTAGACTAATAACTATCGATAACCAAATTCATGTTTAGAGGTGTTAAAATGATGATGGCATTTTGGGCCGATTTAATAAAATAAAATCTTTACTGCTGTGGGGGTGGAGATGCTCTTATGCACATCCAGTTCAATTCAAGGTGAGGTTATTACTTAATAATAATGGGTGAATAATAAAATGGACCATTCTTTCCAATTGTGGAGTTCTATCTCTTTGCAGACATCTAACATTTAATTGTGGAGTTCAGTTGTAGTTGGAACTCTTGCCTCCATTTATATTGCTCAAAATGAGCCAGTGAACATTGGACTGTACATGCAAGTTCACGAGACATGTTTCCAGCAGTTGATTCCATACAAAACATAAGAAGTGGCTGCTTTTCCCCTCATCCTCGTGAAAGAGGTTTTGTCTATGCAAATACCAGCCAAATTGATCACTTGTGGAAGAACCAGAAACCAATCCTCCTCCTCAAAGAGATTTTGTCTGTGCAAATACCAGCCAAATTGATCACTTGTTGAAGAACCAGTGGGCAAGCACCCACTCTAGTGAAAATTAATGACCTCCAACTCCACCACCTAGCCTGGCTTTACAGAGAGAGCTTGGCCAAATCGAAACCCTCCATTTGAATTCAATTCTTAGGAGCTCATTGGCAGATTAATTTAGGAGCTCATTGGGAGAACCTCCCACATATTCAGGATCTCACAATTGCAATCAGAAGAGTGACAACCCTATATCCAAACAGAAAGCAATGAAGCAGGAAGAAGGTTTGTGACCCTCATTTTTTCTTTCCTGTTTTGTACAGCCCTCTTGCTTTCTCTCATGACTGACTCTCTGCAAAAATGCAAAAATAAAACTAAACAAAGAAGGAAAATAGAGCTCTCACATGCTCTCATGAGAGTGACAAACTAAAAGAAAAAGAAGAAAGAAGGGAAGTTGATCCAATGATGTCAAATTGAAAGTAAAAATGAAGTTTTGAATGATTGCAGCAAGCTTTACGAGATTGAAGTTCCAGAGTCTTGAACTGCAGACGCCAGACTTACTCATCTATTTCTAACATGACTTCCGTGTACTTGATTCTACATCTTCAGTCGTAACATGTATCAATTTTGATGCTCCATCTACTAGGCAAGAGCTTTAAATTTCTGTAGTCCCATTGTCACCAGCAAGATGTGTTTTTTTTCCAATTTTGTGATGTACCAAAACTGGCAGTCATCCACAAGAAGATTTAGCCAAATTTGGCTTAATATAGACCAGATATGGACAGAAAATTCAAAGAATCCTCTTATATTTTGGTTAGCTGCTGGAACTTTGTTGTAGAAGTCTGGCATTTTATTTTATTTTCCGAAATCTGGTGAATTAGGGTCATTCTTTTTCACCACTATCCTTTGTATGTTTGGAAATCATATTTTTCAGGTTGAAAAAAAAGCAAAAATATACTGAAAGAAAAGAACAGTGGTCACCAGTGGTTTGTTGGTCAATTTTGTGAGACTTGCAAGTGGTGATCACCCATAAGAAAATTTAGCCAAATTTAGGCCAGAAATGAGATAGGAAATTTAAAAATTTAAACATCCTTCTATATTTTTGACTACATGCTTTCACAGAAAATGATAAACATTAAATATTTACTTTTCATACTTACTTTCTGAAATTTCTAATGTATAAACTATGATTTCTTAATATAGTTTTATATTTTCATTACAAGTTGGAGTACTTGTTAGCATTGAATAGTTTGTACCTATTCATTGGGAAACGATATTGCATCAACTTTTCTATACTTTTCAAACTTGGTGATAATATTTGTTTTTCTTTTATTTGGAGAAAAGAAGTGATTCTTGACCAATTCTAATTTCTTAGCAAAGTAAGTGGAATTTGTAAGAATATACATAGGCTTTTAGTTTCTTCAAATCTACATGATGTTCTTTCAAAATTTGTAGTTGAAGAAGTTGGGAAGTAGGGAACTAATGGGCATATGAAAAATCCCATTAACAACGGGCTTTAGTGTAAAAAGTATAGACATAAATAAATGATTGGGGAGATTTTTGTAGCATAGTTGGAAGGTGCCTTACAATAGAATTTTTTTTCCATCACAAAGGTGGGCATTTCAAAAAATGTAATGCGCACTTTTACATGTGTTTCATTTTTCAAAACCTTCTTCATTTTTTCTGATACCCAATGAGTATCCATTGAGGGTCACAAGAATTATTATTTTTAAAGTAAAAATTAGCCTAACATTTTATGTTTGATAAAGCCTTCAACCAAGGGATTTATCCCACACTAGCTCTATGGAATAGGCACAATATAGGTACACACAAAATATAGGATCTAAAGAATAAACATAACATGAACAAAATATACAAGGTTTGTGGAATAGGTACAATATACATGAAATATACAAGGTCTCATTGAAAATATGCATAATATACACCAAATATTCAAGTGATGTGAAATAAGCATAATACAAACAAAATATGCATGGTATGTGGAATAGGCATAAAAATACATACATATACATGTTTTCTGAAATAGGCTTGTGCATAGATGTGAGAAAAAGCCTATGTGACTAATGTTAAATTGTTAGAATGGGAGTCTTGAATTGTTTTGAAGAATTTTCTTCAACAAGCTTAACACTTCAAATGTTATAATAGTTTTCATGAGCTTGTTCATGCCAAGGTGTGAAGAAAAAAATGTGACCAATGAGATTCTTGGTGCCTTGAATTGTTTTCCAAAAGGATGATCATTGATTCACTACAAAATATACAAAGTTGAACAAACCCATCAACAAATCCTTTGAACTACATTAAATATCTTTCCCAATTGTCATCACAAAAAGAATAATCATGTCCTGAAGGTGTGATTCCTAATTTTGTTCATTTTAAGGCATGATTTTTTTGGCTTGTTGCCTCATTTTAAGGCAATAATGCTCAAAGAGGTTCTCTCCCTTTCTTGGGCGCTTTCTTTTTATAAAGTTTGGCAGGGTTTCATCAGAAAGGACTGGAATAGGAATGAATACGATAAAGAATGAATTAATATGAAAGTGAAGTATGGAATGCCTGAAAAGATGAGAGGGTTGATATGAGAGTGTGAAAGAAAGAACTTCAGAACATATACAAGTCCCATGTATGCGTATCATTATATCATTTTCTTTTGTATCTGTACGTCGGTAAAGCAGTTTTCAACTCATAACAGGATTAAAGGATGACGAGTTTCATCCTCTAATCTGAAAACAATTATAAATATTCAGTTGGATCAGCAATTTGTCTAGACAAGAAAATAGAAGAAGAGCTACAATCTTGAGGAGTCCATCACAAAATTAGCAGACCTGTGCCATTTCATCCTTTCAGCCTCAATCAGGGCACACTCCCCCCTCTCGTTCCTCAACTTAGATATGCCATTAAACCCCTTCTGGTTCTCAAGGTCGTTCGTTAATTTCATATTCGTGGTTCTCTGAAATCAAAGAACCTGTGGTTCTTTTATAGAAAAATTTAAAATAATTGAATAACCTATAACACCATGGTTCTTTGTCAAATTTTTCATGAAAACCATTTAAATAACTGGAACTAGAGGTTCTTTGATCGTAAGAAGAGCAGCAACAGCAAGCCTGAAATTGGGTTGGGTTGGAGCTCATGAATCATGATTTTGAACATAATTTCTCTGTTGTCTTCCCAGTTACAGAGCACTGTTATGAAGTGGCTTGAGGTGAGCAAAACTAAAGTGATCCTGGAGATAGGTATTGCAAGTTCTTGAATGCATATTTCTGTTGAGATTGTTCCATTGTTTCCTTATTTTCAATCACATAAGCCAATCTCCTCCTATAACACAAGGCTGTAAATATCATAGCAGACTAATGGGCCCCTGTGCAGTTGGCACAAGTAAATTAGACCTCCAGTAAGGTCTCCCATCCCAATACTATTCTGGTCAAAGTGCCCTTAACTTGAAAGTTCTTTGTTTTTGAACTTATTTTTAAAATTTAAAATTAAGTTCCAGAAACAAATTCACTTCAAATTCAATAGCTTTTGTTCCATTGGTTCAAAGTTGGATGGTAGTAGGCTTGAATGCTCATATTATTCCAATGAATTATGTTTTCCTAAACTTCAAAACACCAAATTTCCCAACTTGGAAAGGGAATACCCAGTGTTCAAGGAATTTCAAGGGTTTGCCAAATGTAGTATCTTTGGAAACCTGCAAATGTGTACATGTACAAAATGGAGTAATGCCATTTCTAAGGTTTTGATTCATGTCCAGTTTATCATGAGTCATAAGTAAGAATTAGGTTAAGGAGTAATATATCCCTTTCTCACTCGTGTGCAAGAAAATGAATCTTCTATGAGCAAGATGGTGTGATGTTGGTGCCTGCCAAAGCTCCTATTGCTAAAAACCCCACCATGAAAAACAAAAGAACTCATTCCATGTAATTAAATAGCAGTGAAAGGAATCATACATGGATGATAAATGGTAATTAGGCAAATCATGTGTTTTTTTTACCAAAAGCCCAATTCATCAAGCCAACATTAAGTTAAATATTGTGTTAGTGGTCACTATGATGTAGAAATGCAAGATAACAAAAGGCCTCAAAGTACATCAACCTACACAACAATCCTCATCCTTTAGCATCCTCATGACATTTTTGACACTCTTGATAATAAACTCAAGTGCCTTGGTAAACATTTGACAAGACCTTAACATAAAGACATAGATCCTTCTAGATTTGCAATAATCTACAACAATCACAACAAAGGATGTGTAGATTTCACTAATGGATTTGAGATTTTCCTTTTGAATGAAATTTCACTCCAAGCAAAATGTTTGGTGTTGGAGTGCCTCTACTTGATACCCATAGTCTATTGTTTTGTTTAAGGGTGCAAGCATACAAAACTAGGCCAAAAAAGTATACGTTGCAAGTAGAAAACACAAAATTGTCAATTGTGAAGCATAGAAAGTAGAAGTTAATCTTTAAAAACATACAAAAAAAAATAACATGAATGTATGTAGAATGGTATGGATATGTTTTTTAAATCTTAAGATTTTGTGTTTCTTTTTTTTCAACTTACTTTCACTCTACTTTCCAAATTTACGTTGTTGTCCCATGTTGCACAAAGTAATGTAAAAGTATATTAATTAATTATCATTTGCCCAAAAAATTCAAATGTCCTACTTTTAGATTGTTAGAGGATTGTTTTGATATATTATATGCAAGTATTAGTGTTTGGGTTTATTTAGACGCATATTTCTATCAATTTGGGAAAATATTTTTTAGAGGCTTCACATTATCATAATTGAAACATTAAAGTTTCAAAAAAAAATATCAATCTTATATATAAAAGGCACTACGTGCGTGCGTGCGTCCGTGCGTCCGACGCGACGGTTCCACGTTTTAATGGAGCGGCGGAACCGGCCCGGACGGTCGGATTCCGAGAACGGGAACCGGCCCGGACAGTCGGATTCCGAAAAGGGTAATGGGTATAACTCAGCAGGGGTGCGGCGGGGGGGAGCAGGGGTGGGGGGGAACAGGGAGGTGTTTTTTTTTGGTTTGGAGCCAGCAGGGGTGGAGGGGGGGAGAGGGGGGCGGGAGGGGGGCGGGCGGGGAAGGGGTAGGGGGGGCCAGGGAGGGTTTTTTTTTTTTTTTTTTTTCCGCCCTAAACTGCCTAGGACTTATTATGGTTTTCAGGACATGGTTTTCGAGACTTGGGATCTCAACTTTGGGGCCTGGGAAATTTTAGGATATGGTTTTCAAGACATGGTTTTCAAGACTTGGGATCTCAACTTTGGGGCCTGGGAAATTTTAGGATATGGTTTTCAGGACATGGTTTTCAAGACTTGGGATCTCAACTTTGGGGCCTGGATTTTCACACTCGTGGTTTCCAAGACCGAAACTTGAAAACTTTTAGGACCTGATTTTCAGGATGTGGGATCCTAATTTTGGGACCTGGATTTCACACAGGGGCTTCACAGTGGCCTTCGGCCACGGGCACCCACTAGTATGCATGATAACTCAAACATTAATATCACAACATTTGAATAGTTTGATTTTGAAAAAGTACCAAACATTAACTTGCGATAAATAAATAAAATGATGAAAATAATAGAATACATGAAATATGACCATATATGGTTTATTTAGCATAGCAAGTATATTTATAAATTTGTAGCATTGCTAAAAGACTTAAAATTCAAAAATGCAAACAACACTTTTCACCTACTTTTACTTAGAATCACCATTTGGCCTACTTTAGCATGCTTATGCCCTTAAGTGAATTTATCACTTTTTATGTTTTTCACTAGGTTTGTCTTTCTTTAGTTTTTTCACTTGCCCAAATGGCATGGTCACAATAGGAATTTATCACATTAGAAGAAATGTTGTTATTGTCATGTGGGTACAAGCATCCTTGGGTGGACCCATTAGGAACCACATCAAGGAATGCTAAAATTAGTGAAATTATCAAAATAATGTTTCTAAACCTTTTTTTATAAATGTTTTCATAATCATAGATTTATTTTTGCTCGTGTTTATTCATTGCATACTAGAATATATGATTTTGGATGTTCATTGGAATCGAAAAATGTGAGAATTTTGATTTTCTAACTACAATGGCCTTTTTCAAAATCACCTTCCTAAACTTTGAAAATTCATAACTAAACTATATCTAATTAATTAGATAATAATAAAAATAATAATATAATGTTTTTTAAGGTACCTATGAAAGTTATTTCAAAATGAAAAAAATCAAAACATGTTTCAAACTTGTATTCTTAAAAAAAAAAGGTTCAAAACAAGGAAATCTTTTGACATTCTTAAATTTTTTTGTAAATGCAATGATTAGGAACATCAAGGCACAAAATATTTTATTATCTCATTAAATATCCAAAATCCTAATTTAATGACAAGCCTCATTTAAACGCTTTTTATGGTTTTTAAAGTTTGATAAGTCCAATAAATTGAAGAAGTGATGTCTCTAGTGGATCCACCTAACGATGCTTATGCCCATGTTGACCATATGGGTTTCCATTATGAAGACCCCACTTCGCACACATTGATTGCAAAGAAGACATTTATGTTGACCCTAATATAGATTAAAAAGATCATGAAAATTGTAAATTTATTTATAAAACATATTTCATATGATAGTTCAAGTATTTTAGTTTGTTCATCATGCATAAATTTTCATCCATTTTTGTCTAGTTTTCATTCATCATGGATATTTAAGGTGTTGCTTGATAAAACTTTTGGAAGAAGGGTTCTATTGAAGTTTCAATGACTGAAGTCATCCAAAGATATAAATAAAAGTATTTTAAGGCATTATTGTAGTACTCTTCTTAAAACCTTACAAAATAAAATTTGTTCTCCTTGGTTCATGTTCTTAATTTATTCATATGTTATAATTCAATTTGGAATCTTTTTACATACTTTATGGTTTCATTCATATTTTTGTTTTTGTCTAGTGTTAAGATCAACTATATTTGTTTGTGGAATTTTGCACCTATGCAATAATTAATATTTTCTTTTTGTTGCAAGATATTTTTTTACTCTATAAAGTTCACCAAATTTTGAAGAAAAATTGTGTGATATTGCCATGTTTAGACTTTAGGTCATAATTCAATGCTAGAATAAAAGAGATTTCCTAACTTTTGTTATTTACCTTTGTTGCTTATAGACAAATTTGGTAAAGACCTCTTGTGGACAATCACCAACTCACCTACAACATAGAAATGAAAAATGAAACCTTGGTTGGGATCATGTTTAAATGCATGTTTCATTATGCATCCATTGCTTTCCATGTCACTATATTAATTTTCATGCTTCCAATAATGGTGATTTAAGATATTTTTCATCACATATGATGATGATCAACAATTTTTGAATTTCAATAGATTCAAATCAAGTTATAAGGTCATGTTTTAGGAGGTTCCAAATTTCTTTCGAATTGCCATTAGAACCTAACCAAAAAAATGACTTATTTTAAAAATTGAAATACAATTTAAATGGGGGTGCTACCCCATTTTTAAAAGATTTAGCTTCCTAGGTACATAAGTATAATTTTATTGAAAACTAAATAAATTTGGTTCTATACATGTTAAACAAGTTATTGCATTTGAGTGGTTGTACTTTATTAATATACAAAACCTTTATCTTGGAGTGTGTCCACTAGTTGAATAAAATAATTACACATTTTTGTTTTGGGTTTAGTTGGGTGTAATAGAGATAGGAACAGACCTTGTTTTAAATTAGACTAATTTTAATTTTTTTATGAAAATGACCAAAACCAAAGGTTTGAGAAATTCAAAAAATTGGTCTTAAGATTGGATTATAGCTTCCACCAAAAACCAAAAAAAGTTAAAACCAAGATCAAAGGTTCATTGTGAAATAAACAATCAAACAACATTGGTCATGACTTAAATTCAAGGCTCAAGCCATGTTCAAAGTTAAATTTTTAAAATGCAAGTTTAGTGATTCATGCCATATCAAATGAACAAGACATCCCTTTTCCAATCCTCAATTTTTTTTTCTAAATTGATCAATATGGAATTAATTGGATGAACTTCAAAGTAGTGGGTTGTTATGCATTTGTTTACATGTGCACCAATGTTTAATTTTTTTTTATTGGAACATTTCTTTTATTTTGTCAATACAAGAAGCAAATTGTTATGTACATCTTCTTGTCCAACTATCTTATTATGCACTTTTGACCTCTTGTAGTTTGGAATTGTCTAGTTACAATTTCATAATACTTATCTTTTGAGGCTTCCTTTGATTTTGATATACCATTTCCATTAGGGTAATCCCAATGCACTAGTTGTGAAACAATATTATAAAATTAACATAGTTATTTGTAACTTTGTAGATATAGATGGTTTTTGCAACTTGGGTTATTGACAAGTCAATCCTTTTTGGGTGAGCAACATAAAAGTTGGCCAACAAATATGGAATGCATGGAGCACATTTGACCCAAGTGATGAACACATTGAGAGCTTGATTGACTTTTCCTTCCAAACCCAAATTTTGCAATTTGTTTGAAATTTCAGCAATAAAGTCCACCCTAAAATCAATATCTTCCACACATTTGACTCGCCAAGGGCTTTTCAAGAACCTCAATAATGCTTGCAAATTTCAATACAGTTTCAATTTCAATTTTATTCAATTTTCATTAAGAAAGTGATTCAATAATCAATAGTTTCCACGCCATAGCTCCAAACAGTCATCAAAAGCTTTCCAAAGATACTAATAGCGTGGCATGAAGTGCTGTGATTTGGGAAATCAACAAAACAAACTACCTTGCTTCATATTTTGATAAAAAAGAAAGTTAGGTCAGAATTAGATCTTACTTCTTTGTGGCGATGGGTTCAAACCCAATGAGGAACTAAAAAAACATGGAAGGAGTTTCTACACATGAAAAAACATTTAATATTAAAAACATATTAAAAAACCCTAAACCTTCAACCAAGCGCAATGAAAGCAGCTAGTTAGGCTACTACCCAAATTCCAAGGAAAAAACTCTGGGTGGATGTGGAGTTACAAATAAAGCACTTGATAGCCTATTTGTAAGATTCACTAACCACAAACGTATCTGATACCTGAACTACTACTACTACTACTACTACAGTCTACTACTACTGCATGTGTGGAAGTACATCCCCAGGATTGAAGTGATTTGCCATTCTCCTAGAAACTACCAAAATGGCGGCTTTCAGTTATTTTGGGTGCAGTCACTTGTCTAATCTTGTATGCTATTTCAGATGGGACTCACATTGTGGTTTCATTTATTTTGGGTGCACCCACCCACCAGTGTTTGTTTTAGGGATATTGTGATGCAGCCAAAGTGGCCATCTTGCAGAAATAGTGAAGTTCATCCCTCTAGGAAGATTTAGTCCAATCTGGCTATAAAACAAAACAAAACAAATATGAAGTACACATATTTGATCATATTCTCTAGAAATATGACAATTTTTCTCTGCTTCTGCTGATTGAAACCCTAAAAGATCACTTCATTTTTTGAAATTTTGAAAATTTCTTTGGCTTTTGAAAGAATTTTGACAGTTAAGAAAAGGCTGCCAACCACATGCACGATCTTATATAAGGAAGATTTAGCCAAATCTGGCTATAAACCAAATATGAATTAAAAATATTTAAGTGTGCTTTTATATTTCTGGCTACTTACTAAACCGATTATAGAAATATGGACACTTCTGGGAATTGAAAGCTTAAAAGAACACTTCACTTTTATGAATTCGATTTTCGAGAAAGTCTGACAAGTAAAGAAAATGCTCCCAAACACTTGCACGACCTTATATGAGGAAGATTTAGTCAAATCTGCCTATAAACCAAAATATGAATTAAGAATCTTTAATTGTCCTTCAATATTTCTGGCTACTTACTAACCTGAATATAGAAATATCGACACTTCTGGCAATTGAAACCTTAAAAAAATGATTCACTGTATTTTTAATTTTTGATTTTTGACCAAATCTCGCAAGTAAAGAAAAGGCTGAGATCGACTTGTATGATCATATGTGCTATGTCAGGTGTGGCCAATTTTCAGATGGGATTCGAGCTTTTCTTAGTTATCTAATCTGAGCAAGAAGATTTCTGATGAGTGGCGTGACATTGCAGGAAGGTGTCTTTCATCAGCGGCCTTTCGCATTTGGAAGTTTCGCATTTGAAGAAGCCTCTGTAATGTCGGAGGCATGTGTAGTACCTACGCACCTACCTATTTTCCAACTCTTACAACTGGCACCTCAAGTAATTCACAAGAATTCTCTCTTCTATTTTGTTGCTGATCATCTCTTAGAAGCAGGGATTATTTTTGTGGCGAATTTTCGTCACTTGGTGGAAAAATAGGGGCTTTGAACTGTCCAAAGGATTTTATTTTGAGGAAAAAAAGGCCCAAAGTTGCAACAGTTTGAGAGAAAAAAGTGGAACTTGCCATATTTAGATCATATGTTCTTGTCTGTCGGCGGTCCATAGTGGCGTCTGAAGAAATCTTTACTTCAGTCTGTGACCTCTAGCCAAATTTGGCTAAGTCCTCTTGTGGATCATCACTGGGCCAGCTACCTCCCAAAATTGAACAAAAATAACCCTGCTTAGAAAGGTTGAAAGTATTGAAGGGAACATGAGATACTGCAAAGGGATCAAACGGGTGAAGTATTTGGGTCATTAGTCAGTACAATGTTGTAGGCTTGACTATGTTTTGAGGTTAAATCTTTGTAGCATGTGGAGAATGACATACTTCAAATTGTTTATCAACAACTGTACAGAACTGGTGTTTAATCAGAACACAAAATGTTTGTTCACTTCTAGATCTTCAATCCACCCAATAGTGTTCTGTTAGTCACCTATATGTTGTGAAGACTAAAGATGAAACCTCCAGATAGGATGCACATGTCCAGAAGTCAGTTGGTTTATTATTACATCATTTTGGTGTAGTGGGATATTCAAATTTCAAATTTTATTGTTTAATAAAACAATGAATGCAAAATCTCATAGCTTGATTGGTGGAACAGTTTGGATCTTGCATTCTTAGTTGTTGGTTGCAATGTAATATAATTTTAGGTGCTAATTGAACTCATTCCTCCAAAGTAAGGTCTCCTATGAGGTTTGAGAAATACAGATTCTAAAAAATAAAATCATATTGTTTCTAATTCAGAATCATTTGCTGGAATTCCAATGATTCTGAATGTAGAATACCAATGTTGGCCTGTTCTTGGTTTTTTACAAGAACTGTCGGGTTTAGGTCTAGGGTTTTTTAAAATGGAAGACCCTTTGATTTTGGGTCTCTGAAATATTTATAAAAAATAATAGTTGCTAGGTATGGGGCTAGGTCAAATTTTCTTGATCAATAATTCTGGGTTTGACAAGTTGAATCTGTATAAGAACCTTTGGTTCTGGATTTCAGCCAAGGCCAGTTTCAAAGTTGATTTCCAAGGGGTTTTGATTTTTTTGGATTATCTTGTTCCCAAAGTGTTCTCACCAAGTTCCCATGATGTTCTGATTGAGTCTTCTCAACTTCCCAATGAGTTCCCAAAGTTCCCAACAGCAAAAATTGAGAACAATACAACAAATAGTTACTCAACATTGATCTGCCCCCCTTTCCCGAACTCTACTTATTTGGGCCACTATCCAATGTAAGGAACAATATAAAGAACATCACAACAAATTTGTGAAAAGGTTATTTTAATAATCCAATTGGAGATGCCTTTCAGCTTGATCAATTGATATTGGCCAAACGAATAGACTGCCAGCGTTAAGATGGGAAATACTCTAGAGAATATGTTTGGAATTGATTGAGATTTGCCACAACACCCAATTGATGCATAGTTTTTCCCTGACATATATGTAGTTTAATATAATTAATACATATTTTATTTTCATGGTAAAAGTTTTGATCTTAACTATTTATACACGAGTAAAGACAAACAATCAAATATGTCGTCACAATGTGTAGTTCATGACATTTTATGAGTTGCATTTAACCTACATACCTTCTCCACAATTGACTTCTTCTTATAAGTTACATCTTTTTCCTCTGCTAGGGTGAAAAGCTTTCCTGGCGGCCCAGATCCAACACGTTGTTGAGATTTTCATACCATAGAGCCAATATTTTCCATGCTCTCAGCAAAATATAAAAGCTAGCTCCCACCATCCGGGAATTCTCAGTTTTTATGATTTAGGTGGGTTTTTTAAGGATTTTACTTTGATGCCCATGTCCTAGAGCCCTTTTTTTAAATTTGTGCTTGACCTTCAACTTTTGGCTTGGAATATGGCATGGTGCAACAACGTGTTCCAAATTCAGCATTTGCAAATGCAATTTATATTCATTTCAGCTGATATGCTGGAGCAGCGATTTGTTTTGTGGCTAATTTTCGCCATTTTGCAAAAAATATTTTCAAACAGAATATTCTGTCACAAATTCCCATGTTTTGAAAAAAGAAATTCGCCAAAACTAGAAATAATTTCATAAAATCGCCAAAAATCACCATACTTGCCTACATGAAAGGGTGCTTAGGATTTTATATTTCCATATTCTGAATATTGCTAAATTTGGCTAAATATATTATGGACTAACACCACTTGAGAAACTTCACAATTTTTGGTCAAGAAGAGTGCACTGAAGTGCAGAAGAGCACAGATGAAACTCATCAGTGTAGCAGTGATTTATTTTTCAATTTTGTGATGTATCAAGATTGGCTAATCATCCATCAGATGGTTTACCCAAATTTGGCTATAAAAATATGAAAATATAAAATCTGAAGCATCCTTCTATATCGTTGGTGACCTACTGGAACCTGATGTAAAATCGTGTGAAGTTTTCTCAAAATTTTGAAATTTGACAAGCAGAAAACCCAAAACACACTCATTTTTTGGCATTTAAAAAATAAATTCTGCCAAGTAGCGAAAATTCTCCAAGAGAAAAAACACTGCTGTATGAAATGAGTGGTGATTGCATAGGTATGTGTCCCCAATGTGTTGAATTGTAGAGAAGTAAATGCTTTTGAATGGAAAAGGACTAATCATAACTCAAAAGTACTTCCAAGGTTTGCCCAATAAAATCCATGCAGCAAGATCAATGGCTTCTATAACTTTGAGGCAGAGATTGTTTTCTGGCGAATTTTGGCTAGTTTTGAGAAAAAGTTGAGGGAAAACTTGTCTTTTAAAGTTCAAAAAGTGTTCTTTCAACATGAACTTCCTACATTTGTGAAATTAAAAAAAATGAAGTACAAGGCTTTGAGGTGCCAAAAATAAATACCGGATATATATCTCTTAAAAATTCAACCAACTTCGAAAGGTATTAAAATTTGCAAAAATGAAAAATCATATCTAGGAATTTAGTTCTGTAAAATTTCAATGACAAAAAGCATTCAAGTTTTGACTGGTTGGGACAGTGTATTAGAACCATTGCTTTCTATGCAACTTTCTTTTGCCAAAAAGTCAATAGTTGATCAATTGGCTTGTGCAATACGGACATGTATGAGTACTAAATACCCAAAAAGAATAAGATCCCAAATTGGCCAAATTCTGAGGGTTCTTTGTTTTGTCGTTGCTGATGTGAAAAAATAAAATAAAAATCTGATGATCACTACCTTGAACTAATCCTTTCCCCACCCATGTGACATCAGCTTCCACATGCCTCAAAAAGATTGGTTGCCCATAGTAAAACCAGAGTTTGATCCTTGACAAGGTACAAGAATTGGGCCTACATGCAGGCTGGAAAGTAGCAATAGACATTAGTCACCTGCAAGGTGCCCTAAGATATCTTTAGTTTCACCGGAGAACGTGACCTAGCACCCACCAGTGTGCACTGTCAATCAGAAACTCACATTGACCAGTGTTGGATGACTCTTTACTTTTATGAAGAACCTCCGGCTCCTGTTCTAAAAGATAAATTAAAATTGCCTGGATTGCACTTTCACACATAGAAGTAATCAGGATTCTAGTTCCATGTTAAATTATTTTTCGAGAAATCTTGATTCTGGATTTGTTTAGGGTTCTGAGAAGCAGACCTGATTTCAGTCTGGTTCGTATTAACCCAGATTGGAACCAGTGGTTTAATGCTTTGGAATTAACCTCTGATTAACCCCTGGTTCTAGTCACTTTTGATAAGGGATTATTATTAAATTTGTGAGAACCAGAATCATGAGAAGCAGGTCAGTCAAAAAAACTAAAGAACTTTATACCTTGATATTGGTTCTTCAGTTGAATGTTTTTCAATAACTAGGTTGATTCTTACAAACCGCCCTAAGAACCAACACAGACAGTTCTGACAGAAATATGAGAACTGCCCAATACTGTACATGTGGATGGTTACTACACAACTAACCACTCCACTATGATTAGTTATGTGACAAGAATTCAATGGAAAAAAGTATCTCCTGTCCACATTCTATCCAATCTGCATGGTTGGTTAGTGGGTAGGTGCTGTTTAGCTATGGCCAGTTTCACTTGAGTATTCTACTTTTGTTATTTCTTGAAAACTGGCGTTTAAGTTAGTAGCATCTGAAATGTGTGTTGAATCGGTGGTCTTTTACTAGAATAACAAAGAAGAGTAGATAATATAACAATAAAAAAACACCAATGCAGAAGGGAAAGGGAGGAAGACAAAGAGAGGGCTGATGTGCAAACTAGAGACAATGCCCCAAAGTGAAATGGAGGAAAAAGCACCCACCCAAATACATATGTTTTGACTTGTGTTTCTTGGTAAGTGACATGTACTTAGTGTCATTGAATGTCGGCCTTTTGGACTTGGGTGTGAATGGTCTTTTGAGCAATATGTGTTTCAGTTTGGCTTTTCCTTATATTTCTTGGAAAGTAGCATTTAGTAGTGTCATGTTTGAATGGCGTATGAAAGATACTAGGAAACTAGTGTAAAAGTTTTAGGCAGCTTCATGATAACAAGTAACAACTATTCCATTGAAACCTTGAATTTTGGGCTGTTTCTCTCTCTTGACTTCATCAACACATTGCAACAAAACAATTTCATAATATATTAGAAAGTAGCTGGTTCAAAAAATCCCTGAATAGCTTACACATGTTTTTTGTTGAGTGCACAATCATAAATGACTTGAGCTCCAATTTGGTGATATGTATATGATTGTGGTCAAAGGTTATATAGGGATAAAGTGAGGCACTATTGGGAACATCTTGAGGAACAAATTCAGAACTTTGAGGGGGGGGGGAGGAACAAACTGGGAACGCATCAGGAACATTTGCCAACCGGCAATCCTCCATGTGATCGTTTACCAGACAGTCAACTTTACTGACAATTTTGAACAGGAATTCCGTTAGAAAGAAAGAGTTGCAGCAGGGTGGCCTACCACCGTTGCTCGGTGCGGTGTGCTAGTGTATTTTGTCGCTCTCTCCCGACTTAAATTGCCACACACGGACGGACCCACCCACCACGCGGACGCCGCGCTTTGACTCCACACGATGGCACTTTTGTAGCTTCCCGTATGCTTCTCTTCTCTGGGTATGTGTGTGTGGTATGTCTCTCTCGGCTACTAGTATCCCCTGTTGCATCCGGGTGCTCCACACTCCTCATACATCAGCTTTTCGTTTTCTTCTTGCCATCTGTTGCTGCAATTTTTGTTGTAAACTACTAGAAATCGTTCTTCTAGTTAATTATAAGCAGTTGATTGCAGCATACTAACTAGCTAGTATCCTTCAAGGTATAATATGTGAGTTTCTCTACTTAGATATGTCTCCAGCAGGTTGGATGGAGTTCTACAGCATCCAGGTTCCAAGTTCCAGGTTCCAGGTTCTGTGAAGCATTATTCCAAGTTGCACAGAGTTGTGAAGCATCAATTCGGGAAAAAAATTCATTCGTATAAGATTATTTTTGACACAGAAAGACACGATTCCTTTGTTGCACAGGCTCGAAATCCTTACGGAAACCAGGTTGATATCGATTCTAGAGTGTCGGAATGTTAGTTAACGTCCTTTGGGTGTGCACGCTATTGCACCCATGACAGGCTAATTGCAATTTGCAACTCGCTTTAATTGGTTTTCATGATGCAGAATATTCTCAGATACTAGGTCAGGGGTCGGAGCTCTCGCGGGCCCGCGAGTTGAGATCCTGATCATCATTTGAGAGAAGAAGTGGTTTTTGCAAGTGCGAATCGACGGATCGTCAAGTCGGGAGGAAGAATAATCCGTTTGTTAATCTTTTTTTGTTGTTGTTATTGTGATCACGGAATGGAAGTGTGCGTGCCTATACCTTCCTTCTTTGCATGCCCAATATCCTTGGATCTGATGAGAGATCCCGTTATAGTGAGTACTGGCATGACTTACGACCGTAGTAGCATCGAGAAATGGCTCCAGGAAGGCCACAACACATGTCCCGTAACAAATCAAGTCGTCAGCAACCATGACCTTATCCCAAATCATACCCTCCGAAGGCTGATTCGAGATTGGTCTGCGGGGAATCTCATGCCTCAGGCGGCGCAGGCCGCCGCAGGCGGTGAAGGGTCGATCATACCACCAACACCATACTCGAAGCAGCAGCAGCTGCAACCAGAAGTTAGCAAATCAGCTGCTCAAGTAGGACGGCTGCTACGTCGTATGATAAACAGTTTTCTGCAATATCAGACACTGAAAAAGTTGCAGAGTTTAGCGAGGGATAATGCAGTTTTGCCAGAAGCTGCAGGAGTAGCAGAGCCAGTTGCTGCTGCCGCTGCTCATGGAGATCTGCAGTGCGGAGACTTGACAATGGATCATGACAGTCGGGAGAACGTACTGAGCAGGGAGTTGATCCAAGCATGTGAAGATGCACTAGGAGCAATAGCTCGTTTAACAGTAAATGACTGCAGTAGTGATAGCAGCTGCAGTCGAGTTTTTGCTGGTGATCAGACATCACTTGCTGCATGTCTACAATGGCTGATTTCCGAGTCATCAGGAAGCAGCTTGGAAGCCAAAATGAATGCAGTTGAGGTACTGCACAAGGTGGCGGAATTGGACGGGCTATCAACCTCATCTTGGGATTATTCGTCCGCAAGAACTGGAGTAATTCAAGGACTGGTGAGTCTTTTGAAGGAGGAATATCTGAGGATTCGTCCCAAAGCTATCCAAGCTAGCTTGAAGTGCTTGTTGGCCCTATGCAGCTTACCGAGGCGGAACCGGATCGCGGCTGTTGAAGCGGGCGCGGTGGGTGCTTTAGTAGAGTTCCTTCCCAACATCACAGCAGCCAACTGGTCCAAGTGCTATACGGAGCACGCACTTGCACTGTTGGAGATTCTCGCCAGCTGCGCTGAAGGACGCGAGGAGATGAGGAGACACCAGTTAGCCATTCCAGTCATCGTGGAACGTATGGTGGGAATTTCCAGCATGGCCACAGAGCATGCAGTTGTCACACTGTGGGCTGTCCTTTCTGTCTCCTCAGACGTGAGTCGAGCTTCCTTGCATACGGCTTTGCAGGCAGGTGCTTTCACTAAAATTCTTTTGCTACTGCAAAGTCAGTGCACCATGCGTACTAAGGCCAAAGCTGCTGAGCTCCTGAAGCTTCTGGATGAAGCCTGGAAGGATTCACCTTGTCGTCCTAACCGCTCTGAACTGCGTCTCATTCAAATGTTTAGAAACCACGTCGCCCCAAATTATTAACTAGGAACTATCCTGGGCAGTCACAATTTAAATTAGTGGCAAGTCTCTGGAAAAGGGTGAAAGCATGATAATGTTGTAGACATAAAAGTGAGAGTGTTTGTACACTTTTAATTTCAAAAATTTGGTAGAAAATTAATTTAGGAATGTTCCATTAATAACTTTGAAACCCACTTCAACCCACTTCAACCCGAATTTGTATTGGGATTGGGTGACTTCACAGATAGAACAGAGTTAGCCCACTAGTTCGTTAGCTGCCGGCTTTAATTCTAACTCAACAGCTGATTCAATTGATGTGAAGTGTGAAAGATCGTTGCGAAATCAGTTCTAACTGCCTGATGCCAGGTCCGAAATTTAGGATTTTGAAGTGTAAATAGATCATGGACCGATTCTTTTGGGATCTAATTTGAAGGCTCCCCATTCAAACATAAACAAGATTTACTGGCCACTACATATATATTCCATGTATGTGTCACCATTCCTGATCTATCAAATTTTGATGTGACTTTGCTTTTAATCTCAGGACTTGCAAATCAATATAAGGCCCTTGCACAATCAAGGAAAAATAATTTCAATGTCTGATCAGACTTGCATCATGACGTTCAATGCAGTAGTTCTTCTTACTGAACTGTGATTTGAACTCTTTTTTCCACTGCCTCGGTATTTCTAAGAGTTTCCACCCACTAATTCTCATGTGTCGATTTCATTCGATTGCATATGTAGTGAACTCCATGATCTAATCAATCAACTACACTAAGAAAGTTCAAGGGAAAATTTCTTGGGGATTAGGTTAAAATCGGAGCTCAATGGAAGATTTTACATCTTTGCACGATCCACTCATCAAGATTTCACATCTATGCATCATCCTCTCATCAAGATTTCACATCTGTGCATTGACTCATCGTTCTCAAGAAAAGTAGTAGGACTCCGAAGTTACCATAGGACCACCCAAACATTATCTGTGACAAATGGGCATAACACCTTCCAAACGTTATCTACTTCACAATCAGTGATTTTATTGGCCTCGCCTACCAAGGCAACGATATTGTGTTTCTAGATTCATTATAGAGTATAGTAGCTTAATGGATTTTGGCCCCTAGGTAATAATAGGTCTATTTTTATATGAGGATTTTTACAATATGATATTTTGGCGTGTGTTGAAACTTGAGATTAGTTATAGAGTTATAATATCTTGAAGGATTTTGGTTTCTTTTAGAGGATTTTTTGAAGATTATATTTTTGCATGGTGAAATAGATATTTGAGTTTCCATAATTCTTCTTTTGCCTTAAGATAATTTTTAATGTAAATGGCAAGGCCACAGTGTGACACACCCCTTGTTTTATTTGGTGGCAAATCACTATTTTGCAATTTCTTTGGCGAGAAATTTACGTGGAGAAACGTGTTTTTGGAGCGGTAGAAGATCTGTCTTATCAGCGCTTTTCCAGGAATGACTCGGCACTTTGACGAAATTAAAAACATGACATAAATATATGTAAAAGTTTTACTAGAGATTCCAAACTTTATTATTGGCAATACTGTGACTAACTTGAGTTTAGGTGGCTTGATCTGCAGTGTTTCAGCAAGGGGTTTTCCAATTAAATAGCTATTGGGATCAAATTACCCAAGCTCACATTTAATATTCTTTAAACTATACATTGACATTAGTTCTGTGGATTGAGTGTCCACAGTAGATCTCCTGGAAAGAAAACTTTGCATATTGCCTGTTTCAAGTTTTAACCGGTGTGGGGTTGGCACCTGTGTTGGCTGGTTTCAGCTTTTGACCATAACCTTCGCTTCTGTTTAGGAGATATTCTTTGTGTAAGGAGGACCTTCGGTTCTGGTTTTAAAGTTTTATTTTCAGAAAATGAAACTGTTGGTTTAGATTTTGAATTTCTTAAAAATTCACACCGTCTCGGGTTCACGGTTTTGTAACAGATAGAAACCTACAGTTCTGGGTCCACAGGAGGGCCAGATATTGTAACTCTTGAATCAATCCTTTGTGTGGTTTATTTCATGATTATTTTCCCATATGGCTTTACAAAACACAAACAAGAAGTTCCAATTTTTTTAAATTTTCTGAACCATCATCTCATATTGCATAGCTAAAAAAGATGGGAAAATATATATATATTGTTGCACTGCACACTTGAAGCTAATTTTACAAAGCCACCCAAATGAAAAAGGTGACAAAAAAAATTTGAAATCTATCTAAAGCATAGTTTTTGCTGCTAGTTAGGAGCTTAAAATATATTTTCCAAGTAGTTGTCATATACCACTCTTGTAAGTCAGATATGTGCACTGCAAAGAAGAATGGAAAAACCCTTCTCCAGTTTACCTTTAACACCAAGCTTGTGACCTGAACCTGCCAACTGAACCTGCCAAATTTCATTACATACAAAAGTCAATAACTTCATTACATAAAGTAGTGGGCAATTTAAGGAAGTGGTGGAAAGGAAGGACACATTCAAGCATGTGTTGTTAATAATGAAAAGTCCTAGAACCAGCTAACAGTCAAAGACCATAATTAAAATATTCCTAGAGCAAGCCAACAACTAAAGATGCATGCATGCAACAAGGCAAGCCAACAAAAAACCTATCACCAATTCTTTATTTTTAAAACATCTTCACAACACACCAACTGTGACCTTCACAATAACAAAGATTGAACATACACGGAGGGTTATCTTCTAAAATTGATTGACCCTAAAACATAATCATCAAAAAATCCTTCTTCAATCCTGACCTCATTCTTGTCAATCAAGTCTTTTTCATGAGTCAAGAAATCAATCATAAAAGAGTCTATGTCTCCCACACACCCTTCATGAGCATCATTAGGCCAAGTTTTGGTAATCAACACCAAACACTGTAAGTTTTCACTTCCAAGTCAAGATCCATGAAGGGTAATGATTACACCTACAATGCTAAAAATTTGTTATGTCTCAATTTGAGACTCCACCATACCAAACACTTGGCATTCCAAAATGCCACATTAGAAAATTGACATTCATGTCTAGCTCGCCATTTGAAAGGATGATCACATTCACCAAGATTGTCTCACCAACAATAGAAGAGCTACAATTCATTCAATGTTCATTAAAAATTTGTTGATTGAAAAAATAATCCTCCTCAAAAGTGGTTACTTCAACAATTGGTGTAGCCATCAAATTCAAGTGGAAGGGTGAAAGCACAACATGCAATCCCTTTTTAGGTGCCACACTTGGAGTTTTTCTTGCATTTCTTTGAAACTTAAATATAAAATGTTATTATTTTCATTGAAATATCAAAAAAGGGACTCACATATGTAATGCTAATAGAGCTAGCATTTTTAAAATGCAAAAAAACACATCAAAATCTTAAATATATAATGAGTAGTGGACTTTTGAATCTTGGCAACAAATTTTGTCACGTCTTGCAAAACTCATGGTTATGGATTTTTATTTTAAAATGTTAATCTTATGTGCTTAAAAATTTGGGATATTAAATGAATTATATTTAAAAACCTAAAGATTCATTAAATGAATGGAATGTGATTTTAATTTTTATGTTATGGACTTTTCAAAATCCCAAAAATTGTAATTATTTAAAAAGCCTTTTTAAGCATTTACAAAAAAAAAATTAATTGTAATTTTTTTTTTATGTCTTATAACATCATGACTAGAAATTGGAAATGGAAAAAGTTGGTATTTTCAATATAATTTAAATATTCATTTTTCAAATTAATTTTTAACTACACCATAAAGGACTTTGAAAAAGGTCTCTGATATGGCAAAACTTAGCCACCCTAATGTGCTTTCACCCAGAAGTAAACCTATATGAACAAAGGCAAAACCATTTTCTCATCATATTCCTTCATAATACCCTATGCCATTTCATCATTCCCCACAAACTTTCACAACCTTCATGCCTTTGAATCTCGAATTTAACATCATGGATAACATATTGTGAACCTTGGTAGAAAATAAAAATGTAGTAAATGCAAGGATGGTGATAGGATAGAAATAATTTGGCTCAACATCCGAAGCTTGAAACATATTAATTCTAATTGGAAATCATTTTGAATGAAACTTGATTAATTTTCTGCTTGGATCACACGTGCTTTAACTTTCATGGCAATGCTAAAAAAAAGACAAAATTCAATGCATCTAATAAAAGCCAATAATCTCGACTTTGATTAAGCACACATTTTTTAACCATGCGCATCAAAGTCTCGTTGATGGGTTTGATCATAATCAAATAAGCTGACAATGACAAAAGACTCGAAAATTATAATCCTTTTTGTGGTCATTTTCATCTTTTCATAAAATGGATTTTTTGGGTGAAATCTTTTGCAATATGTTGTTAAAAAAATATATATAATTTCTTCAATACATCACTTTTTTGTATTAAATTTTGATGAATAATTAAGAACTTTCTAAATGTGCATAGATTCTACCAAATTTTGCATTTTGTTTGGAAAAATTATCCTAATTTCAAATTGTATGAGAATGTGCTAATTATTTTATGTTTTGTTTTCTTATATCATAAAATACAACTTTGCTTTAGATGTCATGTACATTACACCCCATTTACATGTGGTAAAGGATTCTTGAAATTTTTTAATTATGTTCAATAGAGTTTTAACTTTTGAAAATTTAAAATTCCACAACTTTCAAATTGTGAGTGTCTTTTTAGTGTGAGTAATCAATTAACATCATCTCAATTTTATTCTCATCAAAATTCCATTACTAAGAACGCCATTAGTTTAGCAATTTACAAAATTGATTCCTTTTCATGCAATTGTTGTTCAAGTTAAATTTAGGTCCTTTATTAAAACCAAAACCCAAAAATAATTTTTTTTGAATTTTTATTTTCCAATAAAACAAATGAGCCCAACAATGACTTCACATGTTCAACCATATTAACACTTGAAATGTTATGAACTTCATAGAACCCACTATTACATGAATAGGTTGCCATGCATAATTAATAAAACTAATCACCATTGCAAAAGTATTGTAACTTACATGAAACATCCAAAAGTCAAAAGATGTGGTGCAAGTGATATAATGAGTCAAAGCTAAAAAAACATGATTTAAATCCATTTTTTTTTACACCATACAAGGAAGGATTTCTTTTATTAGGTGGTGATGTGATGGGAAAACCACCTTGGGCTTTTGATGCACCATTAACCACTTAAGCCAAAGATTCTCAACTGATGACAAAAGGCAATAACCTTTAGTAATGTATAAACATAGATCTTCTAGGAAAACATGTCAAGTTGGGTCACTCTTGTGGTACGGTATTGTAGTTCCAAAAATACTTGTAATTTGGGATGGAGGTGCAACTTTCCTTTTCCTATGTTGTTGTCGGTTTTCAATCGCTTCAAGACCTTGCTTTTGTTGCTCCAAATACAACACCCATTTGTTTACTCAAGGTAGTTGTACCATTGTCCTTGTTGTAAGTAAAAAACCTTTTGGAATTTCTAACTGCATTGGCAGAATTTGCATTATTGTGTTTGGGGTGGCACAAAACACATCACAATTGTTGTGGGTTGTAGTTCATTACTACAAAATGTGAGTGCAATTCATTAATCCCCACTCAATAAACTAGTGAATTCACTACGATAAATGAATTCACACAAAATTCAATGAAATCATTAGATGTACAAGGACACTTTTTGTTATATTATAAGTAGCAACCTTGTCACCATTATGCACAACATAAAAGCCCCAAAACATTGTTATCTGATGATGCAAATGCCATGTAATGCGATTCACTTGAAGCAATATATGATAAAATAATAACCATGTTGCATCTTGTTGATGGCTGTGTGTTTGGTATGATCCTCCCTCAATAGAAAAAGCAAGATCAAGTTCTTCAATGGAGACGTTGTCCAAAAAAAAAGGGATGGTCAACATTTGTTGAAACCATATATAAAAACTAAAAACACTAGCAACAAGAATGTAAATTAGATAAATACATTTTGTAAAAATGAAGAAGAAAACATTTAAATACTTTCTAAACAATAGATAAAAAGCCTTACTATTTGATAATCTCTTTTTAATTTAGGTGAACAAGAGATAGTAGAATCTTTGCTCCAAGAAATGGGATTATAAGAGGTCATTTTCTTCACAACATTCAAATGAAAAAAATTAAACAACCCACTAGTTTAATTGATATTGCATTCCCCACATTTGATTATTTGGTCCCAACTTAAACAAAGGATCACAAGTAAATGAATGGCTAGTGATACCCACCAAATTACTCATTTATTCAAGTTCTTGTACTCCTAAGATTTTTTGATAGGTGTAAAATAAAAATCTATCACATATATACAAAAGGCAAAACAAAAAGACATACCATGAGAATTTTCCAAAACAATTGTTGCATTTAGCCTTCATAGCAACCCCTTTGACCCAAAATCAAAAATCTTGTTTCATTTGAAACCCATTTTTGGAAAAGCCTTCCATAAGCTTTTATTCACTTAAAATGTTTTAGCTGACAAGTTGTCCCACATACTAAAACACACACAATTTTGTAATAATGAAAATAAGACAAAAATAAATAAATTTAAGGTCAATAGAAGAACAAAGAAGGAAAAAACCAAAATCAAAGATAATGAATTTTTGTTAAGTTCTTTTTGCAACCATGTGAATAAAACAAAGAGGAATAAAAAGAAGAAGAAAAAGGTAAATAAGGAGGAGATTTAAGATATTTAAGGGAACTATCCATTTTTTTAACAATTGTGGCAACAATATAAATAAGAATTCAAGAAGAAGGAAATGAAAGTGGAGGAAAATAAGGATAAATATATGTAGAAACAAAAATAATAATGCATTATTCTTTGTTTTGCACTCATGAAAGTAAGGCCAAGATGAATAATACAAAGGAAAAAAAGACCAAATATAAGGAGAAAAAAAAGGAAAGAAAAAAAAAGGTGATACGGAAACCAAAGCAAAAAAGGCCTATAAAACACATAAAGGCAAAGTTGACTTAGTGAAAAAAAACCTTGAAAATGAGAAAAACATGACATTTACTAAGCGAAAGAAATGTGGATCATCATGTGGGTAAGCGCAAGGCTATATATTTTATGCAATGAAATTCCAAAGCTCCTAGGATGTTGCTATCAAAACACAATGGAGTTCACAAAATATGACCATGTAACAATAAAACCATGCATGATCACAAAACTTTACTTCATTCAAAACCAAAATTGAAGAATGTTGAAACAAACACATCAAATCGATGATTCTTGTCTCTTCCGAATCCTAAAATCATCGATCCAATTCAATGTCAGTTCCTCTTTTCATTAGGAATAGTTAGTCCAATTCTTATCAATTTTTTTATTTTATGGAACCTCCAATCAAGTTAACCCTGTAATTGAATCAGAACCGGAACCGAAATTGGCAAAAATTTAAAATTGGCAAACATTGGTAAAAACGTAGTCAAAGGAGCCACCCAAGTGAGTGGACACTCCATAAAACTACAATTTCATGTGTTTGAAAGATCACAAATGAATCATAATGGTTTGGATTCCTATGAAAATTTTGGAATATATTCCATTAATTGCAAAGATTACATGCTTGAAACTTGACACAAAACAAAAATATTTTTGCATGTTCAAAGCATTCAAGGCTTGAAAATGGATAATCTCTATTTTTTTCAAATGTCTTTTTTCTTACCAAATGTGCACCATTCCTTTTGAAAAGTGGAGAGGATTTTTAAATTGTATGATTAGAAGGGCAAAAGGACTTGAATTGATGAAAATTGTTTTTATAACCAATTTAAACACATTTGGTTCAAAAGTGTTTTTGACTTTGAAAATTATGGATTTTGAAAATGTGTTTTTAACAAAAGTTGTTCATGTTTATGTGATAGAGGGCATGAATACATAATATACATGACATAAAATCAATTTGTAGTCAAAATGGATTTATATTTAAAATGCACTGTGAAAAGGGCAAATACTTAAAATACAAATTATAAAATTATAAACCAACATAAAAATTACGTGTGTCATGTGTAGTCCTTGGAAAAAGATTTTTACCTTGGTGCCCCTAGCTCTTTTGACCATGTTTTCACCCTTAAATATAGTTAGTTAATCATACCTAGGTCAATAATAGGAATTAATTACAATAATTAATAATTTTACTAGTTATTGGTTAAATTAGTTTAGGTATGTAGGTAGCTTACCTTAATTTAGATATATGGGTTGCCTATATGCTACTTAGACCACCTACATACCATACCTAAATTACCTAAGAGCTTTAAATAGGTAGGTAATTTAGCTTTTATATAAGTTGCTTAGCCCAGGTACGTAAATGGTTTATATTAACCTAGGTAGGTAGGTTACCTTAGTTAATTACTTAGATAAACATATTTTATATGAAGTTATATATTGACCTTAGTAGGTATTAAAACCTATGTTAGCTACTTGCACATGTGTGGTTTGAATGCTTTTTAATATTAAGTTCCAAAAAAAAGGTTCAAATATATGATATTGGGTTAAGTTTATTTTTATGATTCATGTGCAAAATCACAATATTTAAAATCATTCAACATTGGTTGATGATATTAAGTTATTCCAATAAATATTTTTTTGGGGGGTTACATTTGGAAAACTTTAAGTTATATAGAATTTTAAAAAATAATATTAATAATTATGAAAATATTATTCCAAAATATATGCACTTAACTAATAGATTCTTTTCAGATATTTTTTTTTCAACTTCTTGATGTGTCCATACTTTTTATTATTGAATTAAACAAGGTTTTGAAATCAAATCATGTCCCTTAGTCATGTACTTGTGAACTTCATGACATGATATAATCATATAGATAGAAAAAATAATTAAGTCATGTTACATGACTAAAATTTAATCATAGTTACAAAATGTTTAAGTCATGAATGTTATTGTTTGGCATAGTGTACATATTCAAAGGTAAGCAATTTAGACAAAATTTCATTATGAGATGTGAATTAAGAGTTAAACAATGGTGATGGAGCCCAAGCTTGTCCATGATAACTAGTTCTTTTAACAAATGGATTAAATGTCATAGTTTCTTTTCAAGCTTGTGGGGGTTTAAATTTGTGCACATGTAATTGTCATTTACTTATTATAGATGGCCAGAATTCCCATGTTATGATATAGAGGTTGTACACAAAGTAAGGGGATGGGGCCTTAGATTTGATTACCTTCCTATCACACACAAGCCATGCATTGTAACCTTTTGATGTTGTGTGCTTTAAACAATTCAAAATTGCATTTAGAACTTATAAAAATGTGTGGACATTGGTTAACAAAAGGGAAAATGTTAGAAAGGAAGATTTGCCATAATATGTGTCTTTGGCTATCATAAAACACTAAAGCAAATGAACATTTGTAAGGCTTGACTGTTAAAATTTGACCATTTAATCCATTGTTATGGCAAGCAAAATGCAACCTAATGAAAAGTTTATGAATATTGATTAAACTAGGCTTTCAAGTCCTATGGATTTTTAGGTTGAAAAGGTAATCAACAAGAATATGCCTACCATTCAAAGCAATGTCTACCACTACTATGTTTCAATATTGACAAGCAATGTGAAAAAATTCTAAGAAGGGAACACCTAGGGCCAAGAAATAAACCAATTTTGATGACCTTAGAAAAGGGGCACATTATCGTAGTACTTTTTTAGGTTTGGCGTCGCATTGCCGAATAATTATTTTATTTTCAAAATTTGATTTCGATTCAAAATTATTATTTTTGGAATTTTTGAAAAAAAATCATTTAAAATTAAAAATATTCACATGTTATTCATCATTAATGTTCTATGCAAATGTTTTGTTTCATGGCACAAGTTTTGATCCTAGATCTTTGTTTATAAGAAGTACGACACTAATCATTAGCATACCATCACACAATAAAAAAAATAAGATTTATTTTTTTCATTTATTGCATACACAAAGTCAAAAAGGGAAAAAAATTGAAAACCTGGAAATAAAACAATGTTATTTTCTGCAAGGCTACGCTATAAGGCCCATAAAAGGGTGTTCAACAAAACTTGTTAAGGGGTGTTTAGTGGTAAAGGAGAATAATCCTATGAAATTTTGGCTTCAATAGATAATAATTAAAAAAAATTCAATAGGAAGGGATTTTGATTTTTAAAAATTTGGGCATTTAAAAAAAATATAACTTCTATTGAATTTGAAAAGGTATTGTAACAACAATTTACAAACAATAACATCAATGGAGTCTTTGGCCTTCAATGGCCACATAACTTATTTTTTGATTCTACTTAAAACTCCATTTGTTTGGTCTCAATGGAGGAATTGTTGATAGTCAACCATTCAAAAAACATAATAATGACGTGTGATCATTATGTGAATGCACTTGAACAAATGTTTTTTGGAACAATTATACTATATGTACTATAATAGTAAACCCAAAAGTGTTCCAAGGAAGGTCACCATAATATGCTTTCACCCTATTAAATAATTTAAAACTACCTACCTAACATAACTACTTAGCCTACTAAATAATCATAAGCTATTGACTTAACATAATCCCCAACTCTAGTCAATAGTAGGTAATTATGTTAGGCTAGGTTAATAACCTAGGTAGCCTTGACCTAGACTTGATTAATGTGAAATAAATATGTTTGATTTAATTAAGCCCTGATTGACTTGACAAACTTTTTTCAAGTTTGTCACTTTTGATTAGATGTCTAGATTTACGTTGGGTCAAAAACATCATTTTAGTCAAATTTATTAATAAAATGTGACACATATTTTTCTTGCCTTTTATTTCTAATAAAGTTGGACATCATCTTTAATCAATGTGAACACATTAATCAAATCAAACTTTTTTAATAGTGCATGGCTTTGAGCTTTACCCTACACATAAAGATCCATTAGAAATTTTGTAATGTATTTGGACACTATACCTTTAAATACATAATTTTTCCATGAGTAGCAAAGTAGGCTTTATGATTTTATTGTTACATCTTTGAAAAATTCACCTACTATAGTTAAGGAATTTTTGTGGTGGATCTTTATGCCAGGTAAAGCTTGGCATAAATTTTTGTTCTTGAAAGGGCATTATTGAACTTGGGCCTTTGGTTGAAGGCATTACCAGAATTGGGTTTGAATTCAACTATTGCCTTGTGCGGGCCTTTATTTTGGTAATGCCCTTGATGGAAGGCTTTACCTTCCTTACACATAAGTGTGCCTCTTGTGAATACCTTTAATAGAACAACAACTAAAATAGGAAATCTAACTATGAAGGAAGGTAGTTTGTTTGTTAAATTGAGATGTCCCAAAGCATAATGACTCTTGCTCTGCTCTTGCTACTATTTGGTGAGTAATGTGTGCATTGAGTTGATTTCATCATGTTTCAACATACGGTGAAAAATTTATTGAATATTGAATAATTATTTTCTAAAAATTAATTTAAATCAAAACTAAAAATTACAAGGAAATTTGGGCATGCTCTTGTATTGTTGGAAAGCTCTCAAGTGTAGGATTTTATCGAGGTGATGAAAACCTTTAGAGCTAAGGTGCAGAAAATGTTGAAATTTGAGTAGTTTTTGTCATTGAAAATTCAATTAAATTACAAAAATAAATGGTTTTGGCAGGAAAATATTACTTCGATAACCAGTTCACACTTTGGCCAACTGAGCACAGCACAGGACGCGAGTGTTCCAAAAACAATGAACTCACAGTTAGTTTACAGGAACAAATGGACAACATTCATCAGAAACAAGAGGACCAGATGAAAAACTACATCGTTTCCATAGTCTGTCCATTACAGCCAGAAGTGCCAACAAACGCGCTTCAATCTGTGCTTGAAATTAGGGTTTGGTGTTTTCCGAGAATCTCTTTCGTGAAAACTATCTACGTCTTGCCAACCAAGCTAGTAGCCTTGACGGCCAGAAGAAGAAGCAATTTTGGTTCACAATTATCGGAGAGAGAGAGAGAGGCATCTTTCTGTCTTCTTCAGTCTTCGTCCTGCTGGTTTTGTTAGAGTTGGATCGTTGTCACTTTGATCGGATTTTTAGCTGGAGCTCGGTCGGCAAATGTGAGGAATAGGAATGGGTAGGCGACAGTTTTTGGAACGGGAGCGTGTGCGAGAGTTACCCGTCCTCTGTTTCGTCCTTCCCTAGCCTCCAATGTACGTACGGCTAGCGAGCAGGCTGGGAACTGTAGCCATGGTTGCTGCTGCTCCTGCTGCTGCTACAATGCCTCGGCCGTCTCCTCCTTTTTTCTCAGTCTCCAATTCCTTGCGAAGGAGCTTGTATGTCGCCTCGAGAATTGCACCGTACTTACGTACCACCCTGTCAATTTCACTTGTCAATCCTGCACAAGATACAAGCAGGCAAAGTCTCAGGGGCTTGTACCTTCCACAGCGACTCAGGTAATGAGAGAGAGAGAGAGAGAGAGAACATTTGTTGTGAGTTCTTTACAAAGTCTGCAGGAATTCTGGGTTTGGTATCAGAGCCTGGTGTTAAACCCCAGAGGTGAACCCAGTATGATTCCTTAAACCCTACACTAAACCCTATGTCCCCAATGCTAAGAACCTGAAGACACCAATTTTTTTTTCTGGTTGAATGTTATGGGTTTTTGGAATCCCTTTTTCCCCTTTATCATTACAGGGAAAACTGGATTAGGCTGCATTAAGATTGCTTTACACTGGATCAATTTGAGATTCTTCCTTCAATCTCAAATTGAAGAATCCAAGTGTTTTTTTCTTTGTGTTCACTCAAGAGCCAATTGCAGTCAGTACATTGTAAAGCAATTCACAAAGGTAGTTGTAGTATTTATTAACGGAATGTCTTGTGTTCTACATCACTGTTGTATTCTTAGGTCAGGCCTTTGGAATATGTTCTGTTATCATATGTGGACCTTAACCTCAAGAAAGTAAGTTGTACAAAGTTAACCATAAACTGTGGAAAAGGTTACTTCATATTTTGAAACAAAAATCGTGACCCAAGTTTTGAATCTCCTCAACTCCACTTCTGAATGAACTTTCAGTCATGAGTTGATTTTTAAGTTATTAAGGATTTTGTCCAGGATTCTGAATGGTTTGAGTGTGAGTTAACTTGCACTATGTCAGCATTCAGGAAGCATAAACTTAGGTTTTCATGTTGGTGCATTGAGATGGCAATAGTCATGTGGATGAGTTACATGCTGACCAGGGAAATAAATGTGAACAGGGTGGTGGAAAGGCTGACAACATGCCAGGCTGCTGAATCGAAGCAAGCAGAAGTTGCGCTGAGGAAGGGAGTCCTCTTTGAGTTCACTAAAGAATCTGGCAAGAGCTTGCTTGCCGTTGTCCAGAAGGCTGAAGGGAAGAAAACCTGGATTGCCATGGATCAGGTGGGACTGATCTCTATCCTATTCTGTAGAGAAATGATTGAAATTGATATAAGAAGCTCTAGAACAGCTGTTTGGAAGCGCAAAGTGCTAAAGCAATGGGACAAACATTTAGAGGAATTTCAGTGGTCATAAGTCAGTTTGAAATCTGGTTCTCATCATTTGTCAACCTCTTCTTGGTTCTGGTCTAGGTATGCAATCTTGGCCATCTTGATGCTTTAGAGCGTGCTTTAGAGTGACCATTCATGCCAGTACCTTTGTGAAAGGGTAAGATCTAAGGGGCTCTCATCAACCCAAAGACTTGCTTGGAAACCTTGTTAAGTTTCTCCTTTTTATTTTCTTTCTCGTAAAAGGAGCCAAATCGCTATCTTGATTTGTTTTTGTGGAATGGGTTGCATCGATAGTTTGGGAATTTGCACTCTGTGAAGCCTCAGCAGGTTACATATGTGGTTCCAAGTGAAGAAGATTTCAGGCCAGCTGACATTGCCAGTTTTATTGAAAAATCAGAAAATCTTGAGGTAGTTTTTCTGTTGTCTTACACCCAGTTCTTGTCATACAGTCTCTTGAAAAGTTCAAAGGAGATCAGGTGATTTGCATTTGCAAATAAAACTGTGTTTGCTCTTGGATTGAACGTCTATTTTGAGTATACTGGATAGAAATGGCAAAACTGATCAACTCTTTACACCATTGCTTGTGGAACTGATGGAATTCTATTGCACTTTCTAGGATTCATCACTTCTTGAGTTTGCATGGGAGGAGCTTCAGGAATCAAACAAGGATCTAAATATTGCTGAGCTTGCCAAAGTGAGAGTTCTTACTCAAAAATTTCAAGAGTAACAAATTTTGCACCTTGTACAGAATGTTAGCTCAACATCCTGTCTGAAGTATTTGAGTAGAGTGTGATGAATCTATGAAGTTTTAGCTATGTTCTATGCTCTAAATCACATTAGCAACAAGCTTATTTGGCCAGGCCTGAGAAATGTGGTTGTCGTGGGGTTGATTATAGATGTTATATGGAGATGGTGCATTGCAATGCTACACCGCACACCGCTTACTTGCTTCCCAACAAGTTTTTTTCCGCTGCAAACAGAAGGGACCTCCACGGGTTTATGAACCTAGGACATCTTCACAGGTATCTGTAGACTTTCTTTCTTTTTGACTTTTCAGCTCAAATTGGGACTACATGGCTGGAAAAGGGTTAAAATTTTCACACTGCCCTAGGGCTTTTGTTCCCTGCTCCGGGAGGATTCAGTGGCTTTCTCCTGATGTGTTTCCTTGGCCAGGAAGGTTTGGAGTGACCTGTGCCAGCATTTTCTGTTCCTCACTAGCATCTGCAGCCCAACCCAACAAGTTCTGTGTAGTTAAAACTTAGCATTATGGGGCATGGGTTCAAGGTGAATGATCTACAACAACGGCAAATGGTGGAGGAAGCTGCCCGACAGGAAGTCCTGTTATATGTCAGAGAGGTGCGGTTAGCATGTGAACAACCATTGGATGCAAAACCTCCACCAAGCTTTTGGGAATCGAATGAGAAACTCCACAAGTTCACAGAATCTTTGAAATCATATGCTTTGGAACTTTGTAGGCAACCATTACAGAAGAAGGGTGCTGAAGAGGTCCGCTCTGACTGATTACCCTCTGTTTCAACATCAGTTTTGGAGGGTTTTGTAATTCTACAATGATGACATGATTACTTGGTATAAGAGCTATAGTCTGAACAGGAGTTTTGATTATTATATGTAACCCACAAAAGTTCACATCAACAATCTATGTATCTTTGTCATCATCTTGCTCTTCTTATCCAATATGGGCTGCTGGGGCACATTGTTTGCTGAAATATCCTGGCAAGTGGGGTCAAGTTTTGAGATGTTGGAGGTCATGTATGCATGGATCTCATTTTCATAGATTTTCAGGTATTGGAGACCTTGGGACTCTCCAAGAAACCTGGGGTGGCTGTTGACTTATTGATCAAGATTGGAGTATTTCCAGTACATGTAAACTTGGAGCTACTAAGATCAGATATCCCAGTACAATTTTCTACCGACATTCTTTTGTCTGCTGATCAAATCCAACAGACCCCATGTCCAGATGCAAATCAGGTACACAGTTGAGCACGCCCTGAGACCCCACATGACTTTATTGATTTCAAGATGAGTGATTGTTTGTCTGGAAAGTAGACTGCAATAGCCTTTAGTGACTACAACACAATATTGCTGAACTGATGGAAGATTCTACATTTGTTGAAGGTTTTTGAAAAACCAAAGTTTGTTTGTGGTTTATGCAGCAAGATCGTGTGGACCTGACTCATTTGAAAGTTTACACAATTGACTCTGATGATGCAGAGGAGGTGAAGCATTCCTTCTTCTTTTTGCTTTGTGTCTTCATTTTAGCATCATTGGAGTGAGAAGGACCCTAATGTAGGGATTGGTTCCAAGGAACACTACTGTTGCATGGTGATTGAGAATTTAGCACAAACAAGTATTCTGGCTGTGGTGCACACCTAGTTTGTCCTGACATTTAGTGATGTATGATGGCATGTGCAGGACATTGCTAATATGTAAACAAATTGTAGGTTTTGCTCTCCGTACTTAAAATGATGCATTGCTCCTGTGTTGAGTGTAGATAGATGATGGCCTGAGTGCTGTAAGACTACCAGATGGACGCACAAAGGTGTGGATCCATGTGGCAGATCCTACCCGATGGGTTCCATCAGCTCATCCGCTTGACAAGTACATATTCTTCCTTTTTGGTTTTCTTTGGCATTCCAGAGTTTTCATCTTGCAGGTCCTGATTGACACTAAGAAATATCTTATAGAAGTCTCATTGGTTCATGGGTTTCTGGCCAGGGAAGCAAAGCGGAGGTCGACATCCATCTATTTACCTACAGGGACTATTCCTATGTTCCCAATGGATTTAGCAGGAGGGAGCATGAGTTTGAGACAAGGCTACGATTGCTGTGCTGTCAGTGTTTCCGTCATCTTTCACCTTGATGGCAGGTAGGTTGATTGAATCGTGATTTACTGTGAAGAAGTATAGACAAACAATGGAGTCCATGATCAAAACCACCTTCAGTAAATATTAGGAGATGATCAAGCTGAAGTTTGCTTCTCAATCTTTGCTGTCTTTTATTGCCTTTCCAACTTTACGTTGCTGTTGATGACTGCAACAATCTTTAGTAATGCTTGCATGGAAGATCAGTCTTGCAGAAAGTGAGGTGGTATGCTCTACTATAAGGCCAACATATAGACTTTCATATGACAATGCCACAGAGCTCCTGTCAATGAACTTGAAGGAGGAGGGAGATCTCCATATGTTGGCAGAGGTTGCCAATTTGCGTCGTGAGTGGCGCAAAGGGCAGGTATATCCTCATCCCTAGTATGATTATCAGGGCTGGCAACTTTTCCTTTTACTGTGTAGTGTAATTCAAATGCAGAAGCATCTCACTATACCAATTTTGAATGGACATTTGCTAATTTGCATTGTAAAACCAGGGTGCTATTGATGTCTCAATACCTGAGCCATGTATAAAAGTGACAAATCCCCACTTGCCGGTACCTTCAATTGACTTGTCGGTAACGAACCTATCGAGCCCAGCCGTTCTTTTGGTGACAGAGATGATGATAGTGTGTGGCGAAGCCATAGCCACATTTGGTGAACGAAATTTGGTCTCCTTACCATATCGGGGCCAGACACCACGCGAGGTTCCCATGGAAGAGGTGCAAACTATACCAGAGGGGCCCTGTCGGGCAATAGCTCTCAGGCGGTTTTTAGGGCGTGCAGGTATGAGTTTCATGAAGCCGATGTCACATGGAGGATTGGGTATTCCTGGCTATGTGCAGTTTACATCTCCAATTCGTCGCTATGGTGATCTTTTGGCACACTACCAGGTTAGTCCAAGAGCACCTCTGTATATCACAAATACATATGTTGCATGCATTCCAAGCATAATGAACTGATGAACTGAGATTACTAGTTTCTGGCAGGCCATTATTGTTAATTGTTGCATTCATCCTCACGTGCATAAAGCCTTGGGATCTGGCAGGTGAAGGCAGTGTTACGGGGTGAGAAGCCACTGTTTTCAAGTGCCGATGTGGAGTCAGTGATGGCAGTGGTGAATTTGCAGACCCGTGAAGCTCGTAAGCTTCAGACATCAAGCACCCGATACTGGGCTCTTGAATATTTGCGGCGACAGCCAAGGGGTACATGCTACCATGCACTGATCCTTCGCTTTCTTAAGGAGCGGGAACCGCTGGTGTTAGTTATAGAGGTATGGAAAATTGTCCTTCACTTTGTTTGCATGTCAATAGACATGTGTGTACCTCTGATTAATGTAAAAATGGTTTGCCAGGCTGAACTGGAATGGCAGAACTTATTGGGTGCCAAAGTTCATCAGAAAGTTTTGAGGTTGCTTCTTGAGGAACTCTTATATTTTTGTGTCAGGTTAATAGCCAAGAAAAGGGAGAATTCTGCTGGGAATATACTAAACAGTGGAAATGACTCTGTAGTTGGGAATTCAAGCAAATGCGGTGATTATGACGCGAGCAGAGTTGGGGTCAGAGATCACAGTAGTGGTGGATTCTGTGCAACCCCGCAAAGATGTAATCATTATGCGAGAGGTTCTCCCGGCATATGCACTATCTGCATTGTGAACTTCTCATCATCACCTTTTTGCCATGTGCCCTTTGGGTCTTATAAAAATCATGTTCATAAAGTGATGTATTCACTTCCTGTTGATCATCATCCCCCTGCCAGATTTGCAACAACCTAATGACGTTGCAATGGGGGTCTGAAAATGAAAAATCCCTATTAATTCAAATGTCTCTGAGTGGATCAGCTAAAATCATGGAATTCTTTGTTTGTTTGGAAGGTTCTGTTAGTTAGAATTGTGTGTAAGAAATGGTTGAAGGGTTGAGTAGAGATTCTGAAGTCATATCCTAATGAATCCTCATGTTCTTTCTGCATAGTGCAAGATCCTAATATGGCTAATCTCTTAGCCAAATGGGTAATCCTTATTCTAAGTTGAACTGCAGTCCTCAGAATGGGACAGCTTCTCTTTACAATCTGTTTATGCAACACCATTTTCACACTCCTCCCTCTGGTTTTCCACTGCTTGGTACCTTGTTACTTCCTTTAAGCCAGTTCATGGATAGCACTATAGGGTTGAATGGGGTAAATCCTCCTATGGTCATGCTCTTACTGACCTCATGCAGAATAGGCTTTACTCCATTCTCTTTACTTTTTCCTTTGGTAACTACAGAGTCATTTCCACTCTGGAGTAAAAAATCACACTCATACTCAACTTGCCTTGACCAAAAATTCTATCCTTGATGGATACTAGGACAATTTCTCATAGTCAAGCAAGCTAAAGGGAAAATGTGTACATCAATGGATTGAGAGGTTGATTGACCCCAAAATCAAATTCTTCTGAGACCAAATATTTTGCATAAAATCTCCATAGTTTTATCATTATCATTGTTAAATAAAAGTCAATTTCCTATCTATGTCCATGTTTTATAGTGTAAAATGTAAAATTCATCAAATTGTACCCAGATACACTCACTATTTTGTGATTCATTCTCTTATAAGCTAGATAATTAACCCATATATGTGAAAAATTAAAATTTCATCAATTTTTTGTGGTTTGTTTTTTTTTTAGTGTGGATAGTTACCTATCATGGTACTTTGCTTTTTCTATGTAGAAAAATCAAGTATTCACATGCATTTAAGGAGATCTTTTGCTAAATGGACATTACTTGATGTAACAATTCGTCAATTTTTCAATTGAAACTCAGTTTAAATTGAGTGTAATGACTTTTCAGTTGGAATTTTTAAGCAATTATTTTAATTATATAGCACAACTTGCCATAATTTTCAAATAACACAGCATACAGTTCTACCTTGATTCACAAGTAGTTTCCACTATGATTTACAAAACATGTCTTTTGTTTTGACTGCGTTTGGATGTCAAACTCATAGACTCATACATGCTTGCTTAGTGACTTAGTGGTTTAGTGATGCAGCTCATAAAATGTGCACCACTTAATTTTAGGATTACTTGTCTCATCCTTGATCTTGGGTTTAATAGTTTGATGTGATCCTTGAATTCATGTCTCACTCAAGTGACACTCTTGCCATTTTTGAGGTTTCTGAATTTTGCCACACTTTATGTGGTTTGTAAGGCATAAGCTAAATTTTAATTGCACTAATTACTTCTTGGAACATTCAAACATTTGAATTCACCACCCCCTTAGTTTTGGAGCAATAAAAGAATCTAAATCTTTTATAGGAATCAATAAACAACATGATAAATATTTGGCACTCTGAAACTTCAGAAATGATCAAGGTGAATGCTCATAGAATTGCAAACATAAATGAAACAAAGTGGAAAAACTCTCCTACTTTCTCAAGGTAGGCTAGGTCATAGGACTTCATAATATTTGGGTGAAAATCTCTTAAGGTGTACCACACAGGACAAAAAGGGCTTAGTCCTTACTTCAATCTTTCTTTACCATATATTTTAATCCCCATACAAAATAATGAATCAAAAGTTGTCAAAAAAATTAGAAGGACTATATTTTAGACACTTATCATTCTAGATTCCATTATAATCATGCATAAATGTGTTTTTACATGGTAAAAAAGGACTAAGTAAAAAAAGAAAAAAAAAGGTGACGATGTAACAAGATTTTGGTTCATTTAAAAAAAATTGCACCAATTTTACAAATCTCCAATTCAGTCTAGTGTTAGTTCCAACTAATATGCTTAACATCTTCTAGCAAACCAACTCAATTTGTAGACCTCTTGAGTTCTCCAGTTATAACAACTGGTATTTCAAATTGTTATTCATGAATCATAATTACAACTTAATATCCTAGTGGCTTTAGTGATGCATGTAACCAATTCATTTGTGGTGTACATTTGTGTCTAGTGTTTCATTTCAACATCCAAAGCTCTCCCCATGACTTATTGGAAGAACAAATTATCCAATAAATAGGACAACTTTCCAACTACATATAAGTTTAATAATCAGAACCAACACTCATAAACAAGATCTCAACATCCAGCTCAAGCATCATACAATAGGGTAAACATGCCCCCCATTAAACATCACTTGGTGATTGAACACCCCTTTTGTGCATACCCATGTTGGTGAATGGTCTTAGTCCTTTATGCAACCGTCTAAATGAAACCTTATGACCGAATGCCCAAACTTGAAAAAATATGTTTGGTTTCTTTTATGTAATCTAAACAAAAAAAAATTTGGTGCAATTATGAGCGTGAGAAAAAACATTATTTAAAAAAATACACAATGTTATATGTAGTTTTGTTTGGTTATGGGAGAAGAGCAACATATTGGATATGTAATCATGTATGGTTATGGGAAAAGACCATTACATTGTAATGCCCATATTTGAAAACGAATATGGTAGCAATGAACCTTTTCAGGGTAGGTCTAATAAAGAACTAAGATAAACAAAATGTAAATAAAAAAAAAGTGTTTGGTTATGCAAGTTTAGGCTCTCATTAAAGGGCATGAAACTGCACATTAATAAACCCTAAACCTTAACAAAGATACAATGCATAAGGATTAGCAAAAGACATCTTACTTTGGCAACACATTTATTAATCCCCAAAGGAGAGCCCCCAAAGATTCCTACTATGCATAAAAACTTTGCAGTCCATCCAAAATAAAGAAGGACAATCAAAGTTTGAACTTAAGCAAGGTTTACATGATCATTTTATACTCTTAATTTGAGCTCCAAATATGTCTTCTATATGAATTAGAGTAGAAAAAGAATTTCAACTTTGCTTAAAATTCCTAGGTCTTAGTGATATAGTCTTGAAAAATGGTAATCTATTAGTGACAATAGAACATGTAGAAAAAGTTAGTCCAAGTCTAAGAGTTTATTTGTAACAAATACATCTCCAAGAGAAAGTTGAGCAAGTAGAAGAGTAGAAATTAGGTTCAGAAGTGGATATGCAAAAAATGAAAATAGAGCAAGTAGAAGAACAAAAATTAGGTTCAAAAATGGATATGCAAAAAATGAGAATAGAGCAAGTAAAAGAGCCAAAATTAAGTTTAGAAATAGATTTGCAAAAGGTGAAAGTAAAACAAGTAAAAGAGTAAAAACTAGGTTCAAAAGTAGATTTGCAAAAGGTGAAAGTGGAACAAGTAGAAGAGCAAAAACTAGGTTTAAAAGTAGATTTGTAAAAGGTGAAAGTGGAGCAAATAGAAGAGCAAAAACTAGGTTCAAAAGTAGATCTACAAAAGGTAAAAGTAAAACATGTAGGAAAAGGATTAAAAAAAGACATAGAAGTTGAAATTGGAGACAAAATTTACAATCAGAGGTTCCAAAAGTATTTGGATTATCGTTGGATCCAAAAATCCATAGTTCGTAATGTTGCATTAAGGAGCTTCAAGAGAGCTAGGGATTAGCTAAATCATATAAATCATTCCTACTTATTTCTCTCCACTCCATGCACAACAACAAAAGATGTTCATTTAGATTGGAATGACTTTGCAAAAATTTATAAGTTACTATATTCTACTATAACAATCCATGAACATGTTTTAGCAAAGTTTTCAAATTTATTGCATTTTCTAGATTCTTGGGCTATTTACAGGGAAGAAAAAGGTATACCCTTGGTGGGGCCAGAACACACTCCACCAAGTTGTTGGAAGCTAAGCCTAGGATAAGAAATGTAATCATGAATTGCATAGTCCCTCATAAGAGACAAACCAACATAATGGATTTGTAAGCCACAAACCCTACATCAAACAAAGAGAACCTTCCCCTTACTTTTGACCCACAAAAAGGAAGATTAACACCACAATTGAATCGAATGCCTTCAACAGAAAAGGCATGTGGTCGAATAAAGCATTAGAAACAACTATGGATGTTGTTGAGAGGGGAACACATTCCTTAAGGAAGGCCAACAAGTCATGGAACATCCCGATGAGTTCCCATTCTAACCATTTGAATGGAAAAAAATAGATCCAGAAAGATGGGGCTAAGAGGGTGTTTATAGAAGAAGAAAATTTAGTATTGATTGCATGGCATTAACAATGCAAGAGTGTGGATTATCCATTAGCCTCCAACAACTCAAGATGAAAGTTGTAGAGCTAACATAAACAAAGGGTTACACCATTTGGGGATGGAATACCAAGTAATAGCTAGTGGTTCTAATTTAAGTGCAGACATTATTTTAACATATGATAAGCAAAAGGATTGGAAGTCTACATAACAGAAAGGTTGCACCCAATTTTTGCAACTGATTCTACACTAACTTACAATCATTATATAATTAATACAAATATAGTTTATATCATATATGGAACTATGATGAAATAAGGATTCTTCCACCATGGTCTCTTGTATTGGCTTACAAGTCTTCTTGGGTGCCATCGGAACTTCCCAATGAGTGAATCGAGCTCTACCAAAGCTCTGATACCAAGTGACGCGCTCCCAACTCCTTCTGGGACTCAAATGTGAGTCCTTAAGGGAAAACAATAGAAGAACAAGGAGTTGGGGCACGCTCCTTAGCTTGCAGCACTTTAAAAGGGTAAAAGGGCGTGTTGGAACTCCGAGATGGGACTAGGAAGATTTGACAAACTTTACTTACTCACACGGGCCTGCACAAAACCAACACAAAGTGGTTAGTGCATAGTTGGAACACCTTTGGTGCTAGGATGAGCCACGGGCTATTCAAACACATAAGACTCACCACGGCCCGAACTTGGGGAAGCCACAACCTTCCACCTTATAGTATACTTTGCACCTCTCCACGGGGCCCACATCCAAATGGTTTTTTGTCTCGAGACTCCCAAGCGGGAGTCCCAAAATTACCAAGGTTGGGACTCTCGTGATTTTGGGTGCCATAACTTTGCGTGTAGACTTCTGATTGAGATGAAGGATGGAGCAAAGTTATAGCCCTTATCAAGAGCTTTCCAACAGTATGTTGCATGCCATCTGAACGCACAGAATTTGGGTCGATTCTTGACTTTTAGTGGTTGGGAGTCAAATTGTTAATTTGACTCTCAGCCCTTCTTTTGGTCATAAGTTGTGTTTCAGATGTCCAAATGGGCAATGCAAGCCCATTTAGATATTTAAGTTTCAAAAGCTTTCCTATGATTTAAAGAACTCCTCAAACCATTGAGTTTTGACCCCTGCAATCGCCTTCTGAAAATTCGGGAGTCCACCGAGACTCCAGCTCCCAAAGTGGAACTCCCTTAGGATGTGAGGGTTCATTTCCTCACACCTTCTCACACTCCCGGGAGTATGTTGTGTGACTCTTGGATTCTCTCTTGGCCCATAACCTTGCAAAACCTTGCCTTGATCACGAGCCCAAGGTTAGGGTTGTGACATTTAACTTAGTAGATAATTTGGAACAAGAGATTTGGCTAGGAAAGGATCTAATGCAATTTATAGCACCATCCCAAAATCTTGGGAATGGTTAATTATAAATTATACAATTAATGTTGTCAGAGGTGTTCCACCTAATTTTTACATCTTCAAAGGTGAGAGACTAAAAGATGACTACATAAGACTCTATAAATTAAGCACTTGTATTGCAATGAAGAAAAGAACATGGATGATTAATTTTTTATTTAAGGAATTTTTATCTTTTTTTAACAAATCAATTCCAAGTGGAGTGTCCTTCACCAACTAACACTTGTTAATTTTAGATGGACATGATAACCATGTTACCCTTGAAGCAATAGGATAGGTGAAAAACTTTGGGTTAGACATGATAACACTACCATCACACACATCATATGCATTTAATCATTAAATGTGTCTTGTTTCAAATCTTTTAAAATTGCTTTTAGAAAAGTTAAAGATATAATTATGTCTAGAAGTAATCACATGGAATTAAACAAAATCACTATAGTTAGATGGGTGGATCAAGCCTTAGCGTAATCACTCACAAAAAAAAACTCAGGTCTATAAAAATATGGCCTTTGAACCCAAAGGCAATTGATAACAAGACTAGACCATCAAAGGTTTACACTGCAGTGTACTTAAACAAAGTAAAGAATGAAGAGGAATACACAAAAGAGAATGAAGTTGAAAATAATTGTTAATGGGAAGAAAAATATGTTGTTGTACAACTTTTTCACATAATTGAAACAAATCAAGATCCAACATCTGAAGATCCACCTATTTATATGTTAAAGAATAACTAACATTTTTATGTAAATAGGCCCCAAAGCCTTATAGTGATATAATAACAAGTAGTAGAAATTGATGTTGTAAATCTATATGAGGGTAGTCATGCAATGGATACTTAGAAGCTATTGTAAGAAACTCAACTGCCTCCAATTTTGACCCAAGAATCCATGAAGGTGCATAACCTACTATTGCTACTTCATTTACCTGCAAGACACACAAAAGGGAAATACCCATTAATTGATTATTCTAAGTCACAAGTTATGATTAGTTTTGAATACCTTGACATCCTAAAGAGAAAAACAATTGAAAAGGTAATTATAGAGGAAATTAGAATAGAAAAAAGAAAGGATAAGGAAGATAAACAAGTTAAACGAATAGTAGAATTAGAATTTCCAAGAGAATGTGCAACTTGAAAAACTGTTGAAAAAGGTGCTAGAACACAATTCACTATAGCTTGGACTTTAGTTGTTGTTATTGAAATGGGTGATTGCTTTCACCATGATTTTCAAACATGTCTCCAAATAGATCCACACAAGTACATGGGGATGAATCTAGGTTGTGCAACATGGGCTCATCAACAATCAAAGATGCGAGCACGGGTTAAACAACAATCAGGAGGGCATTGAACAACAAGGTTATTACCTTCCAATGATTGAAGAATAAACAATAAGGTTGTAATTATGGAAAAAAAAGTAACAATTGTTAAGAGAAAGGTAGGAGTTGAACAATAGATGAAAAAAGGTAATAACAGAACAACAATTGAATAATACATGAGAGAAAAGGTTAGAATGTTTGAACAGTAGTTGAGAAAAAGGGTTCAACTGATAATCAAGAGGCGACAAAAGTGGGGACCATTAACTGGTTTGAGATACATCAAGCTTGGATAGAGAACGATGAGCAATAGGTAACAAAGGGGAAAAGATTAGTAGGGATTGCCATGGTAAAATCAAGGTCCAGAGAAAGGTGAAAAAGCTAGTAGGAAAGGTGAGGACAACGACAAATGCTTAGTAATAGTTAATGGTTATGTTACTAAAACCTTGGAAGCTCTTGTTTGGCAACGGGAAAAATAAGAAGATAAGGAGGAGGAGTTCTTGTATAACAAAGTTGCTTGCAATAAAATCAACCAGGGTTGTTGAAAAATAGTAGAATTGTGCCACACAACTGAGAATAAACTTCTAGTGAAGCAATTGCCATTGTCATGGGAAGAAGTTGCGAGTCCTAGTCTTGCTGGTTCATTATCTCCCATCATTAGTTGGTTTGTTCCCATGCATCAAACCAATGTTACAACATCATTTTCTCTTTCACCACAAGCAACAACACAAGTAACAACAACTACCAAAACCTAACAATAAGAACAATAGGAGGAAGAGATGACACAAAGTGGAACTTGAGACAATTGCGATCTATGGGAATCAAGCTTGCTAAGAGGAGCAACAAGCCTTTAGTGCCCTTGAAGAGTTCTTCTTCTTCTGCACACAAGCTATTGGAGCCACGTTTGACCCATTCACAATTTGCTAGAAGAAGTATGTGAAAATGCTCAAAATTCCCTTGCACTTGAGTTGAAAAAGATGAGAAAAAGGGCATGGTAGTAGTAGTAGGGAGCACTCAAAGAGATAAAGCTTAAAAATAGGAGAAAGTTCAGGAATGTAGGAGAAAATGACTAGGAGGAATGTTGTTAGCAATAGTAGGAAGTGATTGGGAAGAATGCAAAACTTCGTGGGAGCAATAGAAAACGTACACCTAGAGACACTTGGAAGAGGGATGACAAATTTGGTGAATGTGACAATACTTACCCATTACCATCGATCTAGAAGCCCTAATTTGGGTGTGATCTCAGCCCTATGATCAAATATGAACAATTACTTTATCAAAATGTTTCATCTCCATCTTCATCCATTTTGATGTGAGAGTAGATAGCGTTCATTAGTGAGCAAGTGTCTGTTCGGTGCTAGGTGACTAAACAAGCCATCATGGGCTTCCATGTGGACGATCCCTTCTTTTTAATCAATTTTACCCCAGAAACTTTGAAGCAGTGTATCTTCCTCAAATTTGACCGGTTTTGAGCGATTTAAACGCCCGTTGGTGCGCTTTCTACTTGGCTACATTTTATCTGCAGACCACAACTGGAAAGGAGGCAGATTGAGTGAGATAGAGGTGACTGAGACACTACGTGTTTAGTCACTGGCCTGTTTACCCTACTACTAGGCTTGAGATTTGGATAGAACTTCACTGCATTAGTTTTAAAGTATAAAATGAACTTCCACTCTCCTCCTCCTACGATCTGCTATCCCCTACGAAGGCAGGGCCGGATGGAGATAGCTTAGTTCTTTGTTCTTATGAAAATCCCAAAACATTACCTACTTAAATTATCTACACCAATACTCAGTATGTGGCCCTAGAAATCTTGGATGAGGCGAAGCAGTCATATCTAGTAGATTCACTGGAACACTGCTCTGACCCTGAAAAAATGCAGATATTCCTGTGCCCTGGACAAGCCGTGGAAGAGTCTAATAAATAAAGTCAAATCGTATTTAGTAACCGATCCCTATTTCTGATTGGGTACTAGATAGTTGGATTGGTCCAGCTGGGTTGCTATTGGTAGTATCTCACCCATTTGCAGTCCCACTTTCTCTTTTATTGGTGGGGTTGGAAAAAAGTAAGTGACAAAAACTGTGATGCGAGAAATTCCTTTGGACGGTCACATATTGGAGATGCTGTTAAACCCCTAAACTGGTTGCAAGGCATGAGGCAATTCTCAGCTGGTCAACATGACTATTTGTATGGATTCCAAAATTCCCACTAGACAGTCCTCCTATATATGTGAGCTGCACCTAGCTAGGGCTTTGACATTGAAAATTCAAAAGTTTGGGACCCCACAAAAAAGAAGAACCGAGAAAAGAGCTTTTTTGCAAGTTGAGGTCCCAGCTTTCAAAGCTATTTAATTGTCCAAAAGTCGACAGATGATGGCCAGCACAACCAGCGCTACGTTCTCGTGCATCAGGAAGACCCAGTCTTAAAAAGGTGAAGTGATGGAGGTTAGCATCCAGTGTTCACAAGTGACATACTTGTCGGATCTGTCTTGAAGACTATTCAAACTTCAGTTTGGAAGAGTGGTCCTGGTTGGCCATGACAAGTCGAGCATAAAATGTACATATGGTAATAACAGCTTAATTTGGAAAAAAATATTGATGTTCAAGTTCCAATTACTAGGTGAACAATCACCAATGCTGCATTGTGCAAAAGAAGGACCTTGTGCATTGTGGGACATTGTTGGAAAGCCCACAGCCAGTAGTAGCAGGATTTACTACGATTTGGTGCAAATGAAATTCACATTGACCATATCTAGAGTGTTGACCTATTTATAAATCTATCTGATCCAAAAACAGGCATTTAGATTGTGATCCAAAGTTGTGGTGAAAGCTCAAGAGTTGAATCATCAACCCAGTGCTTCTGAAGCAGCACTGATCTACTGAGCTCATCTCTTGTCAATATTGTACCTACTGCTGATGTCCCATATTGATTAACTAGTGGGTGCTCGTGGCCGTGGCCGCAGGCCACTGTGAAGTCCCCCGTGGGTGCCCGTGACTTTCGGCTACTGTGAAGTTTTATAAGTTTTATTTTTTCTTACTTTTTACTCTTTATTTGGCCCTTGTCCTGCTCGCTTGGCCTTACCCCTTGCCCTGCCCTCAAGACAGACAGACGGACACACGCACCTTGCCCTGCCCCGTCCTGCCCTGTCTGGCCGCTTGTTTTTTTGAATCTCGGGAGTCCTGGGCCCTTCCGAATCCCATTTTCCGAATCCCGTTTCTCGTTTTTCTAATTTCATTTCCCGTTTTCCAAATCCCCGGGAGTCCCGGGCCGGGCCCGATCGTCCGTCCGTGACGGACCCGAGCTCCGTCACGGACAGACGGACGAACATAATGAATTAATACTAGTGGGTGCCCATGGCCGAAGGCCACTGTGAAGTCCCCCGTGGGTGCTCGTGACTTTCGGCCACTGTGAAGTTTTATAAGTTTTATTTTTTCTTATATTTTACTCTTTATTTGGCCCCTGCCCTGCCCCCTCGGCCCTGCCCCCTACCCTGCCCTGCAAGATAGACAGACGGACACACGGACCCTGCCCTGTCCCGTTCTGTCTGGGCGCCCGTTTTTCCGAATCCTATTTCCCATTTTCTGAATCCCGAGAGTCCCGGGCCCTTCCAAATCCCGTTTTTCGAATCCCATTTCTTGTTTTCCGAATCCCGTTTTTCGAATCTCGAAAGTCCCGGCTCCGTCACGGACGAATGGACGTAGTGAATTAATATATAAGATATCAGATTCTCAACAGCCAGAAAAAAAAGGAAAATCCTGACCAAAATCCTAGTGCATTAAAACTCAAAACTTTCCTCATATAGATATCTGTCTATTCCATAAAAATTAGTGTATCCTGATTCCTATGCCATTGGCTGAAAAGTGAACCGGTTACTCAACTAAATTTTCCTTCCAAAATCATATTTTGTAATTTAATTGAATTCCTAATTACAAAAACTACTCAAAACTCGATATTTCCCACACCTTCGGTTTTAAAAAATTGAAGTCACCTATACTAAATCATACTATTGGCTGAGGGCTTACAACAATATCAATAGTGCACCCAAGTTCTTTTATTATTTTTAGTTTTGATTTAAATGAATTTTCAATGAAAATTTGTTCAACATTCAATAACTTTTCCATTGCAAGTCAAAACATTATGCAACTCAGTGCACCATTCATTACTCATTAAGGACTTTCCAATGCTATCAAGGGTGTGATAACAACATTTTGGTTTGGAAGATATCAACATGACCACCAAAAAAAACAGCAGTTCCTCATAGATAGATATCTTAATAAGATGATTAATAAATAAAAGGTGTAGTGTATCTATTAATTATTGTGAAATTTTTGAAATAGAAAAATTGGGGCTGTCAGATCTGTTTTTTCTCAAATAATTAATTATTTTGACAAAGGTCATGTTGATTATTACAGTAAGAGGAATCATGTCCTTTGCAAGCAAGGAAACTATGAGTAGAAAAAGTTTTCAATGATTCTATGAATGACCATAGTAATATCAACTTTGAATCCTATATATGTAAAACTAGATAGTCATAATTTAGTTAATTATGTCATTAGTAGATGATAAATGAATACACAAAGTCATTACTTCATTGATTATATTTCTTCATGACATCCATGAGGGAGGACAAAATGATGTGGATAATCATAACTTTGCATTGTAGTGCAATTGAAAAATGACCAGAAAATGAACTAGATTTGGCAATTGTTATATGAATTCATAATTATTATCTTGTCATGATATGTATTAATGAGGACATGGCATTTCAATGCAACTATAACATGACTTCAAAAATAAACAGCTTGGTATTTATTCTATGACTATAGAATGATTATCATGTTGGTATTAAGTAGACCCTAGGTAGCTTAGTAGTCTAGGTAGGTTTATGTAGCTTGTAAGCACCTCCTAGGTAGGCCTTGGGTAGCCTACATAGCCTTAAGTGGGCCCTAGGTAGTTTACATAACCATACTATAGCCTTTAAGTAATTAACATAACCTTATGATGACTTTTAGGTAGTTAGGTGAATTTTTTTTAAGGTGTACCATGTCGAACAAATAGGGTCAGTCTTTACTGCAATTTTGTTTTTACCTTATATTTTAATCTCCATACAAATAATGAATCAAAAGTTGTCAAAAAAATTAAAAGGACTATATTTTAGATTATTACAATTCTAAAATTTTATCATAATCATCCATAAATGTGTTTTTACATCGTAAAAAATGATTAGATAATAAAAAGTAGAAAGGAATGATGTTGAGACAAGATTTTAGTACACCTTAAGAAATTTTCATCTAATTTACATAACTTTATGGTAGTGCTTAGGTAGTTTAAATAATCTTATGATAACCCTTAGGTATGCCTACATGACCTTTATGTAGCCAACATAATTTTATGATAGCCTTTAGGTAAACCTAAATGACATTTAAATAGCCTACATAACCCCTAAGTAATTTACATAAGCTCAGGTAGGCCTTACATTATGTACATAACCAATGCTAACCCTTAGGAAGGCCACATACTTTCTAAGTAAGCTTTGATATTCTATAGGTAACCCTACAAAGCCTTAGGTAAGATTTAAAGGCCTACATGGTTCATAGATAACTTACATAACCTTTTAGTTTTCACTAAGTGATTTACTTAATCTTTAATAAACCTTAAGTAACCTACATAACCCTTACATAGTACTATGTTTTTCCTAGAAAGGTATTATGTCACCTATGAAACCCCTAGGTAGAGTTTAGGCTATTTTAATTTACCTCGACTTATTTAACTAAAGTAGGTTGAATAGATTACTTCAGCAAGATAGAAATGTTATTATTTCAAAACAGAAAATGTTGGTGCAATATTTAAGAACTTGACTTTTCAAAATGTAGGGGAAAGGTTCAAGCCCTTGCATTTACAACCTAGGAAACCATCCTAAGCTATTTTGGTTATTGCCTAAATAACTTATTTAGGTTCTTATCCTAGTTTGGGTTAAATCTAGGGTGTTAGGAAGCCTAAGCTAGGCAAACTAACCAAGCTTGTAGGCTAAGTTTAAGTGGGTGTATCCTAAGCTTCCTAAATTACTTGTTAAGGTAGGTATTAATCAATTATTGCTTGATATATGTATTGTAATAGTCATATCATAGTTTTTTTTATGACACATGTAATTTGATAATGATAATTTAATTATTTATTTCATGACATGTGTATTTTAATTGACCAAAGTGATTGCCATGTGAACCTTCATGTAAGTGTACTTGGCCATCTGTGATTCAAGTTGGCTTCATGTTTCATGACACATGGATTTTGTATCATCAATGATTCCACCATTATCCGTTAATATGACTATTGAATGATTTTTGCCATGTCATGTCCAAAATGATCTTTTGTGTTTTATAATTGATTTGATATAATTATGGGGCCTTTAGTCATATTGTCAGTTACAACTAAAAAATGAATAATATATTTTCAAATTTCTTCTACTGTTAGCAGTAAAAATTATCTATCAAGGAAGGTAGGTTATTAGTCTTGTTAGGCTTATTGAGATCTCTCAAACTATGGTGCCCCTCGTCACATTGTTAGCACTCTTGCAAAGTCCTCAATGAATACATTGAGCGCATCAAGATGTTTTAATAATGTTTAGACTTATAGTGCAAGAGTTATTGAATATTGAAAAATAAAACTTTTTGGGAAATTGTAACAAGATGATCTTTGCTGTTGCTACAAAACTGTTGATAACATGATCTCCAAGAAATCCCAGTTACCAATGAAGAATGAGAATTCTTTACTGTCTGTCTCCGTATTTTCTTTGGCAATTTTGTGATATAGCCAATGTGGTGATGATCCACCTGAGGAAGACAGCGCCAAATTTGGCTACCAGCTAAATGTGAAAATAATTTTATAAAAAAACATCCTTCTATAATTTTTTGCTACCAATATGAACAATGTATAGAAATCTGCCGAATTAAAAGAGAATTGGTCGAAATCTGGGTATTGAAAATCTCAAAATGCACATGATTTGAGCATTTATAATGCTTCAAAATGAACATGCTATAAGTTATAAAATTAAAATGATCCATTTTGAGATTTTCATAATAGATAGCCAGCAAAAAGAAAAATGCTGGTCCGACTCTGTCCGAAATTTACAATTTTATTTGTTTTTCCTACAGTTAAAAAATTCAAGTACAGTTGTTAATCATTATATTGATCATGAACTTAAAAATTTACATATGTTTTTAAAATAATAATTTCAAAGCGGCTTCAATATCAAACATTCTAAAGAATTTTGGCGTCCTGTGTTTTGCAAGAGGCGCAGCAGGTGGCCGGCAATGGCTTTAGTGCGAGGATCGTGATCACTCTGCACCAAAACAAGAAGCTTGGTAAACAACCCTGCACGCACTGCTTCCAACTGGATGTGTGAATCTGCTGTAGACCGACAAATGGCCCACAATGCAGCAAGTGCATGCTCAGTGGCAAGCTTGGATTGTCTCAACACAATTTTCACCAGGGCAGTGATTGCCTCAACACGATCGCAAACTGCAGCACGACCTTCAGCACATGCACAAATAAGATCTAATACACACACTGCTAACTCTGTCACAGTCTCGTTCTCAAGCTGCAGCTCTTCACTGCTAGGCTGCACCTGCAACATGAGTGTGTCCACCAAGGCAGGTGCCACTCCAGCATCGATTGCTTTCACCCTTATTTTCCTCGCTAAGCAAATGGCTGCAAAGCATTTAAGGCTTGCAATGGCACCTGCACGAGCTGCAGCAGCAGCTGAGCCCCGATTGTTGTTGTTGTTGTTACAGCTCCGGCTCACAGCCGCTGTTGCTGCTTCTTCTTTCAGGAGACTAACCAATCCCTCAAGCAACAATGGTTGTGATGCCATTGCTGATTTGAACTCAACGTCTTGCTCTACAAGGTTTGCTAGAAGACATGCAGCATAAACTCTAGAATCGCGGGAGCTGCAGCAGCCATTTGTTAGAAACCAGTTCATTTGCTCTAGTTGGGTTGGACCCGTGAGCGATTTTCTAGTTTTTTCATCATCCATGGGAAGTAGAGCAAGTGTAGCTAGAGCCTCTTCCACACATCCAGTCACGACTTCAGACATGATTTCCAGCTTATAAATCTGATCAAGTTCTGTAGATCCTGCTGCAGGAGGACCAGCAGTTGCTAATTTTACATGATCCAGGTGGTGGCAGCTATGGGATGATGATGCACCAGCAGCTGCTGCTGTAATCACGGACGCTAGAACAGGGACTGCTCCAGCCTCTAGCACGCACCTCCGGTTCTTCTCGCTGTCTCTGGCAAGGCCGTGCAGTCTCTGGAGGTTCTCCAGTCGCATGTAACCGTCTGTGATGTCCTGTAGCATGTGATGCACTTGCAAGAGGTCGGCTGGCTGCTTAGGTGTGGGTATTCGTTCGACGATACCCAGCTCTTGTGACAGGTTTTTCACACTCCACTCCTGGATCAGGCGGCGGAGCGTGTGGTTGGGTGTCAGATCTCGGCTGTGAACTTGTTGCATCGTGGCGGGGCAAGTGGTGTTCCCATTATCAAACCATCTCTGTATGCTCACACGGTCATACGTGATTCCGGTGCACAGACTTACTGGATCCTTCATCAAGTTGAATGAAATCGGGCATCTAAAATATGATGGAATGTTGGCAATCTCAAGATTCCTGGTCGAAGTCATCGATCCAGCAGCTCAGCTACGTGAACCTATCAGAACTTGGATCAGTTAGTGTCTAAAGCTTGAGAACAATTAGATCAAGCTGCTGATCTAATCCTTGAGCTCATGAAGATTCCGCTGGCGTGCTCATGATGCTCCCTCCCATAGCTGTAAAACCTACCTCTCTATTCCTTAAACAAGCTTCAGGATTATACAGCCCGGGCGGCCGGCAGGCCTCTGCTCAACAACTAGAACCCATCCAGGTTGTGGATCGTCAAGTTCTACTTGATTTCTTGGAATTTTATCTGAGGATATCTCCTCTATATCTGCAAACGAGTACAGATCTTTTGCCACAAACCTGTAACTGGAGAAAGTATGATTGGGTGGTACCACTAAGAACGAACATCACACCTTAGCTATCTCTGTTCAATTTTACACAACTGAGCTGCTGCAAGAGCCTGCACAGAAAAAAATACCGGAACTTTTGGTACTAGTATGAATTTGCAAATGCTTGAATCCCCCAAACTTGCCAACAGCCAATTTACGCATGTCTGAATGAATGGAGTGCATGAAGATTCAATATAGGAAGCCTTCTAACAGCCGAAGCTAGTTAAGTAAGCAAGTAACAGACACTCAGTAAGCACGCTCTAGAAGGAAAAACACTCATGTACAAAACTATGTTCTAGATTTGAATACTCAACAGCTAGCTATTGCACACGAGAAAGGAATCATCAGAGCACTTGAAGCTAGCAGTGATGACTACCATGATTTAATTACCTCGGAGTACCACAATAAATTTAATGCAATTGGTGAGCTCCACCGGCAGTTGAAGCTCACAATTCCTTTTTTTTCTGGGACGTCAGTCGCAGGAAACCAGCAGACCACAGTATGTAGTGCTACGTCAACTGGGAAGAAACCTACGTCGAAGATACACAAACGTAAATGAAGAGTTCTTCAGGAGAAAAACTAGCGTTCAACGGCTTGCCTGCAAAACAGTGCACACTCCTCGTAAGCTGGCTGAGGATGACAATTGTAGCGGCCCATACTAGCTTTGCAAATCTTTGCTAGCTCCACAGCTTCTGCCTGCTCCTGCCTGTACAAGCGCCCGCCTGCGCCCTGCTGCTGGCTGGTGGGCGCTTTGGCTTTGTGAGCTCAAGCAAAAGTCATCAAGGTTCCAGTCAATAGTCGTGTGCAAACAGTCAAGCGGCTTGTGGGGTTAAGCCAGTTCACTCCAGGATTGTCAACTTGCCAGTGTTTTTGTTTTTTTTTTTTTTGGAATAGGAATTTGGTTATGCAGCCAATTCAGGTAGTGGCTATCATCCATAGGAAGATATATCCCCAAAGTCACAATCTCCTCTAAGAAGATTTAGCCAAATATGGCTATAAACCAGATACGAAGTTGAAATCTTTAATGACACTTATATATTTTTGGCTCACAGAAACCAAATATTGCAATCTGGAGTAGAAAATGGAGCTATAAACTATAAACCATTGATGATCACCCAGTCGAAGATTAAACCAAATATGCCTTGCACCAGATATGAAGTACAAATCTTTAATCATCCTTCTGTATTTTTGGCTACCCACAAAGGAAGAATATTGAAATATGGGGTCAACTATGGAGCCATAAACCATTGATGGTCAGCAATAGGAAGATTTAGCCAAATATTCCCGTAAACTGTATATGAAGAACTTTTTATCATCCTTCTATAGTTTTGGCTAATTACAAAAATCGAATAAACACATTTGGAGCCAAACATGGCTATAATCCATTGACGATCACCCAGAGGAAGATTTAGCCAAATATGCCTTCTTAAAAAAAAATGAAATATAGTCCTTCTATGTTTTTGGCTACTTACAAAAACCAAATTGAAAAATCTGGTGATTCTAGTTTTTAATAAAAGAACCCCTCAAAAATCAAATTTGTTTTTCATTTTTGGATATTTAATTTCTCTTTAGCAGTGAAAAATATAGCTGCACATTACATTTGGCTCTGCCTGTTAGGAAGAGACAAGGGTTTCATGTGGTTCCAGGTTTTCGTGTTAGAGGTGAGTGGCCCCAGAGTTCAATTTTTGGGGACTCGATGAGGCATTGTGTACTTTATAAAGTGTTCTTGCTGGTTTTGGCCCACCTTGGGTGCGTACCCACTTTGGGAGGTAAGAATCATTTATTTCAGTTCCAATTAATAGACTGATTTTGAGAGGAACAGGAATTGGGTTTTTAAAAAAAGATCAAGACTCAGAAATGGGTTCTTGTTTAATTATGTGTGGAACCAACATTGAAGAAGATATCATTGAAAAGAAAAAGTGACTAGAACCAGGGGTTAATTGGAATTTTTATTGCTCCCTCTGATCCAAGTTTATAAGAACTGGACTGTAAGTATTTCTGAATTATGGAACCAGAACCAGAATTTATTTATTTTGAAAACTTGAACGGAGAATCTCAGTGCCATTAATTTGTGCACTGAAAGACAATTATGGTTTAGTTTTTGGAAGCCAAACAAACCACAGGTTCTTCGTAAAAAAAAGCAAGCTCAATTCAAACCCGTGTTGGTCAGTTCTTATACTTTTGGTATATGGTTATATTGTGAAGCAAGAAAAGTGAGTCATAGATTACTAGTAGTTGTTCAAAGCTAGAATAAATAAGTGCTTTAGAATTTGACCTTCTACTCTATGCTATCCTTCGGTAAACAAGACCAACTAAGCAAGTTTTGAAATTTTGCACTCACTTCAGTGATGCGAGCTTGAACATGAGGGGGACTTTTTCAACCATACCCGCATTCTCTGCACATAGTCCAAGTCTTGGGCACCAAAACGAATTAACTCTTTCTTCTATCACCAGCTACAAACTGTATTATATTTTTATTCTCCACCTTGGAGAGAAAAGTCTTTTGATTTTGTAATGGTTTGACTCTTTGGATAATGCTGCATACATAGTTTTGTGTCTGGTAAAGGCCAAGGTCAGGGGCTTAGCCTTGGACTTTACTGAGTGTGAAGACCTGCGCCTAATTTCGAATAATTTCGAATATAAATTCCTGTGATACCAGAGGTGGGATAGAATGGGAAGAAAACAAAACAAATTATGGGATTTTCAAAACGAAGGAATGCCCAATTTTTGAAATGCTGCACAAACAGTGGAGAAAAAAGATGCATTGGGTGAGCTGTCCTTAAAATTAGACTTAAGAAATTGGCCGAGCTCTTGACTCTTTATGGGGCTGGCTACTCTTGGCATTTTGTTCTCCAATTTTTGTAATGCATCAGGTGCAGTCCACAACTCTGTACCCAATCCACCTTGCTGGAAAATACTAGTCAAACAAACAAAGCTCTAGGAAGTTGATTGTGTCATTTTGTCTGGGGTTTTCTGATGGACCGACAAGTCTAGATTATCATGTTTGAATTTGTGCAAACCTGACCTCAATTTGTCTAGGTTTCAAGGGCATTGATTGAATATCTTTTGGTCACTTGGACTAAAGTGGTTCTTAATGTGGAATTATGTGAAGCGGCACCCACCAGTCAGTGTTTTTCCCAGACTTTTTGAGATTTTCTATGGATGAGATTCTAAAATAGTGAATCCTTTCTCTCCTTTTGGCTAAAATGATTTTAAAAAATTTTGAGCACATGTGACAAACAGTGATTAGGAAAAGAGAAATGAAATATGAATTTGGCGAATTTTCATTTCAAGAATGTTTTTTTGACAAGTTTCAAAACTAACAATAAATGTAACATAAAACTTGAAATGAGGCTCAAAACCTTAGAAACTTGAACTAGAAAAACTAAACTTGGTTGCAATTATGCAGGCACACAAACTTATAATCTGAACTAAAGTCATTGCAAGATATTTTTCAATGACTAAAAATAAACTCATACGATTTGTCACAAATAAGTACAAAGGATAGGTACTATCGTTTTCAGAGGGACATCCTTAGGCCTTGGGTGAATTGGCACCCATCCTAATACCAATGTAGAAAACCCCAAAATTTAAGCAAACTGTTTAGAAATGTCTTATGCTTAAACTAAATCAATGTCTTTAGATTCAAATTCTATTACAGATGTGTGTTTTTGTTCTATTTTTGTGATTGAAATTTCAAACAAAACATAAAAGGGGACAAAATTATTCTAAGGTAGATTGGACTAATCATTTATGTCAAAATTTTGATTATTTTTTTAGACTAAGATGATTGTTGAAAATGATTAAGATGGCTAAAGCTTTTAGTTTATCTAACTATCTAAAATGACTGAAACTGCCAATTGATGCAGCAATATTAATTTAACATAGACATTATTAATATTTATTTTTAAATAAATTTTAAATTATATTAATAATATATATATATTTCTTCTTCTAAATTAAACTATGGATGAATCCAAAGTCAAATTAAACTTTTGATTCCATTCTCAAATTTATTATATACTTTTTTTTATTTTTTAAATGAGAATTTGGGAAACCTATGACAAGTCATTACTATAATGTCATAGGCAAAACATGTTTAAAATGAAAACCTTCAACTCCTCATCCACAACCCAAAATCATTACCATTTGATACCATTTCACATGGTGATAAAGATTATTATCACAAAATATATAAACACGTTTTTTTAATATCATTATTTTATTTAATTAATTTTTAGTTTGATAATTACATTAAAATATAATGCGTTTTAATTTCAAAATGTGAAATGTATTACACTAATTTAAAATATGTTCAATTAGAACATATTTATTTAAATAATCCTTTGACTGAATTCTATAATTTTTAAAATTCCAAATGGTAAAAATTATATTTTATTTTATAATTGTATTTTTGAAAATCTCACAATGAAATTAGTTTCACTTTGAAATTTATGTAATTCAAATTCAAAAAATTAGTTTTGTAAAAATAAAATAAAATAAAATAATCTTTATTTATTTATTTATTTTTAAATCCAAGTTTCACATGTACAATTTTTTTTTTAATAGATTAAAATAGAAATATTCAGTTTGATTTTTCATTTTCTCACATGACATTTTGCTATATTTCAAATGTTGTCCCCTATTTGATTGTTTGAATAATTAAAAATAAGAAGTGAAAACATGAGATTACATGGGATAGCTTAAAAGCAATGTGGAAGGGTTGATGCCCAGAAATCTGATAACTTGGTATTCCTTACCACATTCAAGTTTGGGCAAGTCTGGTGTTTTCAAAGCTCTTTTGTTACAATGGAAGAGGAATGGTAGGGCCTGTTCCAGAGCATATCCGGGTTTTGCCACTATTATTCACTCACATCTAAAGTTTGCTTTTCATTGCCAATTTACATTGCAAGTGAAACTGACTGCACCAAAAGTGAAACCAGAAGAAGGCTGCCTGACCCACCTATGAAAATGCCTGGATAAGACCAGCCTTTGTTTGACTGCCAAAAAGCCAAATGAATTTTATTAAAAATGAAATGGTTTTTTTGGGGGCTTGAAATCAGGAAAAACAAAAGAAAAACAAAATTCAACAGATTTTTAGATTTTTTTTTTAGTATGTGACCGAAAGAATAGAAGGATGACTAAAGATTTGTCCTTCATATCTGGTTTATTGCCAGATTTGGCTAAATATTTCTTAGAATGATAGCCACTTTGGCTGCATCACAAGATTCCCTGAAGACACTCTGTATAGGACACCCCTACTAGTTATGGTTAGGGAATCATGTATTGGTTGACAGTTCAGTAGTCAGGGATTAGTTTTGGCTTTAGATGAAATCCAAAGCTGCCAAGGCCTAGACTGAATTTCTATGCCTTCATAAAGAGGATAGGGATATTTCTTATGTTGTTTTTTTTTTTAACACTTTGAAGAACTGGTCTAGGAAACACACTAAAAGCTCCATCAAATAAACGCCCCCCAAAAACAGAGACTGAAACTTTGGTTCCCTTCAAAACCAAGAACTGAACAATACTCAGTGTTTGTCTAATTCTTGATTTTGAAAAGAACCTTTGGTTTGGGTTTTCACTTTTTTTTCTTTTCAAAAACTCTTCAATATGGTTTTGAGAATGGTTTCTTAGATTGATGAAACCTTCAGTTTGAGTGGTCTCACAAAGACAGATTGGAGTCATATCTCGTGTAATTCAAAGTCTGGTTCAATGTACATTACACAGTAAAAATAATTGTTTGGGTGTGATATTAGTTTCTTGGCCTTGAGCGTAGCTTGAACTTATCAAATACCCTAAACCCAACAACACTACTACTAACCAATGTTGGCATGTTCTTCCTTTTGAAGAGCATCTTTGGTCTCGGGTTATATATTTATTTATTTATTTATTTTTGATAGGTCCCCCAAGTGTGGGTTTCAACTTGGTGTTTCTGACCATGCAATTCCAATTTTGACAAAAAAAATTCAATTCCATGTACAACACATTCCCCAAGGTTGGATATTATATAAATATAGAGTTCACAACAAATTAAACCCAACCAATTACCTATAAATTCAACCTACTTGTAACCCCTAATTTTTCAAAATAGGACCAACTTGCTTGCATGAAGAACTTAAACCAATTATAGTTTTTCAAGATTTCATTTCAGTTCCAATTCTAGCCAAAGGCTAGTTTGACAATCTGGTTCTTGTGTTGGTTCAAAACTGAGTCATAAGAACATGCACATGAATCTCACATTTAACACTCCAAATTGGGAAACTTGTCAAAATTGCTACTAACCTACATCATATGAACTATAAGATCATACGAATAAGGGGTTTTTTTGTTACCTTGTTGCAATCACAATTGCTTGTGAAAGTTTTTAATGATTGAAATCCTTTCCATTGGAAACTGCAGCTATTTTGGACTGTGTATGTTACTAATGTTGGCAGCTATAGTTGGGGGCTTGTTGTAGGGAACTCTCTAGATAACTTTAAAATAATAATAATAAATCATAAATATCAATGCCATGTAGTTTGACTCACACCTTTCGTACCTCCATATTTTGGTCAACATTTGACTTGTAAAGATACAAGGTGATTATGATCATAGCTAAAAAGCAAATTACAATGACAAGTTGTTATATCAAATTTTGTCATCACAGATGACTAATGGAAAGATGTCCTAAAAGGTGATAATTGAAGATTATATAAAATTTATTGGAGATTTTTCAATACCTCGGTATCTATTTTTCAATGTATGTGTATAGTTAATTATTACATAGTTGATATAGATGAACCTAATCCCCATCACATTGCCTAATTTTGAATATGTAACTTTAACTCAAATTGCAACATACAATCTTCTTCAATTTCCTCCTCATGTACACATATTACATTGTAAAAACAGACTTTACACATGTGCAAAAATAATGGATCATACATGCTAATTTTTATGTACTCATGAAGTTAAATTTCTGTATATCATATTTCACTTCTATAAATGTTTTAAAGTATAATTTCATAATCTATTATGAAAGTATTAATCTGTCAAGATTATCCCCATCTTATTGAATTTTAATTTTATGAAAATATGAATTGTTATATCCATATTGTGGAATGCATATATTCGAATAAACTAGTGTGCCTTGTGTTGTTGCCTCAAGTATGAACTTGATACCCAACTAATTTCTCAATTGAAAGCCAAGGGTAATTTATTTACATTTCCAATGACAAGAACTACTCAAATTTTCTTATCTCCCACACCTTACATGTATGGTTATGAAATCACCTCCAATAAATCCTACTTGTTGAATACTTTCCAACAATACCAAAAGTGTGCCTCAATTTTTTTATAATCTTTAATTTTTATTCTATTGAGATTTCAATGACAAAATTATCCAATTTTCAACCATTTATCTTTTACCAAATCTCCAAACATTAGACATAAATGACCTTGGATACCCCCATACTCATGGAAGGCATTTCAATAAGACCAAAAGTGCATTAGGGTGTGTCATGGTCTGGAAAATCTCACCACGACAAACAAATGAAATAAACAAACAACCTTCCTTAACAAATGGACATAGTCGCCCCATATTGCCCCAAGACCATGAAAATATAAAATCTATGATTGAAAAATAAAAACCATTTTAAGGTTCAATTCACTTTATACAAGGGATGAAGGAAACACAAATGGATGAAAAATGAATATTAAGTGTAATACGGATAATGTTTCATGATCTAACAAACTTGTTGTTAGGCCCACGGTCTATTGGGGATAATCTTGATATATTATAACTTTCATAATAAATAATAGTATGTCAAAATTATGCATCCCCATATAGTATGTTAAAATTATCACCATGATTAATAAACTTTTGACGATCAAGTCGAAGCATGGTTGGGATACCCTTTTGAAACATAAATGCTCATTCTTAGGATCCTCAAATTCACCTCTTTTTCATAAATTATGACTTGTTTTAACTTCTTCTTTTTTTTCCATGTCAAATGAAATTAATTTGCTCCAAATTTTATATAAGCATCTAGAATATTTATTTATTTCACTTATAAAAGTAAGAATAATAAAATTTATTCAATGTGGGCCATGGTCTACCAATGGTCCAAATTTCTTAGAAATTTCACTTTTTGAACCTTTGTACATTACAATTGGGCACTTGATTATTATCACACATGAGTAGTTTATATACATTAGTAGCTAAGGTGTTCGTGGTAAAAATCTTGAGGAATTTATTTAAACATTCCTTACGAATCCTTGAACCTTTTTTTTGGTCACGAAAGAAAGTTTTGAAAAGTTTTTGAAAACTTGTTAGGAATATTTAAACTTGTTCATAATTTTAAGTGTTATGCATAAAATAATATTTTAGTAATGTATGTATTTAAGGGAAAAAAAAAACATGAATGTGGCATTAAGTTTCAACAAGATGTTCAAGTGAATAGGTCCACTAGATATTGAATGAAACAATCATTTTTGGTACCCCAACCTCTGAATTTTTTTTATTAGTTCATGAGCCCATGAACAAAACAGTTGTGTTTGGTCAAACTTGTTTTACATTGTTTTTCCTTTTATATGATCCATGGTGATTGTACTTGTTGAAATGGAAAAAATGAAGAAAGTGGAGAAACAAGAAATGGAAGGAAAATGATGAAAAAAAAACTCTAAAACAATAGTAAAAATTATTACCTAGAATATCAAATTAAAAATCAAATTTTACATAAAATAATTTATTTTTTCATTATAATATGTTAGTACCTCAATAAAATTTATTTTCACTTTACACTACACTTAACAACTTGGGACCACACATTCATGATTTTTGAATTTCCATGAGATGACCTTTTGATGTGTTTTGAGGGCTTTCAACATTCCCATGATCATAGTCCTTCACCATAATGCAAAAAATGCTTTAGTCACTAGTTCAAATTAATTTTGAGGCCATGGTTCATTGGTTAGTTGGTTATTACTTTCATCATGCAAACAATTACTTTCATATTTGGAAAGGGGGTGACAATTAAAGATTCCTTTAAACACATATTTCATAGTTTTTTATTATTAATGTCTCCAATTTGAAATACAAAATTGTTCTACAAATAAATTTTAAAAACTTTCATGGCATTAATTTAATCCAAAAATATTGATGTAACCATTAAAACATCATAAACATAGAATTGAGTTTATCACAACCTTCAAATGTCGTAATTAATATTTGATTTGTCATATTGAACAAGACATGAATAATTGTTAATGAAGTTAACAATTTACAAAATGTTAATTGACCTTTGGTTCATAATTCATTAATAGGTGAAAGGTTTTACCTCAAATGATGTGTGGAAAGCTCTGAACTCAAAGTACATTTATAGTTTTAAGCTTTAAAATTAATCATCAAATTTTCGGTTAAAGTTACATTCACATCAGATTAAAAAGTTCAAATTATAATTAGTTCACATGAAAAATAATATATTCGTCAGGAATTTACAAGTTTAAGTAATGGAAGCTATGTATACAAGTTATTAAATTGAAGGACAATGAAGTTGGAGAAAATACCAAAAGTAATTTCATAGTTGGTTGCCTTCAAACATGTGTTTTGTTTTGGTAACATTTTACAAATTGGCAAATTTTTCAAAAAAGCAAGAATTTAAGTGTTTATATATGTTGTCATAATGAACATCAACAATATTCTCATTCAATTTTTGCAATGGAATTGATACATTTTTGTTTATCTTGTTATAAGAATGTTGAAATTCAAAATATTGTCAATCTTATTAGTACATAGTTTGGTTCAATTTCACCATTTTAATCATATTAATGATAATTTCATGCCTCAAAAGAAAACACTATTTTCGTATTGTACAAAAGATAAAACTTTCATATTTTCAAATTTTTATTGCTTCCTTTTTTTAATTCAAAAGATTTGGAAGAAATTATATGATGATGTTGTGATATAATTAAGAGAAAAACATGAAAAGGAAATCAATTTTTTGTTCATAAGTAGATTAAAAAAAATTGATTTTTGGTTTATTAAGTAAGTCAATGTGCTTTATTTAAGAAAATTTTAACATTTTTCTAAGAAAAAAGGAGCATTCAACCTTAGGTTATTTTAGACCATTAGATTGGGCTAAAATTGCCAACAATTGATGGATTTTGATGTGATAGGAGCCACCAAGTTATTTGATGAAGCCTTGATCCACCATCACCATTTTCATGAAACCCGTTGGCCATTGGATGTGCAAATCTGATCAAAATGTTAATCAATCTGGATCAATACTCTTCAACAATTGTGTCCATTATTGCATATTTGCTTTATGGCATTTGAAGTTTTTCATTCACCAACTAGTGTTAATGTATCATGTTGTTATTAGTTTTAACTTCATTGTTGTCATCATTGCCTTCAATTTCATTAGAACTTGAAGGTTGCAAAGGTGTTGCTTGAACCATTAGTTTCAAAAGCTCTAATAGAAAGTCGCTAGCGAGTAGAAGTTCCAATTGCCAATTATCATCACCTTCAAGCTTATTGTAAAGCCTACTTGTGTGCAATTAGTGTGATGTTTAACAACCTAAAAATACCAAAATCCCATCCCTCCCACATTGCGTATAAAGTTTTGTATGCACTCTTGCATTTTACTATATGCTATCAAGTTTGTATAATCACATATAAAATGGGTTCATCGTGTGCATGTGTTGTAACTTATGTTGTTTGTAAGTTTTGGTGCGTGTGTGATTCGGGTTCAAATCATCATGTGTTGAAAAGCATCACCACATTTGGATCTAATCAGTGCATGTCAACATGGACAATGTCATCACTGAAGCCCCCATTGAATTTCAAATATTATGAGTTTTTTTTTTCCTCTAATCCTTTGAATGTTTTTTGTTCCCCAAGTGATGGTTTAGGTGATGGTTCATTTACACTTGCAATTTCAACAAAATTCATGACCAAGCCTCTAGGTTCGACTTTGTTACAATTTTTTGATATCATGCACAAAAGTAAACACCCCATTCCATTTCTCAAAAGGAACTCTATGAGCTTCAACTTCTAGCACTATTGTAAATGATTTGAATTCAATTGTTGATCTCATTCAAAATCTTCTTGCCTAAAAAATTGGAGAGAAAGAATGGGAGTTCAATTAGGTGTTTTAGGATGTTTGAGTTCTTGAACTTTTATGGGTTGAAGCAATTATTAAGCTTGGAGAAAAGATGATCAAATAAGATGTATAATTTGCAAAGAAGTAGAGAATAGAAACAAGTTCTTCGTTCTTATGTTTGATAAATTGCAAAAACGTATATGTCATTGCAAAGCACCATTTACACATCTAGGGATAGTTTTTGGTCAATACTTACAACTACATGAACACCAATAACCAACACATTATAAAGAATGAATGGTAGTATGTTATGTTTTATGGGCTAGTTTTTCTAGCTCTACAACTTACAAGGGACCCTATGGAACAAAAGTAAAAATTCATGCAATTTTTGTAAATAGGCTTGAACAAGAGACCTGAAAATTACATTCCCACCCTATGGTAATGTCAAGAATGTTCAAAAAATCAAGAAAAAATACAAGGAAATTAGTCAAATTGTTTTATAACTACTCGAAAGTAGACCTAGGAAAACATTCTTCAAAGAAATATTAGTAAAAAATCCTTCATGGTATTAATTTTTTTCTACCACAAAACTACCTTGTAAGTCAAGAGATATGGACACCAACAAAAATAAAGGAGAAAAACAAAAAAAGTAACAAAAATGGTAGTAGGGATAGTAATTCTACCTTGTAGCAAAATTACCACCTTATGTTGTAACACAAAAAAGTATCAAATAATAATAATAATAATAACAGGAAAAAAATCTAATGACCATACTAATGTGGGGTGGGTACGAGGTCTATACAAAAAACCCATTGGGTATTTGAATGGGTATATATATATTGGTTGGAGGTGAATTTAGCAAAGCCCAAGGACCCAACCTGATCATACTAGTTGTTTTTAAATTGGTAAATTTGCCTTCGTTTTTGCACCTGACACATATAAATATTTAATAATGATAACCATAACCAGCCCACAAAGAAATGCAGAAATGGGTATTTATGTAATGATTGAATCACTTTCATAATTGTACTTAACAAGTCCTTGTAGAGTACAAGGTTTTTTTTAAAAAACAACATGCTTACATAAGTAGGATGATATTTTGGACAAAAAAAGTTCAAAGAGTGGGGCATTGTGAGAATTTGATCCACTTACCTTTCCAAAACTTATGCAACAAAACTAAAATATGTATGGCATGTTTGTTTTTAAACTCTACTAATAGAATTTTTTCTCCAGTTTTTCTTTTTCTTTGATCTTGTGTCTTTAGGTGTTGGAAGTTGGCAGAATATAAATATTTTGGTAGTTTGAAACCTGTATAAAGGTTTTATAAAAAAAAACATCAAAATTTCTATTAAAAAAACTCCAAAAACCAAGGTTCAATTAAAAAAACCCCCAAATATTAAAAAATGCACCCAGATTAATATTTGTAAAAAACACAAAGAACCTTAAATTATGGGATATATGTACAACATGGGGTTTTGCTGAATAACCATGGCAAATACTTGTGCAATAATCTCCAAAACCTTGACCCCCCCTCATATCCGCCTTATTAAATTGCTTAAAATCTGAATTTGAAAGGTTCTTAAAAATTGAAAATTTCCAAATAACTTGACCCAAGCGGTTCAAAAAAAAATTGAGTGTAAATTAGACCCAACTATTATTATAAATAAATAAATGCCCGCCCCACATTAGACCATACCTCTAGTCCATTACCCCCGCCACCCCCGCCCCCCTTTGGTTTCCTTCTCCTAATTGTTTTCACAATGGTAGTTTATTTCCACACCTTGACATTACTAACACATGCACACACCTACAACATATTGTATATGTAAGTCCTTACAATTTTATTTTTTTCCATTATGCTTTCATTGTCAAAAGAAATACATATTGACTTCCTTGTGGCAATATATCGGAAGAAGTTCATGAAGAGAAAATTCTAGAAAGGAGAACGGAAGGATGGGATATAATCGAAGTCAAAAAATAAGTCTAGCTAGAGAGAAAGAGAAAGTTAGGAGGGGCCACACCACTTCTTTAAATCCCTTAAGTATTCCCTTATCTTTCACTTCTTTTCCTAAAAGAAAATTACTTCCCTTCCTTCTAAATTTGCACCCCCCTAAATTAGCTAATATTACTAGGCCAACTAGTTAGCCATCTACCCCTTCTAGAAGGCTAGGTTGTTAATTTTCTATTTACCCCTTTCTTCAGACTAATTAAATTAGTGTCATAAGCACCATTAGTGAAAAGAATGGATAAATCCAGTATTAACAACTTTAGAAGCTAGTAGTTTCTCCGTTAACTAAACTAACCCTTAAATAAAAGTAGAAAACTAACCACCTTTCATAGTTTGTTCTAATTTTCCATTTGTTTAAACAAGGGTGGCCTAAGATAGATTTTGAAGGTTGAGTGAAAGGAGCTTTTTGATTTCTTGAAAGTGGCGCACAACCTTCCAAATCATTGGACCAACACAATTGGTTGGAACATGATGCTAAAGTGATGCATGAATTTGTGTTTCAATTTACTTGTTTAATAATGCAAAAGGTAGATTTATTTCTTATTCTTGCAATGAAAATAACCATCATTGGTAATCAATCATAAATTTATGTTTGCATTTAAGTGTGGAGGGTGGAAATGTCTCCAATTGTTTTGAAATTGTAACAAGTTCTTGAGGGTTCTTCCCATGTTGAAAATTTGACAAAATTAATCATGGAGTTTCTTCTTTTGTATGGTGGTTTTTTGAAATTTGATTTGGCTTTGAAACTTATATGTTTTGGAACAAATGGAGTGATGCCATTCTAGGGTTCAAATTTTTTTGTTCAATGTAGGTGAAAGAAAAGCATTGGCCTTTCATGTTAAGTGTGCATTGTGTTACACATCGAACCAACTTGACCACACAAATGTTGTCTCAATTTTCTTTTGTTGAAAAAATCAAGTCGTTTCTCCAATTAGTTTACAATTACCATGCATAAACCCTTAAATGGCCTTTCCAAATGATTAAATTGGTCAATTTTTTGGAATAAAAGGTGTTCTAGATTTTGTGCAAGGTGAAGAACCAAAATTGGATTTCACTATTATTTCCTACCAAATGCATCTTGGCAAAGCATAAGTGTTTTGTTATGCACATGGTTGATGAACAAAGATCTGACACCACAACAAAAGGGAACAAGAATGCCATTGGGGTGATTTAACCTCAATTTTGGGTGTAACTTAAAGTTGAATTAAAATTTATGACATAACTCTCCATTTTGAAAACACAATACTATTTCAGCAAATTATACATTGGTGCAACAATCATTTGTTCGAAGCTTACTATGCTTGCCATGAACCATGAAACCTCTTCTAGATTGTAATATGTGCATTAAAATTTTAACCAATTTGACCAACAATCAACTAAGTCTTCCTTTTCATCAACTATCTAAATGGTTGAAGTTCATTGAGTTATCCATGGCCATGATTATGGCCAACACAAAAGATAAAAGATGTTTTAATAATCTAATGTCTATGAAGAGCAAATTAAAAAATATGTTAACCACCCATTTGGATTTGGTTGTTAAGATGTTTGCTCAAAAATTCTTTACATTGAACACTTTCTTATTTGTTGTAACGATGAATTCTTAAATTGTTGCAACATTTCACTGCGGTGCAAAGGCCTAATTCCAAGCAACAACAAACTTCTAAACCCTAACCTTGTATGCAATATGTGTTATTCATATGTTTTTTGTTATGACATTTGCATTGTTTTAGTCATTTCAAAAAGGATTGATATGCTTATTGATATGTGTATGCAATTGCATTTCTTTAATTTGAATTTCATTTTATTTATTTTTTAAAAATCTCCTCCTACAATGGGCAAAGTCTTCAAGACTAGGGTTGAACCCCTAAAAGATTTCACATGCAACATTAGGTAGCTACTATCTACTTATTTTTGCATTTTGTTGTCATTATCGCCATTGAATTGCAAGTGTTTGTTAACTTCCCTACATGGAGATCGACTTGGTAACCATCTTTTGGCCTTAAACTTGTAGGGCTTGTAGAGCTACTATCCCTTTAAAACAGGTTTAGGTTATCTGGGCTAGAGAAAACCCTAAACCTTTTTTTGAAAAGTCTAAAATCTAATTCAGGCAAAGTTACATACAATCCGACCAGATCTTGAAAAAGCCTTGAGCCTCCAGCTTCACCCTACACAAAGTGCCAGTTCAATGTTTAAGGAAACTGGCTTGTGATTTGCCATCACGGCGCCTGGGTCGTCAGACTTGGCAACTTGGGGATTTTTTTTCCAGAAAATTTTGTGATTTCCAGGGATTTTTCCCCCATTTTCCGAAATAACAATAATTAAATTAGTCACATCTAGACCTAGGCACTTGGCAGGTGGCCAGTTACAGCATCACTTTTGTAAAAATGCTACAGCCTACCTAGGACAGTCGTCATTTAATGCTAACTAATGTTGGGGATCCTAGCCAGTGGGCCTCCTGGAGGAATTTGAAGAAAAAAAAAACTCTGCTGTCAGGTCATAGTAAAAACTGACGGGTAGAAATTCTAGAGAGTGACGAAAAGATAAGGAGGCGAAAATAAATATGGAAGAATTATTGTCTCACTATCTTTTTTTATGTCCTCTTTTAATAGATGACGTCATCATACCAACACACCTTAAGTCAATTAAGACGAACTTGGATTGGGCCAACCGGGCAAAAGAGGTCACATGAACGTCGGATCACGCACCATGACGCTTTATAACACACACACATACACATACCTACGGAGCAAACGCAGACCTATACGTACGGTGTAATGGGCGAGCTTCATTAATCGTAGGCGCACTTTCCGCTCTTTGACCATTTGGTAAGTTCCCGGGAACCCGGCGAATAAGAGTTGGTCAGTTCAAAGGATTTTGAACCGTGTATGAAAAGTAGTTGTACACTATGGTGGGAGCCCACGACTGCACCATACCGTTCAAGATCTTGCCTACACCAGGTCGCTCGGAAGGAAGGCCAGGGGACAAATTTGAATCAAGAATCCGCAAACGACGATGATCAAGTTACCAAAGAAAGCTTCATCATGTACATATAATAATATTGTGTATGTATATATTTCTTTGTTTGCTTTTCTTGCACACCAACTAATTATCAGTTTCTACGATTGCTAGGATCAACTAACCTCAAGGAACTTCCCGTTAGTCGTAGCCTTTGACATTCATAGTGAACTTGACTTGAGTAATTTAATCCGATCTGCTGGGAGAAGACTTGGGAAGGATCGACTTGGGCGCAGTCTGCGACGGCATTAATATTCGCCGCGAACTCTGGTGGTCAAACTATAAGCGCATCTATGCAGTAGCAGCTAGGGTTCTCCTACAGGCAGGATCACGCGTCTAGTGGCGGAGAATACAACAGCTGAGAGCGACAGCCTTGGACAGATTCGGGCTATATATAAAACACCGGACCAGTCTCGACTGCTTAGTAGTGCATAATTCACCGAACGTTGTCGAATTAGTTGCAAGCATTGATCCATAACCATCATCACACAGTTGGTTATATTTAGCTCAACGCATCGACTCTGATCACAGCTGATCGCAGGGATGTTCAGTGATTACCAGAGAGTAAGACTGATCGATGAATCATCGCGGGGCTATCTTAGACGACACCTAGTACTAGAGACATTCAGGCTGCCGTTGCAGAAGAACCAGATCATAAACTACATTAGAAAACCAGTTTTATCATTCCAGAAAGAAGAAAATAGCCAGCCACATTACCACTACTAATTAGAGAGCCTGTATTCTTGTAAGGAAACAAATCATACACTGCAGCAGTGATTATCATGGCACCCACGAGTACGCTCAGCATCCGAATGATGGGAATAGTTTATTTCATGACCGTGGTAATATTGTTCGATGGAGCACAACTCCAGGGCGCCACTGCGATCAGGTTTCGGGTTCCAGGAAGCGTCGACGTTCCTAGCAGCAGCCAGCTATCGAATTCAGAAAAAGCAGTAGATGACGACGAACCAGTAGTCGAGAGTACTACGATCAGCGACGCTGTAGTCGAACCCGCTAATGTCGAACCCATTGATTTCATCGCCATGTTCACAGACTCACAACAAGATGAAGGTGTAGCAGCTGCAGGTTCATATAATCACTTCAAATCTTGGAAATTTGGAGTCGCATCATCGCCACCTCCAGCTAACAACGTTGAAATGATAAGAAAAATCAGCGAGCCTGAGGACGACTGCTCGGCTACCGTCCACCACCAACGAACTTCCAAATTCCACGCCCAAAGGGCAGACAAAGGAAGTGCTGTACCAGCACCACCAGGCGGCAATCCTGGTCACAACTAGCTAGCAAGCCATTCCAGCTACAAAACAAACCCGGATCTCCGGCGATCCCACAGCTGATCAAATCTCCGCCAGTAGTTCAAAACAGAGCAAAGCAGGTCTAACGCGTCAGCAACTGTCGCACAAGTACAGCAGAAAATCAGAGCAAAGCAGATCAGTGCACTATCTAGGAGTCAACGATTTCAGGACATGTTGCAACTACACTAGCATGTGCAGCTCAAACGTACAGAACATAAAAGTTGTGTCACAGTAACACACTTACATCAAGTGTAGCCACTGCTCAAATTTTCATGGTTTAGTGTCTTGAACATGTTGACATTGGAAAATTGAAAATTTTAGTTTCTAGCTGCTTATTGTAGAAACTCCTCATGTTGTAGAATGTAGCATACAATTGATTTTGCAGGCTGCTGTTGTACACGGCACACATACAAAATTTCTCTATACTTGAAAGATCCCACTGGGGTTAAGGAAAGGCACCAAATTTTTCTATATGACTCATGTGATGGCTAGGATTAAATTTAGGAACTATAAATTTTGTTCCTCCATGTGTTACAAGTTAGAAACATTCAACAGTTTCAACCATTTTCAGTCGACCAATGTGTTGATGCATCCAAGACCATGAAATCTTTAAACCCCTTAAACTCTGTTTCCCCAGACAAAGGTAAATAATTACCTTATTATCAAATTTTCTACATGAATTACCAGTGAACTCCCTACTCGGCAAATTGTCCGTTTCAAATAGACGTGAACCTTCCACCCATGAAAGATCCTAATTTGATTAGGAAAGGAGCTTCCACTTTTATACGGTTTCCAAAGTTTGAAAAATTCTTTGTGCAAGGTAACTTGGAACTCTTTTTCCCCTGTTGCTCGATCTTGGCTCCCAGCAAGGGCCTCAAGAATGTTCCTTACCTTGTACATGTCATTCCTCTTTTCCACCATTTTGAATTCACATTTAATTTTGGTAGAACAAAAAAGTACTCCAAGAAATTTCCTAGTGTACTTGGAATGCACCTTCTATTTGTTTGCGAATGATGCTGAGCCTCAAAAAGAGGAGCCATCTTATGCGCCTTGTAGGCTTGAGTTGCCTCTTAGTCCTGTTGCCTCATGATCTACTAATGTTTGGGCTGATCTCAAAGCACTTGGAGAAATATCCATTTCTGGATTTGAAGGGGCACCTTCTATCAGTGATAATCTCTCCTACAAAAGAGGTGGAGGGATATTATTACACTTCAGCAGTGCTCGATGGACATAAGCCTACTTGTAAGTGTAAGATCAATCCCATTATTAAGTAGGTGTAATATCCCTGCACCTACTTTGCCTTGTAATCAGTTTTTTTTTTTTTTTTTTTTTGGTTTTGCAAATTTTCACATGATTGCGGTGACTTTGGAAAAAAATAGAAGATTTTGTTTTATTACTGTTAGTTTGAAAAAAAATGAAAAAAAAACACCAAACTTTGAAAACCACAGAAATTTAATTCTTACAAAAAAAACCCTTTTGTAATCTAGACTCCACATGAACGTAGGGTCAACCATAGCATTCACTTCATGCTTTATAATTTTGAGTAAAGCCTGCATGTGAGGAAACATGCCCCTAAGTGAGACTGTACTTAGCTACTGCTGCATGTTGAGCTGAGGGTAGATTCATTTTGGGTTGAATGTCTTCACCATGGGGTTTTACCCTACAAATAATGTCAGCCTTGCCTTGCTGGCACCTTAGGGTGAGGCCCCAAGGTGAAGGAACATTCTGGAAATGTGGGCATGGAGTCTTCCTAGGCATGTGAGGAATGCCTCCACCCTAGGGCCTTAACCTTCACATAATTTTGGAGTCAAGAATCTTCAGCCTTGCTAGCTCAACTCTTGAAAGTTTCCTGTTTAGAACACAGAAAATTTAGTCCCAGAAGCATGGGGTACACAAGTGGCCCATTTAAAGCCCAACATTAAGGGGCGAGTGACAATTTTGCAATGTTCAGCTAGGGTCCAACTGTCACTCAACAACAGTGTATGACTAGAGGAAAATGGAATTAGGCAGTGAGGCCAAAGTTGAGGTCCATCACCAATCCCTGGGCTAGCCAAAGCTCTAGATTCCCATCCAGGTTTTTTGCCCATCTCCTTGCACGACTTGGTTCGTGCTAAAGGTGATGGGATTAGGTACTAGGTTTTGTGTTTTTTCCTCTTAGGGCTCCCCATTGTGCATTTTGCACTTTCAGGTGTGGTCTTTAGCTTGAACTTTGATCCTTTCTTTTTTCTTTACTTGTTCATTAGCCTGGTGTTTTTCCTTTAGTTATTTATTTATTTATCTAGATTCCCACAGCTGGAGCTATGGATGACTAATGGACTGCTGACCAGTGATTTTGTTTTGATGAATAATCACAAATTTTGGACCTGAAAATTTTGATTTTGACCTAAAGTTTGAGAAATAATACAAGTATATTTGAAACAGCCCCAATTCTCGGGGATTGGATATGAGCATAATGTTTAGAAGCTCTTAACTAACTTGGTTCTAGTAGTCACCCTGCTGTTGAGCTTCAAGTGATTGTTTTCTGATAGTTCCTCATGTGAAGTGTTTCATTAACTGGGTTCTAATAGTCACCAGGTTGACATCACCAAACTTTGGCGAGGTAACAAAAAGAATTGCGGGAGAAAACGTACTGCCCTGAAAATTAGACCTTACAATACATTTCTTGTTGAGTTTTTATGGGGAGTACAAGTTTCATAGATTTAGAGCTAATCTAGAGTTATCAGAGTCACATTAACATGAGTCCAATTTGTACTGGGCTTCCTTTCTCACTACTACAAATTCTCAACCCAATAGAATCTGTTGTGAGCCTAGGCCTTTGAGCCCTCCACTTTGGATGACTCTAAACCACAGAGACAGATGACAAAAAGGTTGAACCCAAGGAAGTTCATTCTTTGCATCAAAGACATATACCACTTTCAGACTGGTCATGGTCGCAACAATTTGTTGATGCACTTTCAAATTAATCTTCTTATTGACTGTTTTCAAGATTGATTTGAGTGACATTATCATCTTCTCCTAAGGAGAATTCAGCATACTCAGATCTCATCAATAAATAAATAAAGTAGACCTAACAAAGTCTGAAGAAATTTTCACAGAATTTTTTTTTCAAAGCAAGAGAACCAACATGGTAATATTTCAGTGAACAGCCCCCAAGAGGGCTCAAAGAGAGCTCATGAAATTGACTTGAAGAACGAGTCAAATTGTTGGACTTCATGCAGGGAGCGAGCAAAATAGGTAACTAAAATAGATAAGTAGGTGCACGTAGACGGTTTGTAGTTTGTACTTACCTAGGTAAGGGCTAGTGGGTTGCCAATAGGTAGCAAAAAGAGTAGTTGAGGTAACAACTAACAACCACCATGGTTAGCTATGGAGCTTGAACCCACTGGAAAAGTGTTTCCTCTCCACCCACCATCCACCCCTTGTGGTGCCCTGGTGGATGCTTGTTCCATAACTCAGGCCTCTTTGGTGGATGGGCTGTCTCTGAACAGTTTTACTTTTCTCAAAGCATACCCCCCCAGTCAATTCTATTTTTACTTGGGGGAAGGGGGTAGGTGGGAGAGCGTATAGTGTAACTGTTGGTTCTGACCCAGGAATTGACTGTAGTCAGCAGAAAACTAACTCCAGATTAAAGAAACAGTTGGAGAATAGTGTTGCAAACGAGGCTTCTTAGCCTCTAGTAATGGCTTGTTCCTCTACCTTTGAGATTACAGGTACAAATCAGGTAACATTGAGCAGCACATGCTATATAGAGAAGATGTACAGGACATGAAGGTGATTGTTATCTCTACTGAGTTATTAATCATGTTTTAATCGTACATGTGGACACATATTGATGATTTGAAATATATGATAATTTAAGTTATTATATTTTTAAATGTTGTACCTTTATATTTTTAATATTTATGGGAAAAAAATGTATTACTCTTTTAAGGAGTCTGTTTTTTAAATCTTGGTTGGTACACCTTAACCAGTTTGGATCCAAACAATCTAAAGAAAAATAATTCCACAATGATATTAAAAAGCTTCCATTTGCGGGTGTATTAATGATTTATTTTTGTGTACGGCCAACCAAAGTGGCCCATTGTACATATTACATATAGTAAAGCAAGAGTGGTACCGACAATGGTATTGACAATGAAGCCGCGGACGGACAAGGTCCTCCCTTGCTAAATATAGCAAGGGTGTGACTTGAAGCCGCCCCTAAAGCCGCGGACGAACAGTTGCCTTTAGAAAGACATGATTTATGGGAAAGACGGGGAGGACGTTACAGCTACGCTAGCTAGCTTGCTACTACGTACCTGTTCATGTAGACGTGTCAGCAGAGGCAGTTGGCTTTAGAAAGACAGGATTTATGGGAAAGACGGGGAGGACGTTACAACTAAGCTAGCTAGCTTGTTACTACGTACCTGTTCATGTAGACGGGTCAGCAGAGACGTTAGATCTAGGCGGTAAATCCAACGACAAAGGAGGCCATACGAAATCAGGCCGCCAGGACTCGGGAAATCTCACTTATCTTGGTGTATTCTAATTTTTCCTAAGAGAATTAATCTCCCATGTCAGTGTCATATATCCGACGGTTGTAAAAAGTGGTAGTGGGCATTGGTATATCCTCTCCCTTGGAATATTTACTTGACAAGGTAAAACATTTTAGAAAATCATTTGTGATATTTTTTGTCAAAAAATGGTGCTATTGGGAATTATTTGGGAACATAAGGGAACATAAAACATACCAAGGAAGGTGGAGAGGAAAAACATAAAGGAAGAGGGAAAGGAAGGAAGGTGTGAAAATCAAAAGAAAATTTGCTTCTCCTCCCTGACACACACACACCTGTGCCTTAGGCACGGGGCACACACTAGTTTTTATATATAGAGCTTTGGGATGCACCCACAACTAAGTAATATGGATTGCAAGTAGATACAAGATATATTATATTTACACAACAACACATAAATGTATTAACAATCACTTACACTACCTGTGTGTAAGTGTCACGGGTAAGTGTAATGAGCTCTGTAAGTGTAAATCATTTACACCCACACATCAGGTTCATGTGACATGCCTCTTTACAGTTTACACTCACAACTATGATCAAGACAATGGTCAAGGCCAAGGAAGGAAAAAGGTTGTCAAAGAGATTGCCTGAAAAACATTGTCAAAGAGCTCCCCGCACTTGAATTCCAGGTGGTGAGCCCTACTGGGTGCTGATTTTCTATACGCATGAATTCTATTGAGAAAAACTTGGAAGAACGAGTTTAATTATTTTATTTATAAAATGGTTCCTTTTAGCAAGAAGTCAACCATGACTGTAGCAAAATCAAAAACTGAGAAATAAAGTAATAATAAAAATAATTTTTAAAAATTTACAAAAGGAACTGTCAGGACCCAGCTCCCTCACTTTGTTGTTGTGTTCAAAGAATTTGATCAGTAGGCTACTGGTCGCAGATCTGACTTTGATAAATGTTTGCTGCTTGCACTGGAATTTAGAAATTCGCATCAGCGTCCCGCAGAGTCAAGAAAAAAACGGAAAGAGAAAAAAAACCCCAAAAGAATGTCAAGCTACAAATCCATGATCCGCGTGAGAGATCAACTCGTTGCACTGAGGAATATAAAAGATCACTCGATAATTCGACAAAGTCCGTGCAAGTCTTTGCAGCATTCTGAGTTTTCTGAAGTTCCAAACTTGATCTTTTTCTTTTTTTCTGTCTCTCATGATCTCCTTCTTCCAAAACTTTGTTTATAGAGCAGCTCTCTCGTAGATCATTTCAGGTGGGTTTAAGCAGTTTAGCACTCAAACTAGAGTCAGTACTCATCAGCAGCTTGTTCCAACTCCCAGCAGCTAGCAGCTTGTAGAGCTTGAAATACCCTACACCCACGTCGTCCCAGGATCCTAATGTTACGGCCAAACGTAACAACCATGGCACGGCGGCCGAGACTCTTATCAATCGTGACGGGATTTTTTGGGTTGATGATGACTATGGCACTCCTGAAGGCAACAGAACTGGAAGGTATCGGTGCAGTCAGATTCCATGTATCGGGAGGCCCATTAGTAATCGATGAATCCACTCATTCTGCACCCGCTGCAGCAGCTCATCATCATCATCATCATCATCTTTTCGCCACAGCGCTGACAGACTGCGAACAAGTTGAAGATGATCAATTAGCGGGTGCTAATTTTGCAATCGACAACTATTACATTCATGGAAGATTTGGAGTCGCTGCAGCGCCGGCCACCAGCGAAGAAGAAGATATAAAACAAATCATCGGGCTTGAATCCTCAGCAGCTAGTGTGCAGATCGGCGCCCACGAGGACCGTCATCTTCATGTCGGATTCCACCCTCAAAAGGCAACCAAAAACACTCCAGTACCTGCACCACCATCCGGTAATGGCGGACACAATTAGGGTTTCCGCAGCTGGAAATTGTAGTAAGTCCACGACAGGAAATTTACAGAACTTCCAGAATCTGCCACAGCTTCTAACGATTCCACAAGTTCCATCGATCATAACATATCGAGGCTGCTGCTGCTGCTGCTCTTCAGTAAAGTGCTAGCATGAATTCACAACTGCAATTTCCATTTCGGAATTCGTCCAAAATGCAAATCAAACCAAGCTTTTTTATCATTTTTCACCTAGGCTAACAGCCATTTATAAACCTGGGGTAGTATTAGGCTAAGAGGAGGTGGGTATTGAGATTTATTGCTCATCCCTTTACAAAATCAAGAGTTTTGAATTTTTATTTATTTTTGATAGACCTTTAGCATTTATCTAAAGGAAAAATTTTAATTCACACCTTTTTTGGTTAAATTCACACCCTGGTCGTGCTTGTCTTGTTCTTAGAGCCTGCAGGTCTGCCGCGTTTCTTGACCACGACGTGAAGAAAGGGTGTGAATTGAACCCAAAAAAAGGTGTGAATTTAAACTTTTCCTTATCTAAAACTCCATTCAATTGTCTAGAGCATAATTCATGATTCTTTTCTCCTTGGGTGACAATAATTTGTCCATGGCCGCAGCAACTGCAGGCCTCAAATATACTAGCAGCTCAAATTTAATCATATTTGAATTAAAATTTCGATTAATGGGTACCCATCACGCTCATGGAGTGAGGTATTAGTGTAGGAGAAAATTGAATCCCAGCCGATATCAGCAAGCGATCCATCAATGGCTTGTGATCTCGTCTGTAGGATGATGATCTGCATTCATGAGCACAGCCCTTAATAGATCACTTGCAGTAATGTATAAAACAAAATTGTGGCATGTGCATGTTTCATAGATCAGACTGTACCACAGTTAGGCTACTAATGGCAGAGTACAGTTCAACATTTACAACCAGTAACACGAATACTGTCGCTACTACCACCAATGTTTAGCACAAAATACACAACAAAAGGTGTATTTTGCATAGTTATTCGCCAGCTGTTGAAATTCTGGAAAATTAAATTAAAAACTGCCTAACCTCACTTTTTTACCAAAATAAATATTCAGCAAAGAAGTTCTCAACATCAAGAGTAGGTGGTATGTCAAAACAATTGTGTGCACCTGTGAACATGTGCTTGCTCTCTTAGAGTTGGAGAGTAGGACAAACCTGAGAATTTAGCTCATCAGACTTGCTAGTAAAGAGCTTGCAGGCAGTGGGATTTTCCCAGTATTATCCTTGTTTTTACTTTTGTCAGGTTGATACCAGTGCTTTTTTTTTTTGTGGTGAAATTTTGCAATGTGGGCAAAAAAACAAGTTCTTGGTGAATGGCATTAAGGATTTTGATCAGCAGAATCTGAAAAAACCATCATAATGCAATGACATGGATGGGTGGAATAGCCATCGTGCCAATCAATGATGATCCTAATCACACGTTGCCCACATTGACCAACCCCATTCATTGGATGCCAAAAATATAATTTGCAATAGGTCTCCATCACCATTCCACCCTCTCAAGTGTGGGTCCCATCATTAACGGTAATGAAAACTCAAGAACAAGATTCATCATCAAATTGGACTATGCACAATTTGGGTGGACCAATTTGGGTGTCATGCTAGCCAATTTTGCTTTGTGGTTGGCATTGCAATGCCCATGTTGATTTATAGATTTTGAAATTTATTAAAATGAACTTAGTTTAAAGATATTATCTTGAATATCTACATGATGCACAAAATCGTTTTTTTTTTAAAATTATAAAAGCCATGGACTTTTGAATTCAAAACTCATGGACTATTATCTGTCACAACCATTTCTTTATGGAGTATGATACAGCCCATCAATGTTAGGGATTTGAAATTTGTAAAATATTCTAATACGAAAGCTAAGTGTAAAAAAGAATTAATTGAATTGTAGGATTATTCTTATGGACTTTTGAATGGGCTAATTAGGAGCATTTTTGTATAAGTTCATATCATGTGGAGGAAATCAATATAAACTAGTTGTAATTTCCAATTTTTTATCAGAATTTTGAGTAAATAGGGACTTTGGTTCAATCGAAAATTGATCCACCCACTTGTGCACCTATCCAATAGGGGTGAAGAACAAATGTATTTTCATCCAAACCCAAACAAAACCATGACTTAAACCAAATCCAAGTTTAAGTAATATTAGCTATTTGAATCCCTTCTCCTACTAAACTACCTTGTTATAACCTTGTTTTACTCATTTTTTTTCTTTTTTTTCCCACACACACCTCTCCACACACAAAATACACATTCCTCTCTCCTTTGAAATCCCATTTTCCCTTTAAGTAACCAGTCACTATCAAAATAAATGGCAGCCACCCCAGGGCTAAATCTAACATTTTGAAGGGCCTTGAGTTGTAACCGTCATTGAGAGCTTCCCAACAATATGTCGCACGCCACTTGCATGCAAGGAAATCAAGTCAATTTTCGACTTTTAGTGGTTGAGAGTCAAACTGCCAATTTGACTCCCGACCCTTCTTTTGGCCATAACTTGTGTTTTAAATGTCCAAATGGGTCATGAAAGCCCATTTTAGACATTTAAGTTTCAATAGCTTTCGAATGATATAAAGAACCCCTCAATCCATTAAGTTTTGACCCTTGAAATTTCTCTTTGAACATTCTGGAGTCCACCAAAACTCCAACTCCCAAGGTGGAAGCTCCCTTGGGAGTGTGAGGGTTCACTCCCTCACACTTTCTTTCATTCCCGAGCTTCCTCTCTTAGCCCGCAACCTTGCAAGCCCTTTGCCTTGGTCGCGAGCCCAAGGCTAGGGTTGTGACACTTTACCCCACTAGAAGAAGAGGTCAATGTCCTCATGAACATTTAGAAATTTCATTTTTTTCAATGCAATTGCTTTCATTTGGATCCTTAGCCATCGATTACCAACGTTTGTAGCGGGACCTTGCCTCAAGCTAGCTTAAGCATCCCCAAGTTTCCAAAAAAAATTTGGCAAATCCAAGGGGGGTCTCATAAAAACCCTTAACCTTTACTTTGTCAAAAGACTTAAATTAGCTTAACTGATGAAGCTCTCATTTGGGAGGTAATTGTTCCATCTCTCCCCTCATAAAAAACTCAAGCCAAATCTAATCTTGACCTAAGTAACTTGACATGACTCCTTTCCCAACCTTGCACCTTGATCACAACAATCAAGCCTAATTAAAGGTGTGCCTATCAAGGTACAAAAAGTAACCTTTAGGCTGTGCAAAAACCTAAATCCCAAACTACGCGATTATACATCACAAAGTGGGGACCCCTTTGTATTAGTGCTATTTAAGTGATTTCACAATACTTTTACAAGATGTCCAAGGTTTAGTGCTTTGTTCATGTAAAATAGGCATTGAAACAATTTAGATTGTATTGATTTAATTTTGGTATTGTTTCAATGATAATTGATGTAGCATCATATTTGCATTGTATTTATGTTGTTTGCCATGTTGTATTCACATTATGTCCATATTGTAATGATATTGCATTAGTATTATGATTGTGTTGGATATGCATTTTTAGTTATAAATGATACAATGTTGTTACAATATGGTTACAAACTCTATTATTGTATTGATTATATATTGTATTCATGTTGTCTATATTTTGTATTTATGTTGTACTCATATTTTTTCAACATCGTATTTGCATTGCATGTGCATTGTTGAACATAGGGGATGCAATGTTGCAACAACATAGCTACAAACTAGCAAACTAGATATTCAATATTGACTCAATGTTGTATTCTTGTTGTTTATGTTATTGTATTTATGTTATAATCATACTTTCCCAACATTGTATTTGTATTGTTTGTGTGTTGTTGAAGGTAGGTGATGCAATGTTGCAACAACACAGTTGCAAATCACTGATCCATCAGTGATACTATAAATCAATTGATAGTACCACTGATGGATCAATGATTGATCAGTCTATAAACCAAAATGGATTGAAATTAAGCACTGCACCTATTTTCATGACTATCCATACCATGACTCCCTGCATAATACAGCTCGGCTAGTTGTACAAATTCATAGACCTAAAGCAAGCACATAATTTCTGAATGAGAAGACAGCCATTTGCAGCTCACGCGTCTGAAAAAGCACAACATTTCTAAGAACTTGATTTTCCGATCAAAGTTTGAGATAGAGTGTACTGAGGGAATGGAAGATGTGCTGCCCACTCAATCAAGGAATAGGTTGTAAGTATATGAAATTTGATTTGACGGAAGAAAGTTAACAGCAAATAGTAAGGGAGAAAAGCCTTTAATTATTGCAGTTGGAAAGAAGGTAGCAACTTCCTTAATTGTAGCTCGCATCTGTCACCGATTCCATATAACACACTTAATCCAACATAAGAGTCAGAGCTCCTAAGCCAACATGGATTTAACTTCCAAGAGTGAGTGAGAAAAAGACCCTTAAAAAACAGTCGTCAGCTGTTGAAGCAGTGGTGGCACACCTTCATCCACCAACATGCAATAGTTATGACAAAAATACGATTTCACAAAAGGTACCCTAGAGAAGTATCAGAACCAAGAAGAGTGCATGGCATTTCTGAGAAGGAAGCTTTATCTGGAAATGCATGTGAATGCTGACATACGTCATCTGACACATAGGCTCGATCAGGGTCCTCCACAATTGGTGAAAGAGTGCCATCGTAATCTAAGAACACAACCACTTGCTTGGCCTTAGCCTCCACCATCAAGTCTTCGAACATGCTCAGGGCTCATGGATGCTTCTTCTGCAAATATATACAAAACATTGTTAATTCATAATAGTTCAATCCTTCAGTCAAGTAGTTATACTTTTCAATCAGCATTCTTCCATATCTTAACTAGCAGGTATCCACAGTGACACTTATGTCAACAAGGACTCAAGAAGCAGACTCAAAAACCAGATGAAAAACTCCATGAGAGTGTGGCTAGCAATTATGAAGGAATAAATGTACAGAAGAAGCCCAACCATTGCAACTCCCTATCTACCATCCAAATCTTCACTTGAAGGTTTTGAAGTTCTTGTTGCTTACAAGCCAAGCTACATATTTTGCTGCCTCCATGTCATATGATTCAGGAGTATCTCCATGAAGAGAATGGAACTGGGGAGGAGACTGAACTTTCATGGCATCTAGCCATGTGACCAAATGTCCCTTGTCTGTAACATATGGATTGTGTTTCTCTTGCAAGACAATGGGAATGGGCTATGAAGACACAGAGCTTGCATGTGAGCTTGCAACTGTGGCCTTTGAAGGAGAAGTAGACAACATCAATGTTGCTGAAGGACAGGAGGTGTTTGAAGGTTCTGCACAAACAGTTGCTCGCTTGGATCCCAGGGTCAAGCCACCAACCAAACTCTCTCCTACGTTGGAAAAGCTTGCCCAAATAAGCACTGCTTCCCTGTCTTGGCAATCCTCGTGCTTGAACAGAGTGTCAAGACTCTCACCCACCTCCCTGACCTTTAACACCATTTCAATTTCTACCATTCGTCTGCAAGGGGCACAAGTGTGTCTAGGGTTCTGCTCTTCCCACTAAAAGCTGACAGAGTGCAAAAGTCATTTTATATATTTGTCAGGGCCTAGGATCAAGGAGGTGAAATCAATGGATCTGAACTAGCTGCTCTGCATACCATTTTCCAACTGGTATGATTAACAAGCAGCAGCACTCAGCACCATCTGCATTGTAACATCAATTGTCCGTAACAGATCTACGAATGCTTGAAAATGTGTGCATGTGCCATCAACTCCCTGAATGTCATCCCATGGGGTGTTACTGGATGTGGCCTGAGTACTGCTTGAAGTGACAGTTCTTCATTGCAAAGCAAAATCCTTGCCCACCACCATCTGCCAGTGGTCCTTTCAATATTTGCTTTGGTTGAAAGACTTGCTCTCAATTGCTGCAAGCCACAGAAGGCAAATTAGAAGGTGCCTGAAAAGAAGAAAAAGGTTATAACCGCAGCTCCCAATGAGATGCAAAGACTGATCATTCACAGACCAACAATTTACAGATTCTCATGAAAGGAGCACAAATAGGTATGTCAGGAGACATGATCTCAACCTTGACCTCATTTTGTTGCAACTGCAAAAACAACTACTGTCAAAATTTGAAACCCTAGTACTTTGGAGGGTGCATGAAATGGATTAGACACAGAAACTTAAGAGTGGCTGACTCCTGGAAAGCAAGATTAGGGGTTATAAGCGTCGCGATACCATGCCATACGCAGCAGCAATCTCTCATGACTTTCACAATTGAAGGGACCCCACATTATACCAGAGTTGCACACCTACTTCATGAGCAACAACTTCCTATATGCAATTCCAATCATAGAGGAAGTGCAAATGTTTGACTATATTCAAAATAACGACGTGAGAAAAAATTATATTGCCACGCAAGGGCCTGGGGTTATTCCGAAATCCGAACTTCTGAAAGGAGACTTTCTTTCAGCAGTGCAATGGTCAAATCCAGATCCAGATCCTACGTAGTACTATACCAGGAACTATCTATCGACACTGGACAAACAATCTTTCAACAACAGAATCTACTACAGCGAAGGAATTGTCTTCAGAGATCCTAATTTGTGTGCAGCAGCTTCGGGTATAAACGAACAACCACTTGCAAAATTGGTTCAAGGTGAAGAAGAAAAAGCACAAGCCAGTTTTGCTAAATTTCCACACAAGAAAATATGCGAAGTGCTGGAAAGCATTCTTTGATCTAATTTCGTTTTTTTGTTTGTTGTCCTAGAAAATTAATGTTGAACACTGAACTCCTACCATAATAAACGCAGCTTTGCTCAATGTAATTTCCAACAAAGCATGGAAGCAATAATATTCATCAACATCATGTATGTCATCACCAACAGTGCAGGCCAAAGAGTTTTTCTCGAAGAGGTCTTCAGAAAGAAATGCACACAAAATGTCAAGCCACAAGGATGTATATCTCTTGCGAACAAAAGAATCTCTCTCCACTGATGATGCCACACCGCTTGTGCCTCTTTTTCAATAAAACTATTGGACATAACCTGACCATCCATGACACAAGAATCCCTATCCTCGGATGTGAAACAGCCAGTTCTAGCTAGATGTGCTACCAGAAAGCAACATCTAGCAATGATGCAAACCACTGGTGATCCGAACCTTCCCTGGCAGAAAACCAAATGACAGATGCTCGACAAACTCCCTCACCAAGGCTGATAATAATGCCTTGATGGTTTCAAAGAAAATCAAAGAAAATCGAGTGAAGAAAGTATGTGATTGATGTACCTGAGACTCGAATGCTGCCTGGCATTTTAAGCTGGTGTTCCAGCAGCAGCTCCGGGGTTGCTGCCCGCCCCCGCGCCCCCTTTGGCGATGATAATAGTCGGAAATACACCACCAAAATTGCCGTCTGTGGAATCTTCTTGTTCGTGGGCTTCAAAGTGCATCGGAATAGCTTTGCCATTGCGGTGCAAGAGAAAGCAAAATTCTACCACGAACACGCGCTAGTTTTGGAGCTCTTCGTAGACGAAGGGAGAGAGACGACCACGACCGAGAGAAGGGAGACGATAGGGACGGAAGGGAAACCCCAAGTCCAACCCTACTCAAGTTAACGTTAACTCTTCTAGATACCGTTTGGACCAGTTGTTCGGCGGGTACCTCTGGTTCCTTTTCCGGTTAAAGATTGCTTTGACAATCTTTTCCGATTGTCAAAGCAATCCCAATGCTAACTCAATACATATTGTTATAGTGCCATCAACATATTGTATCAATGACCATATTAGCATTGAATCTTCAACATATAGTCATCAATTTGATGACTTATTAATGTATGTTGTGTCAATGTTGGTCATATTTTTTTCATTGATTTAATATTGATATGATGTTAAATGTTTTAGTATTATATCAATGTCATTTCAGGACATGTTGTTATAATGTCATTTAACATCATATCAATGATTGTATCAACATTGAACGTTGAACATATTGTTAAGGTGTTGTAAAAGCACTCATACGAAGAGGGGGCAAGTTTGTGATGTAGTACGCGAATGGGGTCATGACTTCCCACATTGGCCACCATTACCAACTAACCTTTTAGGATGCATTTTGAGCATGTGCGCATCCCCACCAACTCACCTTGCTTACCTCTTCTTTTCGGGCTAAGGTTTCTTTTAGTCCCAATATGGGAGTCCGATTTTGATTTGGGCTTACGCAAGAAAATTCCATTTATCCATGCCATTTAACAAACTATTTAGTAATACTCATTATGTTCGTGATGCAATCTCTTAGGAGTCTTTAGCCTTTATTTCATTTACAACTTAATGTGGTACATTTGTGTAATTCCTCGCCCCACTAGAGAAAGGTGATGTTTTCATCACATTCTATGTTTCTTTTGCTTCTTTGCTGGTCTATTATAGAATTATTCTATGGCTTCTTAGGCATGTTCCATATCTGACTCATTCATCCAAGATGCCTCTATTGGATGGTATCCTTTCCACTTGACCAAGTACTCCCACTCTCGCCCCCTTAGTTGCTTTGACTTGAACATAACCTCCATTTCGAATTCTGGTTCATTATGGATGAAGGCCTTGAGTTGTGCTCTCGATTAGGCCTTGAGGTGTCACGAGAGTTTGGCTTCAAAAACATAACATGAAATGTGGGATAAACTCTAAGGTTTTCTGGTAATTCTAATTTGTAAATGTCGGGGAATTTCTTTTCCAACACTTTGAATGGACCCAAATATGGGCCCAAAAACTTGTGGCTTAAACCTTCTAGCAACTGGAAATTTTTTATGTTCAACCACACTTCGTCTCCTTTCTTCAAAATTCACCTTTTTTCGGGACTTGTTCACAAAATACTTGTATTATTTGTGCGCCTTTTCAAGATTAGCCTTAGTCATTTCCCACAGGTGTCGCCTTTCTTCATCAAATTGTGTCACCAATGGACTTTCTCATTTGCATCACTTGGGGGTTGCCCATGTGCAACCCACATCATAGCCACAATTAGTGACTTGCCCATCACCATTTGAAAAGGGGTGGTCCCCGTTGTTGAATGCTCCGAATTATTGTAGCAAAACTCGGCCAACTCTAAATGGTCCACCCAATCTTGTTGATCCGCCACCACATAATTCTTTAAGAATTGTTGGATGACCAAGTTCACTCTCTCGGTTTATCCATCCCTTTGGGGTCGGAATGAAATGCTCATCTTGAGCTTCGACCCCATGCACTTCCACAAGGATCACAAAAACTTACTTGTGAACTTTGGGTCTCGATCCGACTCAATGTCCTTTGGAAGGCCATGATGCTTGAACACGTGTGTAAAGATCAACCTTCCTATCTCTTGGGCCATGGCACTTTCCTTGGTGGGAATGAAATGTGCCATCTTGTTAAATCGATCCAGCACCACCATGATCGATCAAATCCCATTGATGGTGCCAAACTGTTACAACCCTAACCTTGGGCTTACAACCAAGGCAAAGGCTTGCAAGGTTGTGAGCCAAAAGAAGAAGCCGGGGAGTGAAAAAAAGTGTGAAGGAATGAACCTTCACACTCCCAAGGGAGCTTCCACCTTAGGAGTTAGAGTCCCGATGGACTCTTGAATGTTCAGTACGCAATTGCAGGGGCCAAAACCCAATGAATTGAAAAAAAATTATACCATTGGAAAGCTATTGAAACTTAGATGTATAAGTATGCTCACATGACCCATTTGGACATCTAAAACACAAGTTATGGCCAAAAGAAGAGTCGAAAGTCAAATTGGCAACTTGACTTCCGACCACTAAAAGTTGGAAATCAACCCGATTCCCTTGTGTGCAGGAGGTGTGCGACATATCATTGAAAAGCTCTCAATGAGGGTTATAACTTTGCTTTAGACCTCATCTCAATCGGAGGTTTGCATGCAAAGTTATGGGGCCTCAAAGTTACAAGAGTCCCAACTTTGGCAATTTCAGGACTCCCATTTGAGAGTCCTGGGACAAAATGTCATTTGGATGTGGGCCTTGTGGAAAGGTACAAAATATAAGGGGGAAGGTGGTGGTTGCCCCCAAGTCTAAGCCATGGTGAGTCTTGTGAATTTAAATTTGCCCGTGGTTCGTCTTAGCACCAAAAGTGCTGCAACTTTGCACTAACTAACTTGTTGGTTGATTTTATGCAGGTCCGTGTGAGTGATTAAGTGCTTATCAATCTTCCTAGTCCCATCGTGGAGCTCTAGCATGCCCTTCTAACCCCAAAGTGTTACGAACCAAAGAGCGTGCCCATAACTCCTTGTTTTTCCGTGGTTTTCACTTCAAACTCATATTTGAATCTATCAAGGAGCTTGGGAGTGCGTCACAAACTCACCATGAAATCCATGGACACACTTTCCACTGCCCTTCAGGAATCGATAATGGTTGCAACGATCCTACATGTTTTTTATTGAATGTACGATTTTATTAGCAAGTCAAACAAGTTTTCACATATTCCTATGCATTATCCTTCAAATTAAACCAATAATAGGACTTCTTGAGGACCGTTGTGGTGCACTTTGCACCACCATGGCAAATAAGTGGCCCATCATGGCACTCCTTCAAAATCACATCCCTAAGCTTCTTTTCCGGAACATAAAGCTGGATTTCTTTATACCATAATAGTCCATTTTGCAAATGGAAGTGTGACTTGATTCCCTTTTGAATGTTTTGCTTCAACTCCTTAGCAAGCTCGTCACAGCAGCTCGCTAGTCAAACTTCCTTTTGAAATTTTGTTTCCCCCACATACACCGCTTTCAGTTAGTGTTTTCGACTTAGTGCTTCGAGCACCATGTTTTCCTTCCTGAGCTTATGTCAAATGTCCACATTGAACAAGGCTAATGTGTCTTGCCATCTCAATTGTTTTGATGACAACTTTGGTTGAATGGTGAAATATTTCAAAGTGACGTTATTAGTCCACACCATCACATCTTTGGAGCTTATGTAATGGCCCCAAGTCTTGAGACAATGTATCACGACCCACATTTCCTTTTCATGTGTTGGCCACCTTCATTCCATTTCACTCAACTTTTAAACTCTCAAACATCACCAGCCTTCCATCTTGCACTAAGACTCCTCCAATTGCAAAGTCGGAAGCATTAAAGTAGATCTCAAAATTAGATAACTTCAACATTAATGTTTTCACCAAATTGTTTTTCAAGGTTTCAAAGGTTTCAGTGCATGCTTCATTCCATTCATAAATTCCATATGACTTTTTCAAAAGGTTTGTTAAAGGTGTGGCTATTTTCGCAAAAGAATTTATGAATTTACAATAATAGGAGGGCAATCCTAAAAAGGATCTTATGGTCGAAACCGACCTAGGTGGTTCCCAATCCAAAATTGCCTTCACCTTGTGGTCATCCATTTTCAAGCCTTTTTAAATGATCTTATATCCAAGGAAATCCACTTCCTCCACCCCAAATTCACATTTCTCAAGCTTAGCATACAATTTGTTTTCTCTCAACCTTTGGAACACCTTCTGAAGATGTTTCACATGCTTCTCCATAAAATCACTATAGACCAAAATGTCGTTTATGTATATGACTATGAAGTCATCATACCATTCTTAGAAAATGTCATTCATGAGAGTGCAAAATGTGGTGGGTGCATTGGTGAGTCCAAAAGGCATCACTAAGAACTTATATGAGCCATACCTTGTGTGACAAGTGGTCTTTTCTTCATCCCCTTTTGTAATTCGAATTTGGTAATACTCGGAGCATATGTCAATCTTATTAAACATTTTAACTTGCAAAAGTCGATCGAACAAATCACCAATCCAAGGTAATGGGTATTGATTCTTCACTATCACCTTGTTGAGCGCTCTATAATCCACACACATCCTCAATGTCCCATCCTTCTTGTGAACAAAAAGGACAAGTGCCCCATATGGTGACTTGTTAGCTTTTATGTATCCCTTTGCGAAGAGTTCCTCAAGTTGAACTTTAAATTCCTTCAATTTTTCATGATTCCTTCGACATGGGATTTTGGCAAGAGGTGCCATTCCCGGGATCACTTCGATTACATGGTTAATTCATCTTCTCGGGGGCAACTTGTCAGGTAACTCTTCGGGCATCACAAAAGAGATTTCATCCAAGACTCGTTTAATGCACTTGGGAGAACTCACCAAGTTGTAAACTTCCTTTAACTCAACCTCATCCAACACATGCATCACACACAACATGCCATAGCTTGCCATGTATTCCTTTTCCAAGGTTTTTCCTAACATCAAGTGGATGGTCGATCTACCCACACTAGGCATTTCGTATGCCTTCACCCAAACAACCCCATTCTTGGATGGGATTCTAACTAGCCTATTGTGCCTTTCTATGAACACATTATTACGGGTGATAAATTTCATTCCAAAAATGCAATCCATGTCGCAACCCCACTTTGAGGCAAGTGTGAATATGAGACTTACACTCCCAAAAATGGGAATTTGGAGTCCTCCGGGACTTCCACAACTTCAGAGTTCCATTATAGAAGTCAAAACACCTTGCCTTGGGGTATTTTTTATACCGTTGGAAAGGCCTTGAAGTGTAGATGTCGAAAATGGCCTTGCATGAGCCATTTGGACATTTGCAGCATAAGTTATGGTTGAAAGAAGGGCCAAAAGTTAAATTGGCAATTTGACTCCCGACCACAAAAAGTCGGGAATCGACCCAACCTTAATGGGTGCAGATAAAGTGCGACATGCCGTTGGAAAGATCTTGAGAATAGCTACAATATTACTTTAGACCTCATCCTAATCCGAGGTCTGAGCCGGGAGTTATGAGCTCCCAAAGTCCTAAGAGTCCAAACATAGACAGTTTCAGGACTCCTACTTGGGAGTCCTGGGAATAAAAGCCATTTCGGATGTGGGTGCCACGAAGCAATGCAAAGAATAATATATGGGGGAAGGTGGTGGCTTCCTCCGAGTCCGAGCCGTGGTGAATCAAGTGAGTCCAAGGTCGCCCGTGGCTTGTCCCAACACCAAAAGGGTGCAAAATGAATTCTAACCAACTTGTGGTTGGTCTTGGATGCATGACCGAATAACTAAGTAATTTGACCCTCTTCTTAGTCTAATCCTGGAGCTTTCAGCACGCCCCCTCTCACCCCCCCTTTAGTGCTAGAAGCTAGGAGCGACACCAGGTCCCATTTACTTCTGCCTTTGACATAGTTGGACTCTTTTGAGTCTAACAAGGGATTTGGGGGTGCGTCAATCCATCCCCCCTAATGTGGAAACTAACAAGTCCACCTTTCCTTTCCAATTCCCTAGTTGAAAAGGCACATCTTTTGCTTGCAATGTGATGGGATGGGGAACCCCATTCACAAAGTGCACCTCAATGGGTGCCTTGAGCTCCTCCAACTAAAACTCCATTCTTTTGGCACTCTTTTAGGTTATGAAGTTGTGGGAAGATCTTATGTCCAAAAGACATAACACATCCCACTTAGAAACCTTCCTTTTTAAGAAAATGAGGTGATTACATTTGTCTTAACTAGGTTGGCAATAAGGGCAATTACCTTAGAACCCCCATTCTTTTATTTGGATTTGGGGCAATCTTTGGAGTAGTGCCCCACTTCATTGCAGTTGAAACACGTTCCTTTGGGTTTCCCACTAGTATCCCCCTTAGGTTGGTTAGCTTTAAAAGGAACCCCCTTTTTAATGAAATTTCCTTTGGGTTTGAAACCCGAGCCTTAAAATTGTTTAGGTTTTTCCCCCTTTAAGGTGGCTTGCCCTCGATTCCATTCCCCTTCATGGTGTGCCTTCTTGTGAAGGCACTTGTTATCCTTCTTAAACCCAAACTTTTCACCCCATCCCACATTCGAAAAGCTTTCCACTTTCATGATGGCTTCAAATAATGAAGCGGGCCAATTTTCCTCAAGCTTGCACTTGACCTAAGTCGGAAGTCCCATCACAAAATGGCACATGCAATCTAGCTCATGCATATACCGAATCTCAAACATGAGTTTGAAATATGCCTTCACATATTGGTGCAAGTTGTTGTTTATTGCATTCACAAGGTCACAGAGTTTGCATCTTGATATGTAATCGAAATTTTTTGAGATGAATTCTAACTGAATGTGTTATTTGAAGAATTCCCATGTGTAGCCATGGGTTTTCCTTTCCTCTTGCCTTATTGTCCTCCACCATGTGGGGGCATAGCCCTTCAAATAAGATTAAGCAAGTTCCATGGACGAAGGTTGCCCAACCTTGGCAACATGAAGGTAATCATCCATCTTCACAAACCAAGCATCCACAACCTTTCAATTTCAAACCCCATCAAAATTCCCAGGCTTAGCAGGCTTGAATCCCACACCTTTTAACAATCCTCCTTTGAGGGCCACAACCAACTTAGTGAAATCGAGCCTATTCATTTTGAGTAGAACCTCCAATTGTTCTAAGGTGGAGAGGACTGTAGTTGGTTGCTCCTCTTCATTTTCATGGTCATCGTGGTTGTCACAGTCTCCTTGATTTTCAAAATCCTCTTGTTCCTCCTCCCTTATGGCTTTCGATGGAACATCTAAGTCTTGGGTGGGTTTTTCCACCATGGTCTCTTGTATTGGCTTACGGGTTTTCTTTGGTGCGATCGGAACTCCCCAATGAGTGGATCAAGCTCTACCGAAACTTTAATACCATGTGACGCGCTCCCGAGCTCCTTAATGGATTCAAATGTGAATCTAAACTGAAAACAATGGAAGAGCAAAGAGTTGGGGCACATTCCTTGGCTCACAACACTTTGGGGGTAGAGGGGCATGCTAGAGCTTTGGGATGGGACTAGGAAGAGTGACAAGCATCAACTATTCACACGAACCTACACAAAACCAAACAGAAGGTGGTTAGTGCATAGTTTGAACATTTTTGGTGCTAAGATGAATCACGGGCAACCTCGGATTCATAGGACTCACCACAACCTAGACTTGGGGGAAGCCACCACCTTCCCCCATATAGTATACTTTGTGCCTCTCCACAAGGCCCACATCCAAATGGCCTTTGGGAGTCCCGAAAGTCGCAAAGTTGGGATTCCCGCAACTTTGGGGCCTCATAACTTTGTGTGTAGACCTCCGATTGAGATGCAACCAAAAGCAAAGTTGTAACCATCATTAAGAGCTTTCCAATGATATGTCGCATGCCACCTGCACACAAGGAAATTGAGTCAATTCTTGACTTTTAATGGTCAAGAGTCAAACTGCCAATTTGACTCATGGCCCTTCTTTTGGCCATAACTTGTGTTTTAGATGTTTAAATGGGTCATGCGAACCCATTTCAGACATCAAAGTTTCAATAGCTTTCTAATGGTATAAAAAAATCTTTAATCCATTAGGTTTTAACCCCTGAAATTGTTCTCTAAACATTCGAGAGCCCACCAGGACTCTAACTCCCAAGGTGGAAGCTCCCTTGGGAGTGTGAGGGTTCATTCCCTCACACTTTCTTTCACTCCCAGGCTTCCTTTCTTGGCCCACAACCTTGCAAACCCTTGCCTTGGTCGCGAGCCAAGGCTAATGTTGCGACATAAGTCCCATCTAATGTTTTTTATTCATACCTTTAACCTTCAATGATCAAAACCAATTAATGCCCATAAAATTGTATTTGGTTTGTTTTGAATATAATTGATTGATTTTGTTTTACTAATTTTCTATGGATGTTCAAGACAAGCATTCCAACTTATTTTCAATGTTTTAAATTTGATTCAAATTTTTTAAAATTCCAATTGGACGAACATCTCCTAATTTTTGTAAGTTATTTATTCATGTTTATTTTGCCCACCAAAGGTCCACACAAGCATTTTCATGAACATATCTTACTACCACCAAAAATTTGTTCATTCTTAGTGTGAAGATGTCTTATGGGATAGTTGTAAGTTATGGTGGATCATTTTTTTGGTCTTTATGTACTTTCTACAAAACGTATTATATTCAAATGCCACAAACACATTATAAAATCATCAATTTGATAATAATATTTATGGATTAAGATTACAAACATGAATAAAAATATTTATAAAAGGGTGAAATTCAATAAACATACACTAATCATATATTAATAGACTTTTAAAATGGACATATGGATTTGGTTTGGATTTTGCATTAACATTCAAATACATTTTTTACTACGATTTCATCTCAATATTTTTTATAAGGACTCAATATATGATACATGATGGGGAAAAAAAATATGGATTGAAAAACATCACAACAAAAATTTTAACCAACAAATAACTATGAACTTTTAATGAATAAATTTGAACCTTATTTTCAAAAGTCCCTATCTTGGTCATTTTTCATTAAATTGATAATTTTTCCGCCTAACATGTATGTCAAAGAGTTGTCTAGATGGGCATCCTTTCTTATGGACTTTATTAGTTGATTAATCACCATTGAAGGCCCACTCAACATTGGTTTTAGATTGCTTTTCCATTTTAAGGTGGATCAAAAGTGGTAAATTTTGGAGTCAACATTTTTTTTTCATCATTTTTAATGCAAATATTTGATGTTTTGGGAATGAAAATTAGTGCATTTGAAAGTCAAAGGTAAGAAGAATACCTAGACCCTAAACTTACAAGTTTTCAAATTATGACATGTGCTCCAATTTAATTAGCTAGGGGAAAAATTAAAAGAAAAAACATGGGTTTATTCAAATTTTATAATTGGAAAATGTTATGTTGAGTAACAATTTCATTTTTTACAAAACAACATATTTCAATTTTTCCATTTCGATAAATTATGGACTTTCTAAACTATTGATAATCTTACATAAACTTAATAAATTAAAATATAAAATTTAATTACAAACCCTCGTTTTAGGATTACAATATCTCATAATCATACTAAGAAAAAAAATCAACAATTAAAACATTTTCATTATGTAATAAATGTCCATAACATTATTTTTGGACTATGATCAAAAGATATTGTATCATTTGAAAAGTCCACCTTGTAATGAAATGATGGCATTTTATCTACATTTTTTTAAATTTGATTTTTCAAGTGTTATAGTTTAATTAAATCATTCCCTTTTAAAAATTTGAATCAAACCTCAACACATTTTATACCAAACTTAAAGGAATCCCCATAGAAATTGCCCTTGCCACACCAAAAAATGGACTATCTACTTTGCAACCACCCTCTAATCTTTAAATATGGACTTTTGGGATCGGGACTCTTGCCACTTTTGAACCACCCTAACTTGTAACTACCCTATGTTATTTTTGACAAAATGATGGTTTGTAAGGGAATCATCATGTGAGGGGGAACAATATTGACATCAACAAAGAAAAAAACAAGAGTTGGGGTGCAACATCTTCTTTTTAAAGTAATGTTCAAAAACATTATATTGTAATTTTATATGTTGTTGAAAGATGTTATGCAAGTTCTTCCTTTGCTAATGCCACAAATATTTGTTGATCAATTTGTTTTCATTTGGGGACATGAACAATGCAAAAGGATATTGGGTCAATATTGTTCATTTAAAGAACATATTATTATCTTAAGGATTTGGAACATTTGTATTTTGTATTTTGCATGTTGACTACCCTATGGGAAAGAAGACCAAACATTGTTCATTGACAATGAACCAAACAAGGCCTTTCAAAATTCCAAGTGTAATAGTCTTTTCATAAGTTGGCAAGGAATAAGGTTTAATGGTTGGATATTACATCCCATGTGCGACTAGAATGTTCATTGGATTGCCATTGGCGAGGACAATTGACATCCATTATGAAATCATTGTCAAATATTTTAAGCCCTATTTGACTTTTTTACCAAATTATTTTTGGTTTATACAATATATGAAGAGTGATAATGGGATGTCAAATTACTCTTGACATCCTTTAGGTATCACTCTCTACCTTATTATTAGAAAAAAACTCATTTCATGTGTTCTCATACTTCACCTTTGAATTATGTCTACTTATCACAAAGAATCATTGAGTTTTGCTTGTAGTTGGTTTGGATTATTGCAACTCTAAAAAGTCCGATCGTATTTTTATTTCGAAATTTTGTTGATGTAGTTCCCTATCTACCTATATGTTGATTATACTAATATTAGTATGTTAGCAATTGATGAATTTATTTGGCTTTGTAAGTCCAAGTTTCTTATTATTTAGTTGAAATGAAAATTTAATGCATTGTATATGTAATACATTTTATTTTAAATGATTGATGTTTGATTATTATTCTATTACTTTGATTTTTTTTTAATTAAATCGTTTTTGGCATGTATCTTTGTTTTCTACCTTTTGAGTTTTCATTTTTCAATATTCATCACCTAGTGAACACCAAGTATTACTTCAATTTTTTTTTCATTTCATTTTTACACTTATGTGATTTCCATAATATTCAAGTTAACCTTCCTTTTCTCTAATGTGATTTTTTTGATCCTTCGGATGAAATCACATTCAAATGAACTTGGGACACTAAGGTAAAAGACCTTTTTCAAGGATTGCACATGACACATGTCATTCTTACATTGGTTTATAATTTATAATTTAATATTTTGAATACCTCACTTCGCACTACATTTTAGATATAAATACATTTTGATTAAAAATTGATTTTATATCATGTATATTATACATTCATGCCTTTTATCACATATATATGAACAACTTTTGGATGCAAATACGTAGATAAAAGCCAATGGGATTACTTTATAAAAGCACTATGAGTCCATTTTAATATTTTTTCATTTTTTCATATGAAAGAATTTTTGAATGAAATCTTTTGCAACTTGTTATTAAAAATATATATAGTTGCCCCATTAGATCACATGTTTTGTGTTAATCATTTTTGAATAAATATGAATTTTTCAAAGTGTGTAAATTCTACTAGATTTTACATTTCATTTTGAATATTTATCATAATTTTGAATCATACCAAAATATGCTAATTACTTTAGTTCTTTTTTTCATATATCATAAAATACAACTTTGTTCTGTATGTCATGCACATTACACCCTATTTACATGTGGTAAAAAACTTTTAAAGTTTTAAAATTTTGAAAAAGACTTGAATTTCTAGTATTTTAAAGTTTCATATCTTTTAAATTTTGATTATTTTTTGAACTTGAATTTAAATTCCTCAACTTTCATATTAGTCATTTAGCACAACTTGGAATTATTAACATAAATTTAAAATGTAAAAAGAAAAACATATGTTAAAAAGTTCATAGTTTTCACCATTATCTGACATGGTTTTTGGCCCTTATCTTTATACTCGCACCCTTTTATTAAAGCCACATTTTCAAAATCCATAATTTTCAAGGTCAAAAACACTTTTGAACCAAATGTGCTCAAATAGATTATATAAAAAAAAATTGATTAGTTCAAGTCCTTTGGCCCTTCTAATCATCAATGTTAAAATCCTCTCTAATTTTCAAAAGGAATGGTGTACATTTGGTAGAACAAAAAGACATTTGAAAAAAACAAAGATTTTCCACTCTTGAAGTTTGAGTGCTTTGAACATGAAAAAACATTTTTGATTTGTGTCAAGCTTTGAGCATGTAAACTTTGCAATTAATGGAAAATATTCCAAAATATTTATGACAATCCAAATTATTCTTTTTCCCTTGTGATCTTTCAAAGATATAAAAATGTAGTTTTAAAAAGTGTCCACTCACTTGGGTGGCTCCTTTGACTATGATTTTACCCCTCAACAATAATGTTTTGCATTTAGCCTATTGACCACTAAGTTCAATTTGCAATTTCAATTTTTTTTAAATTGTCCAAATTGTTTTAAGTTATTTTTGGACTATTCTAAAGTCTAAAATTTATTAAATATATGTTAATTTCTTATCAATTAATATTGAATGGGGACTTTGGGGCTTATGTGGGGGTGGACTTGAAGGGCTAGTTTGTTGTAAAGATAATAAAGTTGGATAATTACATAACAAACTTGAAGATTTCATGTTTATGAATTGAAACCTTGTTTTATAATTATAATTGAAATATGAAGGATGTTTAATTTGCAATTTGGTGTTTGAAAAAATTTCATAGATATTTTGAAAAAAAACTTGATGAATATTTTGTGCCAAATGTTTTTTTTGATAGAAAAGAACCTAGATATCACAGAAATGTAACAATTACATGTCTTCAATTATATAACGCCATTTGTTTATGCACACCCTTTGTCATCAAAGGTTTTCCAATACTAATTTCAAAAATATTGTAAAAGTCCCTGTTTGGGAGATTTCAATTTAACAGATTAAGAAAACAAACAAACAACCTTCCCTAATTGATAAATTCCCCTATTATCTTATTTCAATTACTACTTACTTTTCAAATTTCCAATGGAAAGTTGACCATCAAGTAGGTTATCGACCGTGCATTCTAAAGTAAATTAGACAAACTATCAAATTCCCTTATAACCTAACCTTTACCTCAATTAAACACATATTTTCCCAAGTGTGAATGCAATGGATTGTCTAAGAAACAAGGTTACAAAAGAAAGTTCCAATCGAAAGAAGTGATCTGTAATGTTGCACCACACTTTCTTTAATAAATATCACAATCGAAAGTTCAACCATAAGCATATCATGTTATACATTTCTATGACACCTAAATGTAATGACAAGCATTTAGTTACCAATTCCCTTTTTACTTCAAAGTTTCATGGCAAATATTATAGTGGTTTCAAATTCTCATCTGCAAATTAGGTATGAAGTCAATATCATGGACTGGTCACCAAACAATTGGGACATCAATTAGAAGATAAACCTAGGTTCAAAAGGTTTTTTTAAATCTAGAAAAACTTTTCAAGCTATTAAGGTGCATAATAATGTTGGGCAGGTACTTGCTTTGGTAGGTAAAAATCTTTGGTTCCAATTCTAATTTTAAGGACCCAAACTAGAACCTAAAAAAAGGTTAAAGAACTTAGGAAAAATCAAACCCACCAAAATGCCAAGTAAGGGGAACCCATTTAAGAATCTACCATCCAATTCCTATTTGGGCAAAAAGGGGACCAAACTTGATAGGTTAATTTTAGCTTTCAAAACTTTTAAACTTGATTTAGAAGGTTGGTTTTGGAATAAATGCTACTACAAAATCACGGGTGTAATTCATTAGTCCCCATTCACTAGACTAATGAATTCACTACATCCCCATTAAGTCCCATTCACTAGGACTAGTGAAGTCATTCAAAATCTAGTGAAATCACTTGGCACACAAGGACACATTTTATTGCAATGAAGGTTCAATATAAAAGCAAATTGGTTTTTCTTTAAAATGTTAGTTTCAATTTTTCTCTATGGCATAAAAGTTCAAGTTTCAAGTTTTGAATGTGTTATATCCATTGCCATCATGCCACTCTCGAAACATCTCCATCATATTTTTTTTTTGCAACTCCTCTTTCCTTTTCTCTTTATGTTTTTCTTACGTTCACTTTCTATCATTTTTTGCTACAAATATCTCCATTTTTCTTTTGCTAGCACTTGTTCCACCACTTTTATTATGTGGTTCTTTTTCCATTGTGATTTGCTATTCACAACTTGTTACTCACAAGGTTGCTAGTTGTTCATGCATTTTAATGTTTATTGTTTACGGTTTTTTTTGTCATTATTCATCAAATTCAATTGTTTGTTGTTGCTCATCATGTTCAATTGTTTACCACTCATCTTGTTATGTTCAGTTCTTCGTCATTATATTTTGTTCATGTATGTTTTCATTGCTCATTCTTTTGGTTGTTGTTCATCACTCATGTGCTTTGGCTGTTGCATGTCCTTCAAATGTGTAGTTGTTGCAAATGTCACTTTGGTTGTTTGCTACTCATCATTCATGCATTTTGGTTGCTGTTCATCATTCAAGCTTTACAATTGTTGTTCATTGCTCAAGAATGTTTGTTGTTGTTGCTATTTTTTTGTTTGGTTACTTCTTGCTTATCACTTTAATTGGTTGTTATTGAAGTGTTTTGGTTGTTGTTCATCACTCAAAAAGCTATTCATCATTCAAGTGCACTCGGTGTTGTTGTTTTCCAATTTGATAACTTAATATTTTAAAACACTTTGGTTATTGCTTGTCATTATATTCATGTTTTAAAATGTTCATTACCCAAGTATGTCTTCTTTCTCCAATCCTTTTTGTTTGTGTTTATCATTTAAGGTTATTTTATTTTGTTTAACAATTATCAAATTTTGTCATTTTAGGGAATTTTGTAAGAGATGGTTAAAGAGGTGGAAGAGGTTGAAAATCGACTTCACAACATGGTCAACATTTTCATTAATTCAATTGATAGGGAATGTTGTGGTTCTATTACTACATCACTTTCAATTAAAAATGACTTTGTTCCTACCATTGCAAATATATCTTCCATAATGATTACTCCACTACCATGGCCATTATTGGCAAAACAACATGATTTTTGGAAGCCAAAAAGTTGAATTGCCAATGTGTGGGCATTTTATGCACCAATTGTAATTAAACCTGTTGTAGCCCCAGAGTCAAATCCAATCAATCTTTAACAACTAAAATGTGTTTTATATTATCCTATTGATCCTCTTCTAATAACCAAAAAGGGCATCTTAAGTTATAAATCAACCAATGAAATATCATCACTTTGGAAACATCTAGGAACAAATCACTATAAAGTTTGGATTGAATGGGGTTAAATTTGTGAAAAGAATGCACCTAAAGATTGATGATCAACAAAAAAATGTTTAGCCCTTCTTCATCTAATATTTTTTCCTTCTTCAGTAGTGTTATTCCTTTTTTTTTAAAATGATCTTCATTAAAAAATAGTTTGAAAAAAATCTACTCCCATTTATTGCTAAGGAGTTGATGCCTTTGTCTTAAATGTTGAATTGCCACACTGCAACAAGATGCATGGTTGGGTGGACCAATTTGGATGTCACATAAGTTAATTTTGCAAGGTGATTGTTATTATAATGCCCATTTCCTATATAGATGTTGAAATTTACTTAAAAGGACTCGATTTGAGAATCTTAACTTGATTATCTATGTGATGCATAAAAACATTTTGTAAAATTTTAAAACTTGTAAAAGCCATGAACTTTCAAAGTCACAACTTATGGATTGTAAGTTTGGATTTCATTTTCACATCGTCCATTGATTGATGTTACATGTGTTAAGGTCTTGGAATTAATTAGATATCATATTAAGGAAGCTTGGGGGGGGGGGGATATCATGATAACAATGGATGGTTATACTTATCGACTTTTGAATATGCTAAAAAACAAGGTTTTCCAAAAAGTCCATATCATATTGAAGGAAGATGTGTTTTAGGCAATTTTTGTATACATGTTTAAAGGAAAAGAAAATTTATAATGGAGATGGAAAAAATACATCCAACTTACTTACAATCTTAGATTAAGAAATGAAGCACGACCCAATTTTGGGCTCTTTAAAAGGTAATCATGTGCAACAAATTGGTCTAGCCAACCATTCATTGACCCCCTATTCACTATGTGATTTCATTAGATGTTGAGTGAATCCATGGTCCCCACTAAATGGGACAATGAATTCACAAGTCCACTAAAGAGTGACTAGTGTACTTCACCCACATTTTGTAATAATGCCATTTTTTAAAAGGTTAGTTTTGAGGCAAAATCCTCATGTTAGGTTTCCATCAAGGCATAACCTAATGCATGAAATTTTTGCCCAAGATGGCTAAAAAAACCAAAGAAATTTTCATTATACAATCTTTTGAGTCTTGTGGCACTTGCAAAATGAGTTTTGACTTATGGATGTTTAAAGGAAGAATCAATGTTTTTGTTTTGATTGTTCATTTTTTAAACTATAGTTGGGAGCCTTGCCATGCAACCATTAAATTGTTTGAAATAGTGGACATATTTAAGCATGCCATGGCCTTACAAGTGAATCAAATATTATGAATGCATGGGTTAAATGCAAAGAGTAAATGTCAAAGATGAAGGTAACAATCTTTGAATTATGACCGTTGCCCTAACTTCTATTGTTTTTATGAAGTGTTGAGATTGATAAAACCTTTATAGAAAATTGTTGCGGGCATGCCGTGTCAAAATGTTGCCAATACATAACAAATGACACCAAAACTTTTGTTAGTTTAAAGTCAATTTCCATCAAAGAGTGTATAATATTCTGCAAAAGCCAATCACTTGGACCAAAAACATTGGGAAAGGATGACAAGAATGGAAAAAAACTTGTTTGGAAACTAGTATACATCCATGCAAATCTATTCCAAGAAACATTCAAATTTTTAAATACCATTGCTTGATGTTATGGATGACAACAATCTATGGCATTTCAAGGGTGTGTTCCAAGTTTGCAAGTTTTGGCCAATAGCTCAAATTGCTTTTAATATACTAGTGCCCATGGTCAATTGATGTGTTGTTAACCAAAGTAGAGGTTAAATTGGTTGTTGTTTCATGCATTTACAATTTTTTTTGTGATCCAAATGTGAGTACAAAACTTGGTAGCCAAATTTTCAAAAACCTAGGAATTTGATATAAAACTTCAAGGTTTATGTCAACATATCTAAAAAAAAGTGGTAGCAACTTCAAGCCCCTTCATTTCATTTATGTTGACATTTCAAAAACACAAAGCTCATAACATATTGAACATGATGTTGGACCTGCATTTCAAAGGGTTAAGGTTGGTGATCCAATATGTTGGGAAGGAAAAACATTATGTATTATAAATGAATATGACAAGTATGTGTTGTTTCCACTTTTGGTTCATGCATAAAATTTTTGAATCCAATTATTACAATTAAAGTTGTTGCTCCTTATACAATGAATATTGAAAAAGGTACATCATGGAAATTGACAAAGAAATGGTTTTGTTAATGGTCAAAGAATAATTCAATCATTATAGGATAAAGAAGGTAAGTCATGATGAAAGCAAAGACCCTCTTGTATGATGGAATTATCACAAATGGTAGTTTTCTTACTTTACTTTTGTTGCTAGACTAATTATAAGGTTTGTTGGGCCATAAATAAAAGCAAAAAGAGTATTCAACATTGTAGGCACATGCACAAACATGCAACATTCCTAATTAGGCATAGAAATCCTCAAGATGCTCGTGAACATCTATAAAAACTAGCTTAATGATGATTCGATTGATACAATATTCATGGAATAATTCCTAGAAATGGAGGAAACATTGATGAAGGAAAATGAAAACAAATTTGATAACATTGGGCTTTTGGAGGTGGATGATAATGCCATTACATTAGACTTTAGGGTTTTTGTTTTGTTTTTTGTTGTTTATAGGTCTATTGTTTAATGAAAAAATGACAACTTGAAGAAAGAACAAGGAGGCTAAGGCATGAATGCATGATATTCTAAAGGAGATGAATCCTTTTTGTTGTTCTTATGTTTTGCAAGGACAATAAATGTGGCCACCCAAAACTAATGAGATGGTGGAGGAAATGTAGTGTTTTTCACATTAATGTTCTTAAATGTTGTGAGATTCTATAGTCTCCAGGGTTTTGTAGTCTTTGGGGTTTTGTGATTTTATATGGTTTTCATGGATTCTATGGTCCTTGAGGTTTTAAGGATTTTATACTCTTGGTAGATTTTAGATTCTACGACCTTTGGGGTTGTAGGGATTCTCTCATCTTGTGGATTCTAGATTTTAGGACTTTCGGGGTTTTGGGGATTTTATATTCTTTGGGGTTTATGGTTTTTATGCTCTTTGGGGTTTTAAAAACACAATGTGGCTTTTAAAAATCTTTAGTAGGTTTGAGGAGTCACTAATGTTTTATGAACTTGGCATATGAAAATGTTGTTGTTCAAGAACATTATGACTTTTAGGTTGCTACCACTTCCTTAAAATGCAAGCATTTGGTTGCATTCTAGCCTTCAAACCTTTGACTTTGGGGCATTACACATGTTATGAACACACAAGTCAATTTGTAAATTATAAATTGCAATGTTTTTTCATTTTTTCACAATAAAATTTTGCCCTATTTGTAACATTGATTTCTTTGGCATGTGTGTATTTATTTGCAAACGTTTATTACAAAACCAATGTTCCATTAGCTCTTTTAACAACACAATAAGGTGAATGATTTTGTTGATGTACTGAGCTCAAAATAAGGAGAACTTGCAAAACTAATCAAGTCTATTCAACTTGGAGCCTAACTGAGGACTAAGTGGAACATTTCCAAACTAATAGGGAATTGGGTAAAGTTTTATAATAGTATAACCTAGATCCAAAACCATTTGATAATTGAAAACTTATATCCAAACTCCATCACCCTTGTGATATTTTGAAAGAACCCAACCAGAACTGGAACCTATCCCTAATGAGATTATAAAATGAAAACCAAACCCTACCCAAAGTTATTAAAATTTTAAAAATCCCCCAAAAAGTTGAAACCATCATTTAGAGTTGATGCAAAACCAAAACTGAAGGTTATGCTAAAAAATCAATTATCAGCCAACAATGGTGCATACCCCTGTTGGTCTCATATGTAGTTTTGCACTCGCTTCATACTGGTAGCAAGGACCTTACTAGATTAGTATGACGTGAAGCAATAACAACCTTTTACTGGTGTCAGTCTCGTAATGTATTAATGTAAATACCTAATGTCAAACTGCCATTTTAATGTAATATATGCCTCATGTCAAAATGGTATTAATTTAACATTTCAACATGTAATATCCTAATGTCAATTTGTCAATATAATGTAATGTATGCCACAATAAACATCACATATTGTACATTGTAATGGATGAAACGACAAAGTTTACCTCACACATGGATCATGAGTCACAATTTTTTGTGTGAGAAAACCACATCCTTTCATAGTGCCAAATTTTATATCAGTCACCACCAAGTATGTACTTGCCTCATACCAGCCAAAAATCAGTCTTGGACCCAAGATCAAGACCAAGCCTGTATGAAAGTTTTAAAAAGTACCCAATACCAAGATGACCTGATATATTCAAAAGTCAATACCAGACCAACACTGGTGCATATTGTCTCTCGGCAAACACTCTCATTGGGACAAATATGATGTACACAAAGTTTAGTAACATCTATTCTCCCTCCAAACCTTCTCTTTTCCCCATTTGAACAGCATGCATTTAGACCCACATGAAGAGATGAAATCAGCTGTGTACAACAAAGTTCATGAATTTGTGTCCATAACCTATTAAGAAAAATATTTTCAAACCATGTTGAATCTATGTTTTTCTATAGAAATTAGTTTGAAATTTGTTGTAGAATGTGTGCCAAAAGATTAGTACATGAGAATCTCAGCTCATTTTCTTTACTTGCACATTGTCAATGGTCTGAACTGTGAGGCATTCATTCTTCTGTGATTGAAAGAGTGGTGATAGCCATTACTATACTCCTAGGGAAGCAACCTGAAGATCTGAAAGGTAGTCTCATGTTTCAACCAAGATTTCTCTAGGTAGATATATATTTTGATCACCTTACAAGATAAATGGTTTGGACACATCAAATGTCTTTGAAGCAGTCAGCTGGGGTTCCTGCATTTGATGAAATATAACTGTCAGCGGCATTATCAATCCAAGCATTTCAACAGACTGAATGGCCTTATTGTAGAGGATTTTAGACAAAGTGCTTGTGTAAACTTGGAGTTGACATAGGTAACTGACCTGAGTTTCTCCACCTTCATAACTGCCACCACTCAAGAGCTTGTCAATGAGGGATGTGACTAGCTGATTTTCAGCAGAATGTACTGCAGAACGCATGGCATTCAAAAGACTCCCATATGTGCTGCCATAGCCACGCTCAATTGCTTGTATGAAACAATATGTCATCTCTCCAGTTGATGTACCCTTTGCCAAATCCTGCACAAAGAGGCAAAATCAGAGAAGTATAGAGTCCTTGTTGTGTTTATGCTGTCACAGGAAGGCACATGTATATAAACCAGGTGATTTGTTGTACGTATAATTATAGCTATGAAATTGCAGAGAAATCTTCACAACGCTCTGAAGGTAACACAACAATTGAGTGTGGTCATAACCTTATGAGAGTCACTCACAAAGTGTCAGACCATCACCTTTTTTATCATGAATAGCAGTGATGAGCTGCCATAACTATTACACATCAACTTCATCAGCTCCTAACAGTGGGTGTAGTAGATAAGTATATGATGATCAGCCAAAATCTGGGCAATCCATTACAGAAGATTTGCATCCTGAGTTTTTGTCACATTTCTGGATGCAAAATGGGAAGACTCAGTCATGATCTTGGCTAGCTAGCACTCAAAGAGACACAGTTAATTGAAAAATTCAATGGTATCCTCATTCAACCTGGACTGTTCTCATCTGGAGATGAAGCTGCAATATCATATTTGATGTAGCATTGCAAGAGGGTTTTAGGTTTAGGCAAGAGACTCACAGATGTGTCAACTACAGTCTGGTTGTCATCACAGCCACTGAAGGAGTAGACATCGCCTCCAGCTGTTCCCTTCCATGTTCCAGTTGTCGGCCGATGGTCCTCCCATGTGAACTGCTCATATCTAAGAAAGATGAACGCCCTCATCTTTAAGTGAGGTGTTACATATTTCACAAAGTATTTTATGATTGTTTCACATTCAGCTTCTGTAGGTTATGTCCGAGGTTGAAATCATGTGAAATTAACGAACAATAAGTTTTCCAGTACTCAGATCCCTGCAAACACCTAATCATGTAACCGAAGCTTTACATGAGATAACAGGAATGAAAAATGGATGAATGATGTGAGAGACAAAAGTTACTGGTCTTACCCATTGTATCTGTAGAGATATGGAAGATCCAGAACAGTGCCACTGTGACAAGCATCTACAATGGCATGAAGAGTAACACCAACTGGCAGAGGTCTCACAATTGTGGAATTGATATCATCATCAACAATTGGGCCTGCTGTCTGGAAATCCATTGGGATCAGCGTCTCATCATAGCCATCCAATTCTTCTCCGTTGTAGTTGATCTGTTGAGATCCATGGCCAGAGAAGTGGAAAACAAGAGAGTCTCCTGGTTGACAGCCTTGTACCAACCACTCTAGGGCATGCATTATGTTGTACTTTGTTGGTTTTCTGGATGGATCCATCTGCTCCTCTGTCCCAGAAATTGCAAGAATTCAACTCATCACGTAGTACTTCATTTTTCATTACAGTCACAAGCTAAAGTAATACATAGTGTGTGCAAAAGATGGAGGCCAGAAATGACAATCTTCCTGCCTGGTCCCTAAACCCTAAACCCTAAACATGATTGCAAACTAAGCCCTTGGACCATGCCAATAGAAAATCTCAGAATCAAGGAAAGACACAGTTAGAGAGGGTGTGTTAGGTGCAGGTGAAATAGCCATGGTACCTACCTGTGAGCATAAGAATGGAAGAATCTGGAAAGTGGAACCTAGTGGTAAGCAAGTACTTCATACAGTTGGCATCATTTAAGCAGCCTTTAAGCTCCAGGCAGGTGCCCTGATACGTGATACCACAAATTACTGCCCTCTTGGAACCCTGTGAATTTGCTGGTGTTGGAGTATACTGCAATGGGTTTGGAGTGGAATGACGCCGGTATAGCTGCACACCACGAGTGGAGAGAGGAAGCACAACTGGCTTGTGATGAGGAGGAGAGAGAGTGCCTACTGGAGAAGGTTTCTCACTAATGGATGCAGGGGATAAGTCTTTTGGAAACAATGGAGGCAGAAAAGGATTTCTCACTTCTAGCACTGATGAGCTAGGCTGAGGATTATTTTGCAAGCTCTGGTATATGGTGGTGGGCACAGCAGATGGCAAGGAGTCTACTTGCTGGCTGGGAATCTGAAACTGTGGCACATGAAGATATTGGTTGCTGGGAGAAGTGGAGCTGGTAGGTTGAGAAGGCTTAAGCTGCTGTTGTGGGATTTGCAGCACACTTGGCAAAGAGTTGGATGACCAAGAGTGGTCTCGCTGAAGCAGATAATTTGAATGGTCTTGAAACCTTGGCAGAACAGAGACTGATGAATGGGAATCAGAAATGTGGGGAAGATCTGACACTGGACCTGATATCAAGGAATAATGTGAAGAAGGAGAAGAAGAAGGGGAGGGCAGGTGGGAGGAAATTTGGGGCCCTTGCGATGGTAAGTGGTCTATTGTGGTAACCGACAAGCACTGGTTACATATGAAAGACTTAGTGTCAGCAGGTAGGTCCACAGATTGTGCAGCATGGCAACTACTGCACATGCCTTGAATTCGCACTGCCATTTTCTAATGTCAATCTGGATGCCGCAGAGGAATTTTGAACTTTAGTCCCCTTTCGCAGTAATTCCTGGACTGTGATTTGAAAGTTTCTGGTCATGATCAGTACCAGTACTTAAGTACACGACAACAAAAAAGGTGCACAACAAAATTAGTCAATGGAGGCTCAGATATAATCATTTTTCCTCAATTGACAGGGATCCAATGAGGACTTACATGATTATAGTAGTCTGGGCTTTGGAACAGGTTGAAGGCAAAAACTCAGAGACCCACCATCTCCACATCTCACAACTACCCCTGTCACACATCCAGTTCCATTCCAAGTCACAAAAAAAATTATCCTAGCTGATCCATTGGGGCATCGCAATTGGTGATTGGGAAGGAACTTTTCTCTGCTTCCTCAGAGTGAAACCACTGGTAACTATCAAGCATTACTTAGGGCTTATCTTAGGACCCATCCTCTCCTCATTTGTCCTAATCTACTCTCAATCCACCCAATCTTTTCTTGAAACATGTGTGACATTTAAATTTAGATGTCTGGGCCAAGATTTTTCCAGTTCTCTTGCAGATTCAGACTTCAAAAGCTGAATCCCCAAAAACCCATTTTCATTCTTCTGAATCTGGAAATCCCATAGTTGGGATTTCCAAAGACAATGAAAACATCTAAGTTTGAAGATGCGAGAGCCAGGCAGCGATCTCAAGAGGAATTTCATCTAGAATAACGATCATAAGCAACAACTAAGCTTCTTCCCTACATATTCATAGGCATTCATTGATGATGCTGTCTCTTGAATAGGAGTTGATTTGACCCTTTTGGACAATGATTAAAGTGGTCAGGAGTCATTTTAGCAATTTGCGACAGGACTCTTCATTTGGTCATAACTTGTGTTATAACTTGTACTACAGATCCTTTGTTTTGGGAATGCAACCCCACAATAGTGTAGTTCAATCAGCTCACCAAAATCCAATGACAAAATTCTTTTGAGCTAGGACTAGAAATATTCTACACATTATTCCACAAAACGTGGACAAGATTCTTCCTCCTCGGAAAAGACTCAAAACATGAAAAATCAAGAATCAAACAAATCAATTTGTGGTACCATGGACCTAACCTAAAATTCGAAGGAGAACATCAACCTATCATCAGCGACCTCATCATCCACTATCATGACCTTTTTCTGCGCACTAAGAAAAACGAGCGGCTCTCCTCACATAGTCGCTCTACCCTTTCAATGACATCCATAAGGATGATAAACATTCAACATACTAAATTGGAAACACATGATGGTTAGCATGAAGGAACCCAGGTGGATCCTTCAGTTTTGCCGGAAATGTTTCTATAGTGGACTCTACATGACCTTAGAATATAGGGATACCAAACTTTGGCTCATTTCTGGGTGCAGCACAATACCCTGAAAGAAGGGCAGAAGAGCCAACAAACCTCGTCACAGCATCAAGGCTCTTGCAAAGCAACCTACTATTACTCACTCCATACAAAGCTCCTCTTCGTTGTAAAGACCTAACCTTCATGAATGCAACAAAGACTCACATTCTTTCTGCAAGACAACAGCAACCCAAAGCTGCGGAATTTGCGAACTCAAAAGGTGATTGCAAAATTGTCATTCCACCCATGTTTCCACCGTCGTTGGAGAAAGTGTCACAACTGCAATCAGGTGATCCAGGGCTTCAACTTGAAGGGGCCCATGTTGTCAAGGGCCCATCCGCCCATGTGCGCTGCACCTGTGAACGCCTGCCTGCTTCAGAAACTACCAAAGTGAGGCGGGTATTAGGAACTGCAGCAAATATATCCGGGTATCAAAGTTTCCCATTTTACATTAAAAAGTATCTAAAGGCAAAAGAAGAAGAATTATGAAAACTAAAATATTTCACCGTGCAAAAATATAATCTTCAAAAAATCCTCTGAAAGAAACCAAATTCCTTCAAGATATTATAACTCTATAATTAATCTCAAGTTTCAACACAAGCCAAAATATCATCTTCCTCATATAAAAATAGACCTATGATGGGGCCAAAATCCCTTAAGCTACTATATACTCTATAATGAATCTAAATACAATATCCTTGCCTTGGTAGGCAAAGCCAAAAATCGAATTGATTATCAAGTATGACCATGGTTCTCAAATTTTTTAAGTCAAATCATGGCATAGAAAACTACCAGGTATTTTCTGGATCCAATGGTTCTTTGATTCTGATTTTTTTCAAATACCCGTAGCCGGTGGCTCTTTGATTCTGGAATTTTTCAAAATACCTGAAACCTAGTCAGTGTATGCATCAAGTTTAAAATCACCCAAAACAGATTCAAAATGAGAAAAAAATGGGATTGGACCAGAAAGAAATCTAGAGGTATTGTTTTTTAAATTGGAAAAAACCATCATTCATCCTCTTCTTGTGTTTTTTGTGGTGCTCTTTTGTTTCTATAGTTCAAAGAACATTTATAGTTTTTTAGTTGTACTTCCAATGACACAAAATTGTTCAATTTGATTAAGGAATGAGGGAAATATTGAAAAGTGTTTGGTGATAACTATGTTTTGATTGATGGGCGATTTTATCTAACTACCTTAAGAACTAGATTTTGGTTCTCATACAACCGACCCAGTTCTATAAAAAAATTTAAAACAAAGTAACCAAGTCTCATTTGAGTGAAAAATTGTCAGTCTGGTTTTTAAACCAATTATCACCAAATGTGATATTAATCGGTTTTCATTGTGAAAACCAGTAATCTTGATGAAAACCAGAAATCAGAAAAGAATCAAAAAGTGGTTGAAAATTTAGGCAAGTTTTCAAATTGAATACTTTCAAATATTACCTGAGGTCATACCATGTTTGAAACTCATTCATCAATTTTCATTGGACTAAGAACAAACCGCTTGGAACCTTGCTTTTTTTTAAATTGATATTTTACCAAGGTATTAAAAAGTACCAGGGTCAAGGTTTTAAATTTTTTCCAATATTTTAGTACATTCAATAATCACTTATATATTCATTAAGATTTAAACTTAGGTTTAAGGTTTAGGAAGTGCCATTGGATAGTTGTAGTTGTTGTCTTTTAGATTATAAATAAGTCTTTTCCTCCACAACTAGTTATAGTGTAGAAAAATTACAACTTGTGTTTTGAGGGGTTTTGTGCGTTATGCTTTCTAGTTATTTGTTTTTGTTCCTTTGCTCATTGACGCCTCTTCTAATTTTGCTACTCCTCAACACTTTTCTAGATTCTGTTAACAAGTGCCTTTCCTAGTTTTACTATTTCTCTTTTAGTTTTGCTACTCATCGAAGTTTTCTTAATTTTGATGTTTATCTCTTGGTTCTATTGCTCATTGGCACCTCTCTTGATACTACTTATTTAAAACCTAATTTAGTGTCATTCCATTTTAGAATCTTTATTTTATATTAACAAGTTGTACCAAGAGTGCCATCACTTTTGTTTTCTAATTGGGCACTCTCTGCTTATAAATCATTCCACATTTTTTTTCGTACACCCAATTTTGAATATTTCTAGGTTTTATGGTTTACACATTTAAGATTTAGGTTTTTCTTTTACTTTCTATTTTTTTCCTTCTCCATCGCCCCCAAAGAAGAAAATTGTTGCGTGTTTTCTTTGTTGCTTGTAAATAGCAAAGCTCAAATCTTTGCGCATTGTGTTTTGTTTTTCTCCTTGACTTTTTATTTCTTTTCTTCTCATCTCTTTCTATCTTTTTCTCTTTTTGTCGTAATTCAATGGATTTTGGTGGTCGGTTCTTCTTCATGATGGAGGTGTTTGTGGCTATTGCTTCTTCACAATGATGGTTCTTGGTAGTTACTTCTTTCATGCGATAGTTGCATGGGACTTTTTCCTCCCCCCTTCTTGTTTCTTTGTTTTTTTGTTGTATTTATTTTATTTTTGTCTCTTTTTCTCCTTGCTCCTTTTCTTCTTTGTTTTTCTTCCTTCACCTCTTTTTCGTTTTTTTTCCTCTTCTTGCAACAAGTGTTACAAAAGCAAGCCTAAATGTTTTGCTTTTCTTTTCATTCACTATGGTCTTTGTGTTATGTTTCCAAGTGTTAATAATTTCTTGGTTTTGTTTTGCTTTTCGTTCATTGTGGTCTTGAAGTTGTTCAAGAGTCAAAAATTGTTTCAATTTTTTTTTATTTTGAAGTAGTGATGGTAATCTTCAAGTTCAACACTGCCTTTTCCTTGTTTCCTACAACTTAATTAACTTCTTGTTGCCTTTGTCTTGTTGTTGCAAGTCTTCATTTTACCCATTTGGTCACGTAATGTTTCCATTTAAACAATAATTCACAAATGATATGCTTATAGAAAACAAGGGAAATTTGTATTCTACCTTCTTTTGTTTTTTATGTTACACATTGTATTGCATCATTTGATCTTTAGATGTATCATGGTAGCCATGACACATTTGCCATGGTTATTAGCTTCATCAATGTTTCATGGGAGCCCACCCACATAACTATTGGGATATTTGAAGTGTGCAACATAGTAAAGGCATCCATAGCAAATCATGTGAAAGTCTTTTGGTTTTTGAACAAGGTAATTGCCTATGTTAAAAATAAGGATTTCAATTTGAATACCTTAACTATAACTTTGACAAATGTAGTGTTTTATTTTTCCTTTTAACTAACATGCCCATTTATGAGGTTTCTTTTTTTGCCATGTAGTGTCAAAGGTAACACAATACATGAATGATGATTTTAAAGTTTGTCTAAATGTGAAGGATAAAAAATCTTTCTAGACTAGCTAGTTCTATGGACCTCCTAATAACTAAACAATTACTAATGGTAAACATATTGTCTTCTAGTTTAGTTTGAAGATGAAGTCATTTGGTTAGTTAGCCCATGAAAATGGGTGATTGGAATTTGTTTGCCAATCAATTAAAAAAGAATTGTGAAAGGATTAGAATAAGGAGCCACTTTTGTGGGTGGAATGTGCACCTTGTGTGGTTTATGGAAAAGGGGATTAGGAAAGAGGATTCCTTTCATTCTTGTGAAGAATGGAGTAGAAATTGCATGTTTAAGAAAGCAATTTACAAGGTAGTGTGTGAAGGTTATAAAACTTGGTATGTTTTATTTTATTTTATTTTGTTTTTCTTTTGCCTTCACTACCTCTTGGAATGGTAGTCGTTCATATATGTTTGATGTAGAATAATGTAATTCCTAGGCTAATTTAGTTTCTTTTTCCTTTCTTCAAAATATTTTTTCTAAAAATTAGTAGCTTGCAAGAAGGTAGGTGTTCTATGATGGTAGGACCACTTAACAAGTAGTTGGTGGAAGGCAACAATTATAACAGAGTGGATAAACAATAGTAATGGTATTTGTGGTTAGAGGAAGTAGTCTCCAAAGACTATAAGGTAACTACTCTCCCTCTTTGTGTTTGCATTGTATTAATTTATTATCTACTTAAAACCTCATATCTTGATAATAGTAAGATTGCTAGCTAGGTCTATGGTTACACAATAGGGTTTTCAAAACTAAACTTAAAGGATAGACAAGCAATCTTGCAAAAACACTATGACAAGGGTTAAAAAATCTAGGAAAGGGAAACAAAAAGGAAGGATTTGTGTTCTATTGCAAGGCAACTTGCTAAAATGTTCAAAACTCTTATGAAAACTGAATTTGTCTCCGATGTCATCTTGTTTCAAAAAACTTTTTGATATTGAAATGCAATTTCCATATATTATGGATGGCAACAAGTTTTGCACTTGTCTTCTAAAGTTTTTGTGCATCAAACATGGGTTATTCTTAAAGTCATAATAGGTGCATTGTTTCCTATTGTCAAACATGTGTTTAAAACCATAATCAAAGTTACTAGTTGTTACCAAATGCATTTTAAAAACTTTTTCATTGTATGTGGATTTTTATGAAATATAATGTGATTCGGATTGGGGCTCTAGATGCACCATTGATCCTTGGTGATTTTGGTTTGGAGTTGCAAGATTTAAAATTATGTATGATGACGCAAGTGATCAACATATTAATGTTTTTTCTATCATTTTCAATGGCATATAATCAAGCCAAGGCACATAATATGTTGTTGATCATGTTCAATCCCTATTTTCAAAACATGAAAATTAGACAAGATTAAGTGGGTAGTTTTGTTGCCATCCAAATTGTTGCAAATTATGACACAAGGATCATGCATCCTCTTTTATCGCAAGCTTACTGCCATTTGAACCCTAATAAAGCACCAACAAAATTGTTATTTATTAAAAATGATGACTTATTTTTTGGGCATATTGTATCAAAATTTGAATTTGAATTTTACAAACCTTGAAGAATGAATTGTAACTATTTTCAAAGTTATCAATGTGATCAACAAAAAGAAAAAAATTGCTAGTTTGGCAAGTTGCCCATGCAACAGAATTTCTACTTATCTCTTCCTTAGTTCATCAAATGTGGGGAATTGTTGGTTCAAAAATTGAAATTGAATATATGATTATTGTCATTGGTGATTATAAATCTTTGACAATCAAGGTTGGGGATTAAGAATCTAGATTGCTTTACTTTCCTTATCATGAATTGGTTTGACAATGTTAAAGTTGGGTGTTGACGCGCTCCCAAGTCACGGGGTGAAACCCACTTGAGGGTCTCACAAAGTCAAGTTGCGGAAGTTGAGACTTGGAGGCACGCTCCCGGCTTTCAACTCTAAAAAGGGGTAGAGGGTCGAATTGGGAGCCCAAGGATTAGATTAGGAAGAGGTATTAGTTGATCAAGCTTGAATCTGCATCAAAACAAACCACTCAAGTGGTTAGTTCACCTTACGGGACACCCTTTGGTGTTGGGACAAGCCACGGGCACTTCGGACCACAAGACTCACCATGGCTCGGACTCGAGGGATGCCACCACCATCCCCCATATAGTATACTCTGCGACGCCCCACTGAGGCTACATCCAAATGGCTCTTTTTCCCGAGACTCCCAAGTTGGAATCCCGAAATCCACCCAAGTGTCTCGGTTTCGGACTCCCGGAACTTTGCGAGGTCATAGCTCCTCGCCCTGACCTCCGATCGCAACAAGGTCTAAACCAAAGTGGTAGCCCTTGTCGAAATCTTTCCAATAACGTATTGCACTCCCGAATCGGACATCGGAAACTGGTTGATTCTTGACTTTTAGTGGTCCGGAGTCAAACTGCTAGTTTGACTCTTGACCCTTCTTTTGCCCATAACTTGGGCTACAGATGTCCAAATGGCCAATGCGAGGTGTTTTGCCCCTTGTTGTCGAGCTCTAAACATTCGGGAGTCCCGGAGGACTCCAAATCCCCAACTTTTCCAAGTGTTGGGCTTCACCCCCACAATTGGCCAAGTTAGGGTTGCGACAGGTGTGATGGAACTATGAAACTTAAATATATGTTGGTTTTGTGGCATATGTGGCCACTATGATTGGGTAATCCCATAAGTTCATTCAGGAAAAATGTCTATTTGAAGAAGATAACTATGAATTTGACTAGGTTGCGTTTTTAATCAAATTGATTTATATATTTTGTTTTGAGTTTATGATTGCAAGTTTTTAAAAAAATTATCTTATTTTTCGTGGTTTTTTCCTTTGACAAAATAAAAGTTACTTTTATTACATGGTGCAGTGGAAAATTAGAATTGGCTACTTGTGTGGTGTGGTGATAAATTGGAAGTTGCAGCCATTTTGTGTTGAATATGCATTTGCATGTTTTTTTATAACTTTTTTGGTGGTTTTGTTTTTCTATGGTAGAATAGAAGTTACTATTGTGGTGTGGTGGTAGATTAGAAGTTGTTGTTTCTATGTTGTGTTGGGAGACCAAAAGTTGTTGTGGTGGACTTGAAGTTGTTGGCACAATTTAATTAATATGTAGGAAATAGCTAGTCTAGTTTGTAAGAATTAGAAACACAAATCTAATAAAATGGGAGATGCTTAGATAAGTGATGATAGACAAAGGATCGAACCAACATTTATGTGAAGAGAATGTAATTGTCAATTACATTTATGGTTTAAGGGTTAGGGTTTTCAATTCAAAAATAACCTTAAAGGTTTGTGAGTGATAAAAGCCTAGTGTTAAGTTTTTTGTTTATGGAGTTTTTTTGTTCTTAGCTTAAAAATGACCTTGAAGGTTTGTGAATGATATAATCTTGGTGCTCCATTTATGTTTTTTTGTCAATATGTAATGTTTAGATTTTGGATGGTTTAGGGAGAGAATATAGAAGGAAGTTTTTGTCCAAGTTTAATCGAGAAGTCAAATTTCTAAATTTAATGTTTAAGTATAAGTTCAATTTTAAAGTCTAAGTCTAATTTAAATCTAAATTTAATCTCAAAATCTAAGTATGATTTAAAATCTAATTTAAAATGTGATTGTGTTATGCATGGTTTGATGTTTGATTATAAATTTTTAGTGATTATTGTGCAGTTTATTGTTTACAATTTAAACTAGAAAAAAACCTTATCTAACTTTGTAATAAATGATGAAGCTAGTGTGCTTGAGATTTTTTCCGATTTTTGACAAATCCAAAAATAAGTAATTAGGTGCTTAACCAGCCTATGTACTACAATATTCAGTTCTCTCAAAGTAACTCAGAAAACAAATTCAGACCACAAAATCCAGCAATCTCATTGGCCTGAAAAATAATCTTCAGACCTACAAACAGCCTTATTCTGCTGAAAGTGAAAATAATGATCTCTTTCTACCATTTGCATTGGTACTCTAAAATTCTCACAAACCTACCAAAGCCTATTAGGTACACATTTAAGCATTAGTAGAAAAATAATTCAGACCCACCAAATCCAGTAATTTCATTGGCCATAAAATTAATTCTGTGTATGAGTACACTAAAATTCTAGGTACAAGCGTTGTGTACATACAGCGGGGGTTAGAAAGAGAATTTTGGGTAAATCATATATATTAATTCATTAAGTCGGGCAGTGTGTCTGTCTGTGGAGGTCCTGAAAAGGTCACTTTTAATTGGGCCCTCGAGTTGGGGGGGACCTGTATCTCAGAGCCCGTTCCCTATGGAGCTCGTTCCCTGCCTGTGATGACAACCAGGGCAGGGCGGGGCGGCCAGGGCAGCCGCTGCGGGGGGCCGGGCGAGGTTTCAATTTTTAAAAAATATAAAAAATAAATAAATACATAAATTAAATAAAATAATAAAACAAATACATAAATAAATAGTAAATAGAAACAAAATAAATAAATACATAAATAAATAAATACATAAAAATAGAAAAAAATGAAGATAAACAAAATTAAATTTAAAAAAAACATGAAACAAACATAAACCAAAAAAAAAGTTAAAACGCAAAAACTTTAAAAAAGGAATGGAAACAAATGAAACAAGGAAAGGGAAATACAGTAAAATATTTTTTAAAAAAAATTCTAAAAATGAAGAAATCAAATAAAGAGTAAAAAGTAAGAAAAATTAAAACTTATAAATATTGAAGAAAAACCCTACTTGAAAAGAAATGAGGTGAGTATTCTTTTTCCCAACTTCAAACTTGCATCCAAATAAAAATATATATAAAAGTGAAAAAAAACACTTTATTTTTATTATACAAAATAATAATAAAAATAAAAAACACATAGAAATAAAATAAATAAAAAAGTTAAAAGTTTCTAAAAAAAACTAAAACATGAACCGAGTTTCAGTTCACGTCGTCGATGGGGGAGGTATTTATGGGTGCATTATGCACCGGGTTCACACTAGTTGTAGGTAAGTAGTGGCTACTGGGTGGTGGCGTTCACACTGGGGGACAGAAAGCAACAGCTTTTTGTTGTTACCTACCACGTGGCCCGAGTTCCCACTCTCATTTTGCTCCTCGTCGTGTCACCATTTTCGTCCTCTTTTTCTCTCTTCTACTCTCTCAGAGATTGTCTGAGCTTGTGGGGTTTTATTTTTATTTGATTTTTAAAATAAAATTTTATAATTTTAAATTTAAATTAGTTTTAAGAATCATTTAAATTTAAATTCATTTAAAATTCATTTAAATTTAAATTAATTTTTAAAAATCTTTCTCTTCTATTATAAGTATTTTAGAAATTAAAAAATTTCTGACAAGATGCTTTTTTGCAAGAAAGCAGCCGGTTTTGTGGCAATTTCATTATGCAAAAAATCGCCTCAGTAGGCTGCAACAATCAGCACATCGGTGTGTTTTTTTGGTCAATTTTCTGTTGTAGCCAAATTGGCAATGATCCACAGGAATATTTATCCAAATTTGGCTCAAAGCTAAATATGAAAGGACTTTTCTTTAAAAACATCCTCCTATAATTTTGGCCACCTACTTGAACCATGTATAAAAATCTGGCGATTTCTCTTTTTTGGGAATTCTGGCTATTGAAAATCTCAAATGATTTCAGCACTTTAAATTTGTAATATAGCTTTTTGGCTACCTATTTGTAGCCAGCAAAAAAAAGGCTGCAGCACATACATTTGTTGCAAAGGAGGGATTTTGTGAGAAATTCCATTTTGTAAAGCACAATTGCCTACAACAAACAAACAAACAACCAAACAACAGCTCAGAGATTTGATGCAACAAAGCCCTCTTGCAAAACATTCCTTGCCTACAACAAACAAACAGATCACAGATTTTGGTTGCAAAGCAGCCAGACTTTTTGTGGAGGAATTCATTCCATCTTCCAAAACAATAGTAGTATTAGCTGCCTTCCTTCACTGGTTTTTGGCAGCTGGTGGTGACAGTGAAGAAAGGAAAAGAGAAGACACATAGAGAGATCCTCAGAGAGACAGACAGACAGACGGACAGACACAGAAATAAATAGACTAGAGAGTGCTCTCAATCGTACCACAATTATGGCTGCAATAGTACACACATCTTGTCTTTCACCAATTCATGGATTCAGCAAAGCGGGATGCATGATGATGGGTCCTTCACCAAGTGTCTCAAATACAAATCCTACTACTACTAGTGTGGTGAGGAGAAATTTCGCAGTGGGAGGAGGAGGAGGAGGAGGAGGAGGTGCAAGGAGTGAAGTCTCGACAGTGGAGGTGGCAGATCAGTTAGTGCAACTAGGGAAATCTGATGTGCGTGTATCGCAAATAGGGATAGGAGCATGGTCATGGGGAGACACTATTATATGGAATGGCAGCTGGGATGGTATGCATTGTACACTACCCCACTCTCCTCTGTCTGTGTCTGTCTCTCTCTTTGTGGATCTCTCTGTTGTCTATCTCTCTTGTTGTGCACCCATTCATCTACTTGTGTTTAGGGGAGATGGCGAATTAGCTTTTTTGATTTGGGTCATCAGAGATTTTTATTTGCAATTTTGGAAATTTTGTTGCAGACAAGAACATCAAGGAGACAAGAGATGCATTCAATGCTGGAATGGATGGTGGCCTCACTTTCTTTGATACTGCAGGTGTGAATTAATTTTGGCACAGATCTTCCTTAGTCTTCCTTGAATTCAATCCCTGGAGAAAAAAAGTGTTGATAATGTTTTGTCAGGATCTCAATACAGTTAGGGATAGTGGTGCAATTGATCATTTGGAGGAGTGTCATGCTGGCTTAATTGTATGTAAATGCCTTCTCATGTCTCGCTTCTGGAGTTCATTCCATCATAGGTCTAGTGCATGTTTTTGTGCACTGATCGAGAAGATTGTTGTGTATGTTTCTGTGTGTGTGTGTGTGTGTTTTTTGCAGAGGTCTATGGCACGAAGGTTTGTACCATCCTTGCCTTTGTTTCTACATTGAAATCTTAAAAACCCTAAAAAATCTCAATCTAAGTGACAAACTTGGACCCGTTTTGAGCTCAGAAAGTGTACTCATTTGATACAAATCTTGGTAAAACTGAGAAGTGAATTTTGGGAAGCAAATCAGATTGAATTTTTTATTCTGGAAGCATGCGTGAATGAATCACCATCACTTGTTTTTTCACTAGTGGCAGTTTGTTTTCAGTAAACAAAAGAGAAATCTGACAGTAGATGGAGCTTCCTTACTTCTATCTCTTTGAAGTGAGAAGAAATGAGCTTATGGGTCGTGGTTTTATGTCCTTGTATCTTCCAGTGGAAAGGTGGGGATAGTTCAGAATCCCTCCTAGGCAGGTAAGCAGATTGCTCTGAATTCTCACAATTTGACATTATTTCTCCTGTCATAAGAATCTAAAAGTAGAGAATCAGTTTAGAAACTCTAGTAATCAGTTGCCTGCACACACACAACTGCTGTCAGCAATTAGATCCTCTGCTTCATTTGGTGCAATGTTTTTACTCCAAAAGTTCTTCCAAACACAGTTTGACATGATGAGTGCACAAATGTGCAGTTTGAGCTGAGAAAAACAAGAACTGGAATTCATGGAATTTCTCAAATCCAATTGTCAAAGTGCTGCAATAATGATGATATGAGGTAATAATTTTGCATTGATTGTGATTTTTCAGGGCTATAAAAGACAGACAAATGCAGGGAAAGAGTGGGAAGGCGATTGTGGCAACAAAGTTTGCACCTTTTCCCTGGCGTTTCTCAAGGAGGAGTGTTGTTGCAGCTCTCAAAGACTCACTTTCTCGGCTTGGTCTAACATACGTGGATCTTTACCAACTCCATTGGTGCGCCCCATTTGGAAATTCTTGGAGATAGATACCCACCATGTTCTGTAGTCACACCAACAACATATAATGCCCTTTCCTGCACCAAGAATTCTAGAATCTGATGTTTTCCCAAAGTTCCATCTTCATGGCTTTTTGGTTTGCTGGTGGGTTGTGTTGGTAGTGTTGAAGAACTTGAGTATCTTTTCTAAAGTAGTTAAGAGCTCTGTTGTTGCAGGCCAGGACTGTGGGGCAATGAAGGTCAATACAAATTACCCTCTTCTAACTCTATGCACTTGCTCTCATCTTAGTCCAAGTTGACCAGTGGATAACCAAGGATGGTGAGATATCGACTACTACATGTGGGATTTGCAGATCATCCATAATGGCAGAGAGAGCACTTTGGTTTGAAATTTACTCATGGGGCTTGCAGTTTGAAAAATGTCATATGGTGGGTAAATTTCAGGCTTCTTAGATGGGTTGGGTGATGCGGTAGATCAGGGCCTTGTGAAGGCTGTCGGTGTCTCTAATTACAATGGTATGTTGTCTCTCTTCTTTCTTTGGCTTCTCAAGCTTTAGTTGAAAAAATTCTCCAGTGTGCTCTAGGATGAAATCCCAGATTGGATTATTTGCTCTACAACAGAGTCAGGGAATTGTTCCAAGAGCAGTTTTAGGGTTCTAGGGAAGTCAACAAACCTCACAAAACAACAACCATCACCTTTTGAAACCCAAGGATGATCAAAGTAGCAATGTGTCTGGTCTTCTTGGTGTAGTGTGAATGTTATTAATTGAGAGCAATTGTAAACCCTTTTTAACCTTCCCTTCTTGGTGGCAGAGAAAAGGCTACGAGCAGCATACAACCAGTTGGCAAATAGAGGTGTGCCACTGGCATCCAACCAGGTGCACAGTTCAAAACACAATTGCTTAGCTAAAGGGGGGGGGGAGACAACCTAGCAGCTCTTGACAATGATAATGATGCATGTTCACAACTATTATATTCTTGAACATAGAAGATTGGTTTCCCACATCCCAAGTTTCCTTACAGTATGCTGTCAAGTAGATTTGTAAAGATTGGGTTACATTCAAGATGATGAAGCTCTGTTGATATCAATTGTTGCTATTTCTTCAGGTACATTACAGTCTTTTATATCGACTCCCTGAAGAAAATGGTGTGAAGAGGACATGTGATGAACTTGGGATCACTCTCATTGCTTATTCGCCTCTTTCTCAAGGTTTTTCTCCTCATACATAAACCTCTCCCTTTTCATTACCCTTGTTTTGTGAAAACAAAAATAATAACCATTGCATTGATTTGCAGAGAAAAAACTTGATGCACTTCTGGTGCTTTCTCAAGGTTTTTTGCTGACACATTGCATCTTTCCTTTCTGTCCTCATTTCATGAAAGAAACCCATTGTAGTGATGCTAAGAGGAAACTTGGACTTGTGGTGCTTGCTGTTGTCTACAGGCATATTAAGTGGAAAATACACAGCTGCCAATCCACCTTCAGGCCCACGTGGTCGAACCTTCAATGCTGCATTTCTTGCTAGGGTTTTTTTCTGTCCCTCCACCCTTTGGGTTTTTTCCACATAGCATGGTACTTTTAGGGTTCTAGAGATGGGTTAGAGATCAATTCAAATTCAAACTTTTGATTTGATTACAAATACAGATCTGAGTAACAGAATGTTTCAAAGTTTCTTACATTTTCTTTGCTCCAATATATTTTCGCTGATACATGAAGTTGCTGCAACAGGTTGCACCTCTATTGAGCAAGATGAAGGAGATTGGACAACGTTATGATAAATCATCAACACAGGTGAAATACCCATAGCACCAAGCTTCAAACTGTTTTGCTTTTTTGCAAATATTCTGTGTTTGTCCTTTGAAGTCATCAGTTTTTTCATGGGTTCCATCCATGCATTTTGAAGTTCCTAATTGGTGGTACTTGTGAGGTTTCTACAGGTTGCCCTGAATTGGTTATTGGCTCAAGGCAATGTAGTACCCATTCCTGGAGCAAAGACAGCAGCACAGGTACTTTTCTCTCACAAATTTTGAACTTCCTGACAGTTTTGAGGGCAAGGTGAGCTGAATTCTGCTTTTTTGTATGCAGGCAAGTGAATTTGCTGGAGCACTTGGGTGGGAGTTAAGTAGGGATGAAGAAAGGGAGTTGCACATCATAGCTAGAAATGTGCAACCAATCCAAGGATTTCCTGCAGAGAATTTCTAAGAAGGCTGTATTATGGTAAGAGCCATCAGGTAGCTAAAGTGAGGTCAATTTGAGGACTGGAAACTGCAACTTTTTCTTGATTCCAATTGATTAACATGATGTGTTTGGATCAATTGAGCTAGGAACAGGTGTTTAGGTTGCTTTAAAATCGAAACTACTCAAAAGCTTGTTTTGCAGCTTGATTAATTGAGGATTACTTTTGCCTTTCTTTATTAGCTATGTCTTCAGTGCTAGTTGACTTCATGACTCAGTAGATCATAATTCAACATCCAGAAAAACACACTGGTGATTGGAAAGAAAATATGATCTCAGTTGAAAGCAAATGCAGAATGTAAATTCCATCTCCTTACAAATATTGGGATTTTCATTTCTGGGTAGCCATATGGGTAATTTCATTGATGCTTTAAGGCCCAGCTGACCAGAAAGAGGTAAAATCTCTGCTGAAAGATAGGGAATAGATGTTTGATGAACCAATGAGACTAGGTGACTTTGTCCACCTTCAAAGCTTCAAATGGTTGAAAATAGTATCAAACTTTAATTTGAGTATAAAGGATTGGGCATCCAAAAATCAGCAAATGCCATTATAACAGAAAGAGTTGTTGACCACAAGGCACTGGTTCGAATCTCCAAAACAAGCATTCCAATGAATTTAACAATTTAAAGTTGAACTCCATGAATAAAAATGTGGCAGTCATTGTTGCTGCTGGGTGGTGGGAACCTTGGACAAGTCCTAATTTGGACTCTAATTTAGTTTTGAAAGAAATTGATAGGCCATTATCATGCCAATTTTGTCATAAGATCATATAGAACTGCCCCACCTTGATGGCATCCTGGCATCTTATTGGCTTCTGTAAGCAGCTTCGCCTGATCCACACAATTAAAAACCAACATCAAAAAGCTTGAAGTGCTATTTAAAAAACCTATAGCTAGCTAGGTCCTCTTCCTTCTGTGTTGCCAAGTTAATAACTCAAGAAATCTGTACTTATGTGTGAGAATCACAATGAATTTGTGATTTAAAGCCATGGGTAAAGACTAATGTTTGGTTTGGTTGAGGGACACAATAAAAAGACATATTTAGTGTCTTTTACCTTTGGTATGGCAAGAAGATGAGTTGATTCAAAGCCATCAGTAGCACATTGATAGAACTCTTGCACTTGTGACGAAGAGATTGTGCACTTGACATAGAAAAATGCAGTTGGTCTCACATTGATGAGCCGTTGTGAAATGCCAATGAAAAGGGGCTCACACTGCAACATAATCCCATATTTAGGGTGGTATCCAAGTAGATCTAAACTCATATCTATCATCATAATTGTTATTAAGATTATCTATCCATAGTATTGTGATTTCAGTCAATGTTAACAGAGTTTGAGAAATGAGCCCATCTAACTAAGGTTCCACAGAGTTTCAGATCCAACAAAACTTTAGCAAATTAGAAAAACAGAAGACCCAACGCTCAAAAGACACAGGAAAAAATCAAATGCAGCTGAAGAGAAGTTTCAAAAACCAGAATGGGTGTGGCTAGTAGCATACCAAACAAGTAGCTGGAACTCCTGTCTCTTCCACAACCTCGCGAATAAGGCCCTCAAACATCTCAAGTGCAATTCTTTGGTTAATTTCATTCTTGTCAAACTCCACATTGTCACCAATATGTCCCTCTATCCCCACCTCCTGTGGCTGTTCAGGGAAAAAACATAAGCTGCTTTCTATGAAAAACAAACAACCTGGAACTAGCAATTGTGCAAGAGAAACAGAAAGTTAAGCTCTTCCTCTGTCTCTATTGCAAAACTCCTCTTTTGCATAAAGCCATGCTCTGTACCTGCAGAAAGAGCTACAAAGTTGAAAGCATTCCTGCATATCCATCCATAACTGGGGAGCTGGAAAAAAGAAGAGAAAAAAATGCAAGAATTTTCGAACTTATTACCTCAGAGTGTCCACCTGGAAAGACCAGGTGGCCTGGAAATTCACCTACATTTGAGCTCCGCTGCAAAACTAACACATGCCTATCCACAGTCTCCACAATAGCTCCATTCCCAAGAGGGCTAGCTGTGTGCTTGCATCTGTCCACATCCTCTACCAAATCACACCCTTCAATCCTCTATTATTTAAATCAGTTGCTAGAATCAGGTAAATACTGCAAAAAATTATAAGGTATGTTGTACCACAACTCCAGTATGGGCAGCAGATCACTGGGCCTCATTGTGCCAATGGGTCCATGAGTTCTAACTCATTGATTCTTGATGCATTTACCTGGCACCGGGACAAGGAAGCGGTCCCACTCAGCAGACAGGTTCGTCCCCAAGAAAGTTCTGCAAAATTGAAGGAAGATGAATCATTACATGATTGTGCTCCATGACCCTGTGTACCCTTCCAGACAATATATCCATGAAACTGCAGAAAATTTTCTGCAACAACTATTTGAAGGTAACATAACAATGAGTGCAGTCATAACCTCATAAGCGTTGCTCACAAAGTGTCAGACCATCACCTTTGTTCATCGCAAATAGCATAGCACTGATGAGCAGCCATGACTGTGGACATAACAACTCTGCCTAGAATTCCATGCAAACCCATTTACAAAATCTGCATCCTGAGTTTCTGTCACATTTCCAGAAGCAATGGGAAGCCTGTCATGATGTTGGCTACCACTCAAGAGATGTAGCCAATTAAAAAAGTCAATAATATTTTCATTCATACATAAAGCTCAAAAGGCTTCCATAAAATATAGAAGCCAAAATGGTGCAAAGGAATAAGTATGTGACATGTACTTGTAATCTGTGAGGCCAAGATGAAGACACACAGTTTCTGAAGACACTGTCATACCCTCTCCAGCTTTTGCTCTGTTGTAGCCTCCATACTGTGCTCCAAACATAAAACACAGTTTATCAAAACATTTGCCAAGTCGCAAACCTCCAAGATAGACAAGTTCAGAAAGTTACAATAGCAGCAAAGAGTTTCAGTTTGATGAGGGAATTGTTTACTCTGAATTTGGTGCCATTGTACAGAGATGGCTGCTTTGCCACTCGCTGCTCCCATGTCTGTGTATGTGTCCAACATTGCTCAGTGACAATCCAACAATAGTCCAGAAGTTTGACAGATCCACATGCATGCATAATGTTGTCAAATCTGTTGCACTGGGCATCCTTCAGTATTCACTCATTGTGCACACAGAAACTCATGCACATTACAGTACCGGCTAAGCTTTACTGATGCTCTGATTGACAAATTGCAGAGGTGGTGGTCATACAACTCATACCATCTCAATTCTTTTCTCAAGGTCAAGATCAGGATGAGGCTCCCTGTCATAAACTGGGCTGAAGTCCACCTCCAGCTGCAATACCACAAACAATCACGAAAAGACCCTTTCTTCATCTTCCAATTACAGCCACAATTTCAGCCCAGAAGAAGTAACCACCCTAGAAGTACTTACTGATTATGGTTGCAATCCAGAGTTTCAAAGAGAAATACTGGCAAAAAAAGAGAGCACATATCTATGAGAATGCAGGGAAGCATCCATAACGGTGCTTTTGAAGCTGACACAAACAATGAACATAGCAAACCAAAGAACATATTACACGTGCATCGTTGTTCATATGGGCCAAACTGGTTCTTCCATTCAAAGTTGGTCTGCAAATCTCATCAAAGGGGGAGCTTGCAAAAGGGGTTTGAAAAATGGGAGCCAAAAACCTGGGCCCGTGAGATGCCTGATGGACACACCAGCAGCAGATGAAAGGTGGGTTGGGTTCTGATTGTCTCTGAGACAGCAGCAGCAGCTACAGCTGTTGTTGAATTCGCCATCGCTTCAAACTCCTCTCCTTACCCTTGAAACTCTAAACCAGAATAAAACACCAACAACCCTCTCACTCCTCCAGAAAAAACAGAGTCTTATGTTGCTGATCTATACACCTCTTCTGGTAACAACCAAGGTGACCACAATGATGATGCATATAGTTGATCATATCAATGCAACGATTTGCAAGTGAGCTTCAAACCCTAAAATCACCCTCGTCATAGACAAGAGCAGAACATGCAAAAGTACCCAACCAGAGGATCAAACGACTCCACACAACGACATCTTCAACGACTAAGATACAGATTGATGCAAGCTTCCATTCAACAAAATCTTTGCAGATGTGTATACCTATATAAACACACATGAATCCACGCTCTTGAGTCAAATTCCAAGACCTTGTTGAATTAGAAGGAGCAGCTGGATCATCATGAGACGTGATTGTAGCTCTTCAACCTCGCTCAACAATAAAATCGATCTTACAACAATGTGCTTGGGACTTCCTTTTCCCCTACAGACCTACCTCTCTTCTTTCTAACCTCTGAAGCCCGAAGGTGGGTACATTCGCAAAATAAGGGGTCTAGGAATAGGCAGCTGAGTCTGGGCCCACAATTTGGGAATGGTCCCAAACCCTGGGCCTTTACCTATAGTAAACCACTCCACGAAAATTTGTAGTGTCTGTGGAGGGCACCTTATATACATGAATATCCCTCCTAAAATTTGGGAGGGATGTTATGCCTCCTCCTCAAAGGGTGGTAGGGAAATTATGCCTACTTATAGGTGTAAGAACCATCCCACTATTGAAGAGTAGGCATAATACCCCTCCCACACCTGCGCTTCATGATCTAAGTAGGTTTGGTTCATGATAAATTTTGTCCCGTGCTTTACAGTAGGCTTGTGTCACATAAGGCTATTATACCCTGGTACCTTGGCAGATTAATTAAATTATTTTTGATTTGTCGAATTTTCAGAAATTATCAGTTATTTATGACAATTTTTAAGAAAAATACTAATCAAGGGCAAAGGGCAGGCAGCTAAATTTATCCCCAGACCTCCAAAGTAAAGATCATTTTAAAACAACATGAACAGAAAAGCAGCAAAATTTACTTAAAGGTAAATGGACTTACAATGAATCTATTACTTATTATCAAAATTTGCAAATTTGCAAAATGAAAAAAATTAATTAATTATTCAGCAAACAAAGTGCCCAAATCTGCCCAGGTACTACGGTATATGCCCTAGTGGATGTTAACATATTTAATTTCTTCGTGCCAATTCTAAATAGGTACCTTACCTACAACTGATGTTTAGCACAAAATAATTCACACGAGGTCTAATTTAAAAAGAGAAAATTTTACTGATATTTGCTGAAATTATTGAGAATTGAACTCCCATTGGGTTACTGTTATAAGTACGCAACACAAGGTGTACTTTGCATACTTATTCCTCAATTGTTGAAACTCTGGGAAATAAAATTTGAAATTATCAAACCTTATTTAAATAAAAAAATATTCAGCAAAGAAGATCAGAACATCAGCTGTAGGCATGGTACCTACCAGAAATTTATACTTGGAGACTGCATGAAGCCATACAAAAATGTAGATGTGTGTGAAGCTATGAGTTTGGATCTTGGCATGTGAATGGTTCCCAGAAGTGAAAGCACAAATTCTGTACTAACACAATGGACTAACACTCCAGCTTAATACCACAGTAGCTTAGCAGGTTTAGCACCTTCATGTCAAATATTTAATATATTTTCTTCTAAGATTCTGGCATAACCAGTAAAAAAATCATGAAGGTGTAATTTATTTTGTAAGTACACATTAATAATTTCTAAAAGTCCTGAGTTGTTTTTCTCATAAGTATTTAGTGCCAAACCTGCTTGGTAACTAAGGTATCAACTATCAACCACAGATATCAAGTCAAACCATCAACCTTGGCTTGGCCTATGCATTCACGAGGCAGTTGGCCTGCTAGAGCCTGTAGCTAGGCTCAAGGTAACTAATATCTAGTCCAAAGAAGGTGAAGGTTATCAGTGAGAAGCATAGTAGTGACAGGAATGAGAAAAGCTTGAGCAGTTTCCACTCAAATCATATCATAAAGTATATAAGAAGGGTATACAAAGTTGCTTGCACAAAGCAAATAATGGGTATCTCAAATGAAAATCAGTAAACCACAAAACAAAGAGAATAGGAGCTTAAGAATTTGCATTCAGAGGACATGCTACAGTGTGGAGGAGATGGTGCACTGGTCTGTTGAATTCTCACTGGAAAGAATAAACTCAAAGTCAATCAGCAATCACAGATGTCAAATTTGTCTCATAAGTACATCTCATTTACATGCTAGGCTATACATGTACCTCTTCAAATTCAATACCTACAAATTTGCATATTTACAACATTGTATAGACTCTTTTTTGTGTTGCAACATACCTAGTGCAATTTGCTTGACCTACCCGTTAGTGCTGATATTCCAGAGGAAGTTGCCAAAAGCACCAATGCATTCATTCTCCAGTGACTCCACTCCCACCAGTTCCATCACCTGTTCTACAAAACTCTGCATTGTCCAAACAAAAAACTACCGAGTGCTTGCTTGTCACTTAATCCAGATCCAATTTGGATCTCTGAAATTCTCGATCCCCTTTAGAATTGTTGCCTACTGATTGTCATCCACACCCATATGTAGGGAACAAAATGAAAATAATGTCACAATTGCAAACAAGGATTAACCAGACAATGAGGTTGAATGGTGACATACCATCTTTGTCTCGGCATCAATATCACCTCCAAGGTATGACCAAGTCAAGAAGACGTAAGAGGTTCACAATCAATGACTTTCTGGGAGATACATCATTCTGCTCACAATAGACTGAGATTCTAGCAAAGGTTTTCTGGTTCTTTGGGAATCCAGGATATATCTATGTAGCCACCACTTTTTCTTCCATGTATCAGATCTAACAACAGGAGCCAATTGCTCTTGAAGATCTCATCCAGTATGAACCGGCGGAAAACTTTCTTATGAACTCTGAGGTCTATGACTTGATCTCTCAATGCACTTGTTTGGGGTGGCAAAATTGCTTCCCAAAAACTCTTTGACAACCAGTGATTGATTTTTGAGCATTGCATGAAGAGTAAGGAGCACCACATATCGCAGGACTGGTAGCAGCTTGATTTCCAAGGCAGTGGCAAGATTCTTCTGGCTACATGTGGGATGCTAGAAATTCAGCTGACTGTTGATTTTACAGATTTGTGCTCTCCAGGTGCTTGGAGTCTGTAAATGCTGTCTTATTCTGTTCCCATCAAGATGCAAATCTAAACAGCACCTTAATGTGCAACTACTTTCATGATCTAGCACAGGTTGGAACACTTTATTTGCTCAAATTGAAGGTCTATTGGAAGCAAATAGATGTATTAGATAGTTTGCAGAGTGTGCTGGATGGGAGCTACAATTGCAACTACAAAATGTACAATTGCAGTGAAATTATCATAACATGAATGGCTTCTATCTGTGCATGCAAGCATTGGAGAAGCTGCTCTAGCTCCTTCAAAAACTTTATGATACTTGGAATCTCAGATGCTGAAAGTACCAGGGATAAGGTGTCCCTGAGCACTAAGATCTCATTTCTCATTCTGATAGGTGAGAATAGTATGCAGAAACATGGCAGCAGCAAATCATGCACCTGCAGACAGGAAATCAATTACTAAGAACAAATTCAAGATGACTTCAAAGTATTTCATTCTCCAGTTTCCTGTGAAATTGGAAACTCTTCCACAGCTTGATCACTCCAAGTCCTACCAAGTTTGATGCTAAAATTGCACAGTTGTTTGTCTGTTGAACATGGTTTTGTGGAAGGTGCTACCAAACAGAGACAAATCTTGACAGATGCTCAAGAAGCTGCTACAAATATCATAACAAGGGCAGAATGAATGTGATACCAATACAATATCAGCAACAAAACCTCAGGAATCAGTTTAAGCATGATAGCAATTTCCAATCCATGAGAAACACCACATTTTGATGAGCTCCAAAATGCTAGGGAGTCACAGTGTCAGATTCCTTTCTTTATTGGTTGGCCAGAAGTAATCAATGACAGCATACAAAGCGAACACGAGAAGGTTGGCCACAGAGATCTGCAAGAAGTTTCCCTGTTTTGTTCTTGTGTTTACAAGGGTTGTATAATAATACTATGTCAGTTGCAGATGCAAGACCACCAAAGATGCCCAATGTTGTGATCATGCACAAGCAGGGAGCACACTTTGGTAAGACAAGTCTAGGCAACCTTGAGTATATCAAATCTTCAAGGTGAAAGATTGCCCACTACTTAAAACTCCTTTTCAAATCTGAAAGGGAGTATACAGATCAATTTTCTGACCTAAAATCATTGGAAAACCTGCATAATTCTTGTCCTCGTTCAAGAGCTTTTCTCCTCCAGCCATGGCGCTGATGAGGTTTGCTTATTCCAGAAAAGGAAGAGACTTAGTTCTTCCAATTTTGGACTGCAAGAATGCAACCTATTGCACACCATGTATTGGTTTGCACTTTGTCTCCACACAAGAAACAAAGAGAAAGATTGAGTAACAAACCATGGAGAATAAGTGCAAAGACGATCAAATTGCACATCTGCAGAAACAAATCTTACTAATGGAAAGGCTAGGGTTTGCTTCTTCAGACATGTAGTGATGTGTGCCTTTGATGGAGTTGTACTTTTGTGAGGCCTACACCTCCATTGTGATTCTGGTTAGCTGGAAAAGGGCCCCCAGTTACAGGGCTGATTGAAGACCGCAGATTGCAACCCAACGCTTTGGACAGAGGGTTGAGCCGTCTTTTCCCTCGGTGAAGCTTCTCAATCTCATGCCTCATAGTGTTGCACTCATGCTCCAGCTGACTGACTCGGCTCAGCATCCTGTCCATGTTGCCTTTGAGCACTTGATTTTCATGAGCCACATTCCCCCATCCATCTGCACCTCCACAGATTCCTGCCTGAGTTGGTGCTCGGCCTTCACCAAGAGTCATGCTTGACCTTACTTGACAACCTGAATGTAGATCTAAACTATCGGAAACCAGAAATGAACCAGCAATGGCAGTCCGAAGCTGTAGCTGCTCAAAAAGCAGGACCTGCACAACTACACGCAATGGAAGTCTCTCATTTTGGGCTGCATGTGTGCAAGCCTCCAGTGATAGCTTCTGGCAGTCCATTATCTTGCAGATTTGCTCCCTCTCTGCCTCAGAGAGCCAAGGATGTGCCTTAAGGAATATGTCAATTGCTCGGTACAATCCATCATCAAGAATCCTGGAGTAATCAGGCAGTGCCTCTGCTAAAACCTGGAATTTGGTGGGCTTCAAGTTGACGTCTGGTGCAACCTCAGCAAGGTAAGCATCAAGCAGCTTTGCCACCATCATGATGGGACTCCGAGATGGTGATCCCAACAGAAGACCCTCTTCTTCATCATCTGAGCCAGGTGGTGAATTCTGATCCAAAAGCAGAAAGTGGTCCAAAATGCGCTGTACAACATCAATATCATAGAGTGTCTCTTCAATATATGAATAGTTAGGCATCAGCAATTCATCTAGCATTGCTTGCTCCAACTGCATCCCTATCCTCTTCTCCAAGTTGCTCTTACACCTTGGGCTTGCATTCAAGATCATTGCAGTGCGCAGCAATCCGAACAAGAACCAGGTTGATACAACTCCCTTCACCAATGGCAAGTGAGCCTCAATTGTTTCCAACACAATTCGCTGATCATCCTCTTCCATGGGAGGGACAGTGACAGGCACAACAACACCTCTAGTGGTGATGTGGGCATCTTGATCAACATGCCTCCTGTGCAGGCCTGGCAATGACTTCTTTGAATAATGCACGAGAGCTCCAGCAATGCTATCAGGTCTAATTCCTCTGGCTTCCAGACCAGTAATGACTCTCTCAAAAAGTGGCAAGCTCAGAGTGGAAAGATCATCATACCACCAATCAGTTTGAGTTGCATGGGCAGCATGAGCACCAGTGCTGATTCCATTCCACAGCACACTCCCACCAGGGCTTTGCAGTGAGCTATGGTCATGAGCTCCAGGAATGGACCAAGCAAGCAGTGAGGGATCCATACTAGCCTTAATACAAATGGAATGAACAAGCTTCTCCACCAAATCCAGTTTCTCCACCTGTGGCAGTGATGACATACAACTCTTGAGAGCAAACACTGAGTCACGCCAGCTACAAAGAACCACCTGCTGAAAAAATGCTTCTGTTTTTCCAATCAGGTTTCCTTCTCCAAACTCCTCGCTCATCTCCAAATACTCTGCAGCGCAGCGCAGAGTTACAACATTTGCAGAAGTCAATGCCAGCTTCACTCGGTAGCAGAACTTGGCTGCAAGCTCAAATGCTTCAGCACCTCCAGGCATGTCAACAAGCTGGATCTCACATCCTTCCTGATCCTCCTCTGACATCTCCTCCACTTGCCTTGCCAGTCTCCCACACCTCGATACTAATGGAAACTTGTGAAGATGAAATGTCATCTGTCCAACTTCAATCACCATGTCGCTTGGAAGACCTGATGTGCAGAACCAAGCTTGTCCTCTTCGTTGAAATGCATCTGGTTTTGATCCCAGCTTCATCGACGCCATTGGAAGCTCCCCTCCCCTTCACTTGGTCCCCTCCTCAACTCTTTGCGAACTTCCCAAGGACACACTCCTCACCCTCAGTCCATTGCCCACATTCTTGCTGCCAGTTTCTTCTCCTGTGTTGACATAACTCATCTAATGTGAGCTCGCCCAGCCTTCCAGTAGGTGATTGAACTTCGGCAACGAATGATGAACCTCTTCGCTGTTCCTAGCATCCTGGCAGACAATGCTTGTCTTCAAGTGTGTGCAAACGCGGTATTGGATGAGCACCAAAACACGCGAGGAGGAGCACAGAGATGAGTTCAAATGGCAGATCTGAACTGAGACTTGGCGAACAAGACACAGTGAGCGATACTTAAGAGCCAGAAAAAGAAGTGTGTTTGCACAAAATCTGTTGAACTTGGAAACTTCTCCAAATGCAGGTTGCTCTCAACAGACCCCGTCTGAAGAAAAGCCGAGCTCATCGTCCTTCGCTCCATAGCTAACTGCTGGAAACTGGACCCTCCATAGCAAAGGAATGAAAAACGCAGCTCAGAAAACCGCCCAGATGTTGTTGATGAGCTTTTTGCAGGATTTTTGAGATTTGTTACTGGAATCTCTTGTCGTCCCAGCGCAGCCACGCGAGATTGGGATATCCAGAAATTGCATCAAGCTTATCCTCAAGTCTGTCCAAAAATGTCACAAAGAATGCAATCTCGCGACTCAACAATCGAGGACAAACTCCCTCCTACAATAAGTAAACCCCCTTGTCTACGACTCCCGCTTCTCATGCAAAAAGCCTTGAGCTTCATTCCATACTCACGCTCGTTCCCTCCGCCCGTTGTCACTACTTTCAATCATCGAAACTCCCGCAACGCAAAGCAACAGATGGAAATCCGAGCAAACTAACAAACACAAAACGAGGCGTGGCATTACCTACCTACATTGTGTGTGTGCGCGTGGGACCCAACCAACAATACAAGCTTTTTTCCCTTCTTCCTTTTCTCCGCCACGCACACTATTTGTCAAAGCACACAAACATGGAAAAACCCGATGAAGAAAAAGAGAAACAACAGTAGAGCAGCCGCGGCAGCAGAAGACGACAAAGGCTATTATGAGTAACAACACAACTTCACCCATGAGAGTAGCAACGCGAAAATATTGCTCACGGACCTGGCAAAAATGCTGCAGCAGTGGGACCTGTTGAGGGAATTGTAATGCACAGTGGCGTGACGAAAGTGGCGACAGAAAGGAAAAGAAGCAGCAGCAGCTATAGAAGACAAGCAGAGGAGGAAGAAGAAGGAGGAGGAGGAGTTGACGATGACAGAAAAACTGTCAGTTTGCAACCACAACACAGAAGTGCAGCTCTGCACACGAACAGCAGCAGCAATCGCACGGGACGGACAGATAGACAGAGAACAACAACACACGCTTGGAACAACACTTCCTCCACCACACCGTGCACATCAAATCAATCTGTCTCGCTAACTTTAGCCTTCAGCTTCAGCCCCAAAAAACACAGCACCACACGCGCGTACGCTCTCATCGTCACTGCTCCCAAAACAGATCATCTCGCATAAAAACACACACTGCAATTTTCGTGCGATGTCACAACAAAAAAGTGGTTTGATCTTCATGTTTCTGATAGTGTTTTTTTTTCTCTTTTTATTTTTATTTTTGGTCTTTGGGGTCCTTCTCTTGGACATATGGAGGCTACTTTGGAAAAAAGGAATGGAAACACAAGTGTTCCTCTTCAAAGTTCAAAAGGGCGAGGGGAAAAAAAAAGATTGAAATTATATTGATACTTTGGAAAATGGAGAGAGAAAAAAAGAAAAAAATCAATTACTTGATTGTTTTATGTTGTTTTTGCTCTTCTCTTAGACATATGTAGAAAGAGCTAATCTTTTTCTTTTTCTTTTATTGGAACAAATGAAACGAAATTCATTGTGAGACATAAACAGAACAAATACAACCCAGAGGCCAGCGAGGCCAGCAAACGCACGCAGAGACACGAGACAACCACCACCAACAACTACTCCCAACTTGGGTAGACAGTAGGACCACCTAATATCAGATCTTCCCTAGAGTAGACTAGATATTGACCTCCACAAGCTCTGTCAAGTGAGTCAAGGTATTCGTGTTTAGCACAAGGCAGGACACCAATCAATACAAGAGTTTTTCTCCCTTCTACTTTAGCATAATCAAATAGAGATTCCTATATGAGGTTCTACAACTTCCCTTGTTGTCGTGGTTCCTTAAGGAAGAACATATCATTGCACTCTAACCAAATGAACCCCAAAGTGATAACTCTAAGTTGATACCACATGACTTGGTGTAACCAAAAAATGGGGTGCATAACAACCTTCAACTTCTCATGCATGAAAGAAAACAAATTTGTTGTTTTATTCATTAATCAATTAGGAAAGGTATAGAAACTATGAACACATTCATAACCAATTGTGAAAGGTATAGAGACTATGACTATGAACAAATTCATGATCAATTGTGAGCCACTAAACAATTTTATGTTTATTTCTTAAAGGCCTTAGTGAATTAGAATGTTTCAAACTTATTTTCATGGGTTATGTTAGCTAGCCCTCATCACAACATCAACACTAATGGCACTCCACAATATGTTGTTCACAACTAGCATTGTCCATTTGTACCTAAAATCACAACCTAGAAGTTCTTACAAGAAGAAAATTGTTATCATAGTTCAACATTTTTTTAGTAACAACAAAGGTTTGGCAAAATTCCAACTCAAAGTCCCACTAGGGCATTCACTTCCTTTCCCAATTATCACTCTCCAAATTTTCAAGTTAAACACAAATTCAAACATAATCACTCTTGAATATAAAATGTCAATAATGGTTAGCTTTACAAATCCCCTAGGTTCCTCACCATTTTCATCATCAACCGATATCTTACACAATTCACAAGGACTTAACATTTTAATTTTCAACACAACAAAAATTTGGAAATCAAGAACAACAAGTTGTTTAAAGCATTCCTATCTAAAAACTATTGTTGAAAAACCAAAAACAAAAAGCAACAAAACATTCCATAAAAAACATTTAGCTCTCCACTCCAAAAAACCAATTGATTAGAAATCCTTGGTCTCCAATTTCAGTCCTCCATTTCTACTTGTCATTTAATGCTAACCACTTCACACATACAACAAATCTTCTACAAATCAAATGCATCAACCTAATCATGCAATCCATGTCCCAAAAATAGTATTGATTCCACATTGCAATGCCCTTCACTACAATTGCCCTTCCACGACCAACAACAAGTCCCACCACTTTTGAATCAACACAAATAGACACAACAAAAACACACCTTAACAACTCCATTTGCCATTTACACAACATTCCTTCACCTACAAAAGCCAAAAAGGTTAAAAAAGTAACTCTATCATTAAATTGTTCACAATAGAAATATTTTGTGATCACAATGGAACTTACAAACATGTTTTGGAAGGTTAGCATTAAAAATAAACTACTTGCAAGAAAGCAATTTTTAAGGTGTGAATTTGGGGGATTGCGATTTACATACACTTAAGAATTGTGAAAGCCCATTTCCACATTTGACCTATAGGCTCATAAAATTTCAATGAAAGGTTGTCTTTGGTATTTCCAAACAACACCATTCACATGTTCAAAAAATGTTGGTGTTTGGAAGTGCTTGTCAATCTTTCATAACCATTGCCTTGTGCCAAGTTGACCATATGAATCTAGCTTATTTCTTAACACACTCATGTTGCCACATATCTTTCCACCTTAACTTCACACTATTGGATGAACAATCCTTTGATTTCAACCTTACATTTTTTTCCAAAGTTTTGCAAACTTCAACCATTAATAACCTTTTTTTGGCATATAATCAAAAAGCTAAATATTTCTATTCCATTTTCATATAGTGATATTGAACAACAAGACCTTTAATTTGCCTCCAAACACTATTAATTCTTACTTAACCAAACATCTTTTTACAAAATTCACAAAAACTTGGTGAAAATTCATTGCAACTTGTGTATTTGAAAAAATAATCTTAATCATAAAGACCACTTTGTGTAGAGATGCCAAGTTTCTCCAAGGCTTTGAATAGAAAGTTTCAAATGATATTGTTATAGGCCTTCCAAAAATCAAACCTAAGAAAATTGTTGATTGTCCAATTCTTTTTGTTCAATCCAAAGTCTCATGTGTAAGGAGAACATTGTTTAATACGAATGAAAGTGGAAGCAATGTAACTTTGTCAAAGCTTATCACTTCCATGAGATGCCTTGCAATCTTTTTTGCAAGGCTTTTGCATAGATCTTGTAAGAAACATTGAAGAATAGAAAGGGTACTTTGAAAACAGAAAGTGGAAAAGTTGCTACTTTTTAAAAAGGGAAAAAAAGAATGAAAATAATAAATTCCTCTTGTAATAAGGATCATTATTTCTTATTTGTCTTGTGAGTAATATTTTTACCATGATTCAAAATTGAAACTCATTTTCTTTCACAATTTGATAACTCTTGGGATACACTAGAAAAATTTCACCCCAAAATTAGAATGGAGCTCATTTGGAACCCCTTTTTTGGAGCAACCCTAACCCAAAGAAGAGGGCCCATGCAAGTGCGCCTGACATGGGACATACCAAGCATTGAAATTCCTAACACAAATTCATAAAAATTCTCTAGTTTGCACGAGCTTTGTGTAAGTGAAGGAATCCCAATGTTACATTTGCTGCTCAATTTAAGTATATTATAAGAATTGAGAGGTCCCCAAAATCTGCCAATTAAACAATTGCGACATGCAGATGAAAACTACCATGGCAGATGATTGTTTTCCATTGGATTCCTTAGGTGCCCTTTTGCCTTTTTCTGTTCTCCACAAAACGACGCCAACAACAGGAGCTCCTCTTGCTTCAGAGTTTCATCATTTAGTTTCTTCTTTCTCTTTTGTCAGTACACACACACACACACACACACATACACACACACACACACACACATACACACACAAAACCTCCTATCCCCAACTCCACTGTTGGACTGGGCATATACTTGTACACTTTCTCCAGGCTTTCATGCAGGTACTTAGTACTTAGTAGAAACATGGTCCAAGTGGAGCACCAGCAATTCGAAAACATGGCTTGTTCGAGCCACAGGAAAAGCATGATCCAGGAGTTTCAGAGGATGTGTACTTAGGTGCAAGACTAACGTTAGTATTATTGTCAAAGACACCAATTCAAACTACCATTCACATAATAATGGTAGGAACGTCTATATGAGAAATATATCCATGAGTAATAAATGCCTTTTTGTTGGGTACTAACTACTGGCTGTAAAACTTCGGGAGGGGGCCGGGTGTCGTCCCTCAAACCTATGTTGACTACAATTCAAATCCAAACTCAGGAACCACAACCCCTTACAAAGAAATAAATCAAATAAATGTAGGTAGCTGTTGAAGTCATGAAATTCAAAAAACATTATGAACCCCATCTTAAGTAGGAGTAACCAAAAGACAAGCTTGGTCTTCCAAGTAGTAGTAATTGCCCAAGTTTGCCAGCACCTTAATTTGTCTACCTAATTAGTGACGTAAATTTCGCCAGATCAAGTACAAGAGAACAGGACCTTGCTGGTCGATTCTACCAGGGAAACGATCATTACGAAAGCGGGCAGAGCCTGGCAGGATCGGCCACCGAGGGCCCCTTCGAAGGAATAAATAGCGAAGTTTCTTTGGGTTAAAATCAGGTAAACTCTCTGAACAACAGCAGCGTTCGGGCCAGGGTGAACCAGTACTCACGTTGGCACTTTCACCTTTTTGAGCGAGGCCTCTTAGTGGCCGTATTAAGCTCAAAAAATGTTAGATTTGAACTCGGACACTCTTTGATTTCACTAGGGCTGGGGCGTTCCCGAAATAACAGGCCCTCAAGTTTGGAGACCAAAGGGGCCCGTTATTTCAGGAAGACATTGACTCAAGGCCGTTGCACAGCTCACAACTTGATTTTTTATATTTTATTTTTCTCATGATACCCGACAGGTACCCAGCTGGTACCCGCTGGGTATCTCAGGCAAAGAGAAACAACAGCAGATGTTTCAAAAACGAGCATTTTGTTATGCTCACGAGTTTGTTATGCTCTGTAAAGGTATTTACAAATACACTCTGTGTTTTGAAAAATCAAGCAGGGCTTTGCATCCACACATGGGACATTTGTAATATTTAGAAATAATTTCAATGGATTTTGGGATTTTCTCAGTGTTACAAGGGTGGGTACTGGTTCACCCACGGCAACCGATCCAACCTGGAAAAATCAACCCCCCTGTGGTGCCCCCTCTATTTACACCAAGAGAAGAGCTACTTTTATCCATTGTTGAATGGAATGACTTAAGTAAAAGGATCATAAAACAATGATCGAATCATAAATAAATAAAGTGAACCCAAATGGGTAAATAAATTGAACCCATCCATTAGGGTCTTGAAATTTTTTCAACCCAGATTGCATGCAAAAGCAGTGCAACTCAGATTTTCCTTTGGTGAATTGGAAAGACTAAAAAGGATCCACAAAACCAATGATCGATGAATGAATGAATCAGTCATGAACCCCACCACCCCTATGGCCTGATCTTCAAGTATTTTCATCCTGAATGAATAAAGTGCAAACTTTGATTCTATTGCTGTAATGAAAGAAGAAAGACTCAAAGAAGAAGATTCATGAAAAAATGATCAGCACAAATCAAATATGAACTTCTTCATGAAAAATCTGGTGTGATCTTGAAGCTTTTACAACCTAATTGAATGACAAAGAAGAAGAAAGTGCAGCACATTTGCATTCTTACTGCCGAAATAGAACGCCAGAAGTATAGGAGCAGCAGCAGGGGAAGGTGGAGGAATCATCAACACCCAATCGTGAATGATCAAACATGATGAACTCAGAGCATCAATTTGATGTGGCAGGTTGTCTTCAAATCCACAGAATTGCAGTAGAAAAGATCGTGTCTTGAGAGAGTGTTTGGGTCTTATGGATTGCCAGAATTGAATGAAGAAGCAAGTGCAGCAAACTGTGGCTATTTTTGCTGGAATAGAAAGAATAAGAAGAAGAGGAGGAGGAGGGATCATGAAGAGCAACGATCAAACATGATGAACTCAGAGCATCAATTCATGAGACAGATTTTTCTTGAAATCTGGACACAGAATTGCAGTTGAAAAGATTGTATCTTGAGTGTGAGTGTTTTGGCCTTCTTGTATATTGATTTTCTTGCTGTCCTCAGTTTGCTCCGCACCTTCTTCCGTGTCAAGAGAACGCGCCAAGAAAGTACGAGCGAGTGAGAGTGTATATGCGAGCGTCATGGGTCTGTGTTTGTCTGTGAGATTCAGAATTTTCCTCTACCTGATGCCGATGCACTTCTTTATACAACTTCCATGCCTCTACAAATCCATACATGTTTTGTTGCTCTCTCTCACCTTGCTTGCATGCACATGTGTGCCGTCAAATTGGCCGTCTGCTTTTTATCGTTTTCGAGTTGCTGCAATGAGCAATATTCGACTGATCTTTGTGGCCAGGTGCAGAGAGCTCGGTTATGATAAGATTGAGGTGGATGTGTTGTGGGTGTAAATAGAGCGAGAGAGAGAGTAGTGGGACACAGCTGACATGACGGGGACAGCTGTGAGATCAAGCAGCTCCGTCAGACTTCACCAGGGTGCCTCGCTGCCACCCGGGATTCCTCCTCATATCCTTCAGTCTTTCATTCATGGATTCATTCTTTCTTTCTTTTGTGCTCAAGATGAACTTCATTTGTAGAGAGGGAGAGATTATGATGCGTGCTGTAAGTTTATGTGTTTCTTGAACTTTTAGGCATTGTTGCGGTTCGTTGCTAGATATTTTCAGCTGTCTGGAATGAAATTGTTTTTGGAGAAAACCTTTGTTGCCGAGGAATTTTTTTTGGGTCTTACGTTTCTATTGACTTCCCAGAATGAATACTCGTAAGATTCTTTGACAGAATTGTTTCTTTTGCGTACCCAAGAGAGGAGAATTGTTGATGGAGATGGAGGGAATACAATGGCAACGTCAGATTATCCATCCCCCTTCCTGCAGCGTGCTCATTGCTTGGTGGGGTCAACCTGTTTACAATCACTTGTTGGTAGCTCTGCCTGCTCGCCATTCCTCCAATTCCCATGTCACGGCTGTATTTCCTCTACATTCAGGCCCTAAACATCTGCAAAGGCAAGTGTTGGTGAAGCCAGGAGACTTGAGAGCAAGGATTCTTCAAGCTCTTATGGATTTGTTCAAAACACAAAAAGAAACATCCAAGCTCTCATGAATGTATTCAAACAGCAAAAACACAACAGAGCTCTCAATCTTTGCTCAATATTTTTCATTGAAATTGCTCCTGAGAAAACTGGTGTGATGATTGGACTCTCTTAATGCTTGTTTGCAAAATCCTTGCTCATTTTTTTGATGGGAGGGAATTTGACAATCGCTGCTGCTCCATGAACAGGTACTTGGAGGATATGAGTTTCCTGGACTTGACTCTTGTGAAAGGAAGGATGCTTCCAGATCTGAAGGATATCACCAACAAAATTCTTGGCAAACTCTCTGTCAGTGTTTGCAATCTGCAGGAAGATCATCCAAGCAGTGGTCTGTATCCTGTCTTTGCACATGGACAAGAACTGATTGGAATGTTGAGTGTAAGCATCAGAGTTGTCTTCAATGAAAAACAGACATCAGCTGCCAAGAAGGAAGATGATGTAATGAAGAAGAAAACACAGTGTCTTGTGCCACCAATCAGTTCATCTTTTGAAGAGAAAAAAGAAGAGCTTGTTGAATTGGAACAAGATTCTTCTTCCTCTCTTAAGCTTCCTCTCTATCTCAAGGCTAGTCATCAACCTCCTGGGTGCCTTGTTCAAAACCTTTCAGTGGGAATAAAACAACCACCAAACCAAAGTGTCAATCCTTTCACCAAATCTGCACTTAAAAATGCATTTCTCTCTGTTTCTCGAATTGAAGAAGATAGCAACAACAATAGTAAGGAGCAAGAATCATCAAAGGTGCATGGATCAGTATGCAAAAAAGGCATTGTGGGACATGGTGGCAAGTCATCAAAGAGGTTGATCAAGAAATCTGCAGTTTCAAGGTCCGGAATGGGAGCCAAGGATACACAAGTAGAAAAGAATTTGCAGCAGCAGCATTTAGGTGGCATTGCGAATTCTTCAGACAACTCAAAGCTGATGGCTTCAAGCTGTGATCATATGAAAATGGTCAAGGACTCTGAAGATGTTGAGCTCCACAACATGCAACAAGTTGAGAGGCTGAGACAAGATGAACCAAGAATACTGTGCTCATCCCTTGGAAAGACTGGCTTCAGAGACTCACAGGATGTGACAGAAGTGGGCATGTTTGATGGACTTGAGGAGATCTTGGAAGATAATGTACAACTGTTTCAATCATCATCATCATCACCACCAAGGGTTGGTCGTGCCGGATCAGGATGCATTTTAAGTCTTCCCGGAAGATTACTACCACATCAACAAACTCCATCTCATTTCCTTGAAATCCCAAAGACAAGATTTGGATTTGATCCTGGTGGGGTACTTATACCTGATATTCCTTCCTGCAGTCTCAGCACAGTGATGAACAAAGGTGTAATAAAAGACACATCTTTTTCAAAGTTTCTTGAGAGGAAAGATGTGTCTTCAAAAGGTGATGAAGTTGCAGTGTCTGCATGTGAAACTGCTGCTCTGCCCACAGACAGATGTGCTGCTGCTGCAGCTTCTCAACAGCAAGTGCTCCTTAATGATGTTACTTGCAGTCGACCACTCAAATGTCCTGAACAACAGCTTTCTAATGCATTGAAGAGCTCAAAGTTTAATCAGATGGAGACCAATAGTACAAGGGTTCTTCCCTCAGCATATACCAAGGATGATCATCCATCAAGCCCCCCTCTCAAAAGCTTGCAGAAAACTCTCTGTTCCAACCATGTTGGCAATTCTGGCATGTTACTTGACTTCCTCCTTGCTGATGACGACAAAGATGTGAACTGTAACAACAAGGTTTACACTCCAGTTACACAAAGACCTCCTCCTCTTGTATTTACCTCTTTTGCAGTTTATGTTGTTGCCTTAGGTGATAATTGTCTTCAGAAAAACAATAGAGCCAATGCCGATATTCATTGTGATTGGAATTCATTTTTCATGAGCTATGGAAGAGGGCATATACAGCTTCAGATGATGACTTGTTTTTCTGTGCTGAATTTTGCTTCATAGTCCAACACAAAGGCATGTCCATTCACTCTTATTACATTGTACTTGGATCTTCTGACTCGTATCCATTTTTTATTGTAGACTAATTTTGTGTTTGAGCACTGGGTTGCTGATTAAGCTTTTGATATTGGGGGGACTGATAAATTTCTATCCCCATGCAGGTAACCAGAGAAGAGTCTCCAGATTTTGAAGAAGGGGAGATCAAGGCTCGTGATGTTGCTGAATTGGCTTTGTTGCAAGCTCTCTTTTTCCCTGATGAAAAGGATGATGCAGTTCATTCAAGCACACTGTTTGGGTTACATGATGAGTTGGAGAACAAGGAAGAATTCAGGCATAGTATCCAAAGCCCAGAATGGAACAAGTTGGGGATGAGAGGAAGAAAAGTTGGATCCGATTTCTCAAAGGCTGGCAGATTGAACACAGATTGCTTGCTTGGATCCATGCAAGATGTGAAACTTGGAGGTGAAGAATCACACTGCCCAATTCCAAGCTTGATGATGGTTGGTCAGCGTGACGATGTGGGGAAGATTGTGGATGGCTGGTGTGTGAGAGTGAATGTCGGGAAGATTGTTCTTTGCAATCCAGCTTTAAGGGACTTTGTGGATATTGTCATGCCCATTGGTTTGTCACAAAAGTTAAAGAAGACACATCCAGTTTGTTCATGTTTGCTCACAGTTTTGTTCCCTGCAATTGTGCAACCATCCCCAGAGCAACATATCTGTATCTCTCCTGTGGCATTTGCAACTCGTGAAGCAATCTTTGACCATCAATCACAGTTATGCTGGAAACTGCTGCCCAATGATGCTAAAACCCTTGAACATTGGAGGACTCAGAATTTAAGAGTGATGGTAGCTTTGAGTTGGCAACATGAGTTTGAGACTCTTGAGTGCACTGGTAGCATTTTGTTGGAGAATGTGGTCAGATCAATGCCCAGTACATACCAGACCAGCCTTGGCCTTACAATCTTGCATCATGATCCCCATCCCCACAGCAGGACCTCAAACAATTCAACCTGGGGCCAATGGAGGAGAAATCATGGGAAACACATATTGGAAAGGTCGAAGTCCTTGCACACAACTTGCAACTCTTCTACAATCGGAGGTACAAGCCAAGGCAGGTGCCTGGGTCAAAAGACTTGTCAGAAAAATCTTGGAGGTGAATCTCCTGTTGCAAGAATTGAGATTGCATTGCAACTATCTTATGGTGATTCAACAGCACACAGACAGAAGGATAATCAGGTGGTAAGTAAACCACTTTACATTGTGAAATCATCGTCTGATTTGTAACAAGTACTCATCTTGAGTGAGGATTTCAGGAATGATGGTAGAAAATTTCATATAGTATTCCACAAAGGAAATATATATATGTTCCGTACTTGAACCACTTCTGGCTGGTCTCAATTAACAGGATACTAAAGTCTCCACAAGGAAATCTGGAAATGGAAAGAGGATGAGATGTTCTCCATTCCACCAGCTCCATTCAGCACCTACAACTACCAATTCAGCGGTGTGAGATACATCTCCTCAATAGAGCATTGTTTCATTGCAAGGAACTCAGATTTCTCACATCTCACAGTTAGCATCTTCATGTGATTAGTGTGTCAAAGTTCCCTTCTACATTTCTGAAGACTTGATGCCTTCCCATTTTCTTGCATGTGATACAGAGTGTCCGTCCACAATCATTGACTGCAACTTCTGTTGTTGTTCTATACCCTCCCTTTTCAGGATTTGTGGTTGTATGTCAATCTACGGGACATCAATGGTTGCTTGAGCAAGGCAGTAAACCATTCTCAGGCACACTGTTTGCTCTTGGTGGTAAAGTCTGGACCCCGTTTTGTCCACAGAGTCCCCTTCCCATATCTGGGATGGCACAGGTGGTGCCACAAGTTTGCTGCAAAAGGCAGTTCCGATGCGGTTGTGCAGGCCCCTCCAAAGTTAGAAAATTCAGTCTTGTTCATTGAAGTGTGGTATGATCAAGGATGGAAGAATGAAAATTTACAAGAAGGATTGGAAGACCTTGTGGGGTTGATAAAGATTCCATTGAGGATCACAAACATAACCTCAAGTTGTGAGGCTCAACATCAGTGCAAAGAGGGGCAAGAGGTGGTAGTAGTAGTAGCCAAGGGTTACTTCCCAGTGCAAGACCCCATCAGGTATGTAGTCTGTGGTGAAGTCCAAGTTATAGTGATGTTAGGCATGGAGTATCAATTGCGAAGATTGCAGCAAGAGAGCAGAGCTGCAATAATCATTCAATGGCATGTGCGAGATTTTTTAAGAAGGAAAAGTTGTATGTCAAAAAAGACTCTGAAAATTCGAGAGACGAGAATATCAAGGGGTAAGAGGCACGGAGATGAGAAGCACCGATTTCTTTCTTCGGTAAGATACAGTATTGTTGTTTTCTGATTATCTCTCTATCAGTTGTTGAATCTTTCATGCTGCAGCTATTTGTTGTCTTGGAACTTTACATGTGGTTTTTGTGGATGTATGCCCACTAAAAGTCTGACAGAAACCTTGTGTTGATTGAAGTGATCTTGGCGGGTTAACAGGTTGCTATGGTGCAACATGTTGTTCAACTCTTTGTATGGCAAGCAATTGGTCTTCCAGCACTTGACTCTCTCCACTTTTCTTGTGGTACAACATTTGATCTCGTATCATTGTGTTTCTCTTGTGTGTTTGTTTTCATCATCATGTTGGAATTTTCAAAAATTCTCCCTGTGGAATGTTCCTGATCTCTTTTACTTTGTTTGTTTTTCTGTTTGTGCAGGCAGAGCTTTCATCAAGTATCTCTTTCCAGGGGAGGATGAAGCTCTTTTTACACAGGTGCAATTTCTAAATTTAAACAATTATCATTGCATTAGATGTGATTCAGCTTGTTGATTTAGAGATTCTTTGATTCACAAAACAAGCAGTGAAAATGATATAAACCTGGCAAACTTTACTTACAAAAGAGCTGAAATAACAAGGAAGAAGCAAAATGGAGAGCAAAAGGATATGGTCCAGGGTTGGTTTCTAGGTTCTGAATTTCATCTACTGAAAGCCAACACAGAAATCCTTGTCCAATTACGAACTGCATGTAAGATATCAGCAGTGGGAATGGCCAAGGGGTCCGCGAGAGCTAGGAAATCAAGAGGGAACCAAATCCATAGCTATGACTCAACTTAGAATGGTAGAAGCTTGGATCTTCCACAGTCTAATTGAAACTTGTTGTCTAAGGAAAGTGATTACAACTGAAAGTGGTGGACCTTTCCTCCTCAATTTAAAGACCAATGTAAGATGTGTTGGTTTTGCAGGTCATGCAATGGGGTCCTACAGTCTATTTTGGTGCTTCAGTCCATCATCAGATCTCATTGCCTGTAGGGCTTTACATTTGTGATCATCTTCGAGAAAATGCAGGAGAGCATTTGGACCTCATTTTTGAGCTCTGGGCTTCTCTTGCGATGACCTCCAAATGTGAAAGATCAAGAGAAAACAACAATGATGACAACATACCTGCATGGAAATTATCACACATAAATGGTGATCATCACAAAAGAACTCAAGAGACAACAACTCATGGCTTTGACGAGCATAGTAACAAGTGCTGTGAGATTTATATTGGGAGAGCAATCTTGCTTCATCAAAATTTATTGGAATTGCTAGACCAGAAAGAGTGTTCAACTGAGGTGATTTGCTCAACAATCTCTTTGAAAACAAAACCCCATTTGAGTGAGTTGAGTGTGTTCTGGACATGGAGATGGAGAGAGAATATGCAATTCAGAGTTGATGTTGTGTTTGATTTTATGATCTGCATGTGAACCCCTGAACATATTAATTCAAATTGCTGATGAGCCTTGCCATGATTCTTCCATCAATCAAAACATCTGGTCAACTTTTACAGGTGAGGAAGACATTCAATTTGCCATTAACTTTGGTCAGAAAGTTGCCAAGTGTACACCTCAATGATGGTAATCCAGAGTTAGTGGTACAAGTCAACTACAGCAGTTATAAACTTGGAGCAGAGTGTCTTCTCCATGGAACCATTTTTGACAACCAGGAATGGTTCCTTGAGGATATGCCTCTGCAAGCAGAACTTGAGATCAAGATCATCCGAGCAACTTACTGGAAGGTTTGTGGATTTGCTTCTGTGCTTGCTTAACTTCATATTGGACTTGCTGCATTATACTGAATCATCATCATGTTCTTTGAGCCATGCTAAGAAGTTTTCTGCACATTACAATTCAAATGTGTGCAGCATGTGTCTACAGCAGCAGCTGATGCAGTTCCAACCTCTTTTGGTACAAGGAGTCGTCCCTCATGTGTATTTAACAAGTACATATTATTTTCACTGTTTCCAGCCAAACATGAGCTTGAGCTCATCTACACACCTATTGTCATGCCATTGAAGGTCAGATCATCTGACCATAAAACTCATTTGATTGCTACAAAGTAGTAGCACCAAAGCTCTGATAGATTATTAATAAGCATGGCACATCTCTGCAATTGACAAGTTCAAATTCCTAGCATATTGTTAGTGCTCTTTTCTGAACTGAAGAAGATCATATGAAGTCAGAAGGAGTGTTAAAACCCCATCTGTTAATGCTGAGACTGTTGTGTTTCCTGCAATCCATTGAATTGTGGTTACATTGTATCCCACAGCCAAGAAAGCATCCTGATCTGCACACAACATGGAGACACAAAATATCATTATCACTAGATGCTATGGTGCTGAAGGAACTGCGAACTTCACCCATGAGTTTTGAAGTTTGGCAATGCTCACAGAGTTCCTCACCAACTCTTGGTTGTAGTTACCCGAAGAAGAATCAACCAACACATATGTTGTCAGATGTTTGGCTTGGAACAGCATCAGCACCATGTTTGCCTTTACTCTTTCAGAAGGAAGGTGTGCACATTGATCTTTGCCTCAAGTTGTCAATGTACAAACAGGTTGAAGAAATCTACAAAACACTTCAAAAATTACAAACACTTCTAATCACCTTCTTCAGTTTTGAATTGAGCTTTGTTCAGTTCAAATCCGAGGTCTTTCAAAATCAACACAGGAATTGCTTCTCCCAGGCAAACTATTAACCATTGACTATTCTGAAGAAGATTTTGTGAAGTGCATAGGAACTTGTGGATGCTACAGTTTGGTATCACAAACTGGAAAAGCTGTGGGGGAGCTGCAGGTGGCAGTTCACTTTACCAAATGGTGTCCAAGCTCTCATTCTTAACTTTTTTTTGTTGAGGATGGCAACTATCATGAAGCAATGGTCACAACTACTGTGAAGTTCTGATCACATCATGTGCATTGGTTAAGAGATGCTCAAAAGTGGGTATTTTTACATTCTTGCAAAATTACTGGATCATTTACAACTTCAATTTTTTGCACAAACCTATAACACCAGATTGAATTTTTTTGCTGGAAGACTGTGATGAAGTTGTTGAATTTCCTCCATTGCAATCTGGTGTTGAAGAATTTCATGAAGATGTTGAATGTCCCCGAACCAAGATGTTGTGAAGGCATTGATAATCAAGGACTTGATTGACGAAAATGACACCTTGTTGCAATAGAAAATTATTTTGGGAGATATTTGAAAATGAATGTTTGTGACAACAAAGTATGTGGTATTGAAAATATAATAACTCTCATGAGAATTGAAAAATCTCCATACTCAGAAAACATGAAAGCCAGGACAAGGCAAAAAAAATTCCTTGAAGTCAAAGATGAACTTCTAGATAAGGACTGAACAAGGAAGAAGAAAAACACAGAAGCAGAGAACTTGAATGAAAGAACAATAATACTGGCAATATGACAAAACTGATAGTCTTTCACTTTTTCACGGTCCATCAATAGTAACATGTATCATAGTGTGACTTACTGAACATCTGGGAAGTTTGATACAAAAAGATCATCCACAAACCTATGAACAAGAGGCAATCTCTAAAGTAAAACAGGGTAGGTGTTGGTCTTAAAGAGATGCTTCAGAAAATCAAATTCATAGGAATAGAGGTAGAAATTTGCTAAATAGACTATGCAGTTAGTACCAATAGGGATAGGAACACATTGTCTAAGCACAATGAACAAAACAAAGGAACAAATTGTCTAGCAAAGAAATCTAAACCAGAGATTAAGTCTTCCACAACTTTGAAGCTACAGAGAGTCTGAAAAGAACTTATGATCTCTTGTTTATTCTTAAGCCACAGATACCTCAATTTAAAATTAAAAGTCATTATTTGAACCAGCAAAAACTAAAAACAACAAAATTCAAACATTCAACCAACCACTCTTAAAATCAGAGCATTCATACAAGCTTTTAGACCTATCAAGTAAATTTTACTATATAGAGTTGAAAAATCAAACAATCATAGCAAAAGCGAAGAAGATTTATCAACCTCCAATCTCAAAAGGTTAGGAGTTCTATCACATCCTTTGCTCCTGTAGAGTCATTGAGAATCCAACTATTTACAGAAGGAACATGGACCTTTTTGACCCTTACCACTGAAAGATCACTAACCACAGGTAGTATCACTTTGTAGAAAGAACTGAGCCACCTAGAAAGTTTTGTGAGAGAAGTTGACCTAGCTGCACAAATAAATCTCAGTTTAATTGGGTTCTTATGGAACTTCCAACTAACACAGAGAAAAGGAAGACCTGGACTACACCCCTAACCACTAAAATTATGATCCTATTTAAAGAATCATGAAGTTTAAGGATTTCTGACTTTGCAAGATTTGAAACCTCGTATGTACCTACTAGAGGATTAAGCTCAAATGAAACTCAAGAAACATTTTTTTCAGACAAAAGTACAATTATCACTAACACTAGCCCCACCATCTTACCGCGGCTGCTGGCACAGAGTTAGCCGGGGCTTCTTATCCAAGGCTTGTCATAATCGCACATTCGATGAAAGAGCTTTACAAGCTGCGTTGCCCTTCTTCACTCACACCATATTGCTGAATCAGGCTTTCGCCCATTGTCCAAGATTCCCCACTGCTGCCTCCCATAGGAGTCTAGGCCATATCTCAGTCCCAGTGTGGCTGATCCAGTTATCCAAGTTAAAACAAAAGAATGTTGAAACTCTAAAGCTGATCCAGATCACCAGCAGGAACCTAAAATGAAGATTGACAAGAGAAATGAAACATGGCAAGACAGTAGGTCATCCTCTAAGCAAACAAAAGAACTTTGGCTTTCCATCATAAACACTATAGAGAACAATTGATACATGAATGAATCTTATCTCAGAGCTGGTACAAACATAGGTCAAGAACATGAAGATGGTATACCTAGTTTACAATCTAACAAGGGTGAAAATATACATTTGCCTTAAACTAGCTCTACTGTTTTCTACTTTACTGGCAGAACTAGAAGATCCCATGCATGCAGATTAAACATAAGAGAACTATCTGCTCTGGCTTAAATGCAATAATAGGGAAACTTTTTGTATGAGAAACTGTTCAAACAATTCAGGGGAACAAGCACTTACTTTAGCAAAAGTTAGATTGTTAATGACAAAAAATCAGCGATGAATTTCAGAACTAAGAATAGATTGCTGGATTCTGCACTTCAACCCTCCTCCAAGTTTCCTTTCAACAAACACAGTACCATACAAGTCAAAACCATACATGCAACATACTGGCAAAGAGAATATTTATGAAACCACAATTCTTTGTGCATTACCTTTTTTTGGAGTCTGGACTATACCAGACCTGGTTTACAAGAGTTGACTGCCAAATGAATGGCATCTCTGTACTGATACCCAATTCTGCATGATTCTAAAAGATCCTCTGATAAACAATTTCCTTGTTTCCCTTGAGACAAACGAACAACAATTGCAAATCCTATTCCTGGCAAAACTACACATCAATTTTACGAACCTTGCTAGAGACTCAAGATTCTTTCTCAACCTGAGGATTGATATGACCTGCAGAAAGATAGAAGAGGATGCAATCAACAAGCTTTTGTATCTGAGAACGTGAAAACAATGGTGATGGATAAACAAATGAGATCCTAAGGCAACCATTCCTCAAGAAAGGAAAAATTGCTAAGCATGGCCCTACACCATGGACAGACGAACATGCCAGGTTATCTTTGATGTCAAGCCCTGCAGCTGCCTCACCCAAGTCCTCATACACAGGATCAAAACTCATGGACAAAACAGAGGTACGTAGAGAGCTTTTAGGAGTAAGATGTGGAATTCTGATGGCTTGCATCATCAATCCATTCAGATCTCCCATGTCAGTGAAATGTTTTCTGTTCTTGACTGCTCCATCAAAATCTGTTGAGCACTTTTCTGCAAGATCCCAGAAGGGATCTGTCTCAGAAGTGTGTGTTGTCCTTAACATTGCTGAATGGTAGAACCCTGGCACAAATCAGAGCTGACAGTGAGATAACTTCCTACTCCATCAGCCCTCACCACAGCATCTCAGTGCTTGGCACAGGCATTATTTGCAAAATTAGAAATCTTCCTAGATCCCACAAACATCCCTCAATACTCAAGAATCAAGCAATGTGCATTCATTACAAACACAGGAGAGAACTCTGTAAATGGCAACTGATGTGCACTTCAGTACTCATCCTCCTAATTTCCTCACCTAAAGCAGATCCTGGGAGGACAGGCTGCAAACGATGGCGACATTGCAGGAGAACAGTTGTGCCATAGTGTTCACCCTTGTCACCCACCTTGTTCAAACTTGCCACCGCCTTCAGTGCTGCAGCATGAATTGCTCCAAACAATGTTAAATTGTGGTGCCGACAGTCCTGCGTACATACATCAAGGGTCACCAAGCTCAGTAGAATCTCCCAAAGATGGAGAACAATGATTGCTCAAAATCTGCAGCATCAACCTTCTTCCAAGAAGTCCCAGCAAAAGCAAACCAAACATTCAGGAATTTTCTGCAATCACAGAAGACTGCCAATGTGCATTATTGTATCATCTGTGGTGCCTTCAATGAGTGTACAACGAACAAATTTCCCAAGAATCAGCTAGATTCAGAGAGATGGAATTGCATGATTGGAGTCTAGACAAAGACCTGGAATTCTCATCAAGTAGAAACCCTCAAAGACAATGCCAGGTTAGATATATAACAGCAGGTATTGACTTCAGCAAGTAGAGACTGGTTGTATAGTCTGGGATTGAATCATGGTTTTGTCCATGACAAGGACATGCTAGAGCTTCTGATGCTCTCTTTCACATCAGAATAGAGCATCAGAATGCACACCAGCAACTACTTGAAGTTTTTTTCCGGCTGGAGGATTTGCATTCCGTCACTGCATGGGGAGCTCTGTAACAAAACATCATCTTGCTTGTGAGAAAGGAGATGACCTTGAGGAGCTGATCAGTTGCCTCAATTGTCAAAGTGGCTGGAATGAAGCGAGACATCCTTGGAGCTTTGGAATTGCGAAAGGGTAGATATGCATGTCGCCGTGAAGACAAGCCATAGCCCACCACATCAACTCCATGTGCCCAAAAAGGCTTCTTAGCCTGTCCTGGAGGAATTGCAGCTTCCATCGACGGCAGCTGCTGCAATTCTTCTTCTTCTTCTTCTTCTTCTTCTTCTCCTTCCTCTCTAGAGCCTTGGTATGCAGCTTTGATGATGCTCTTCTGTCCCGCTTTCTCGAGCTGATCAAGCCTATGTAAGGAGCCCACGAAGCTCCTTGCGACAGTGGAGGTGCACGACATGTCCGCAGCGGCTGCATGCAAGCGAAAGACGAGGAAGGAAGTTCCTGCTGTAAGTTGATAGAGTTTGGTTTCAAACACGGGGAAAGGGAATACGCTCGGAAACGGGATATTCATCTCTGCTTCCAGAATCCGATGCCACACCTCAACAACTGCCGTCGTCGCTTCTTCAGTCTCTTCGTCTTCTTCACCGTCTTCTTCTCCTATTCCCGCACCAGGAGCTTCATTCCAATCGATCTCAGAAATGTTGACAGAAACCTCCTCGTCTCTTGTTTCGAACCATAGCGTGCGGTTCCTGCGCGTGATGTTGGATCGAAGACGCGGATTAGTAGCGAGCAACTCGCGCACAGCTCCGTCAACCCGAGACAAACTGAGTCTATGTCCAAACAGGATGGACGACAGAGTGATGCCTGTGCCAGAGTCTACAGCGGCACACCAATTGGACTCCGTGGTCCCTAATTCTCTGTCAGCCGTTCGTCGGAAGACTGCTGCTGTTGTTGTTGCCATGCTTTCTTTCTTTCCACCTCTCTTCGCAAATCGGCCGGCTTGGCTGTGAAAAGCGACAAACTTCTTGCTTCTTCTTAAGGCAATAGCAAAAGCAAGAAACGAACCTCCCTAGTGTCACAGCGACGAGGACGAAAGTTCAACACTTTCTGAGCCCGAGGAAGATCTTTTCGCACCAAGAAAGCAGAAAAATATCGCTCTTCGGGTCCGACGAAGTGCTCACCTCCTTGAATAGTTGCCCGCAATCTTGAATAAACGCAGATGCGGGAAATGTACTTGTTCTTTTTCGCTGACAAGCAGGAAACGTGCGGCTTTTTAGAACCGCTGCACGACCGTGAGAAAATGGAGTGTTCTATCATACTTTCTGGTAGCGTGTCCCGCAGTGAGACGAAGGCAGGTGCTTCACGTGGGGCCAGACGCCGCTGCGATATTTGCTCAAGGCTCTGCTGTGGACGCATCCATGACTTCGTTTCTGAGCATCAAATTATGGATTCTAGTAACTAGGAGTTCAACACCTTCTTGCAGCTCGACTTTTGCCATGATCATCATGCTTGGTGAGAATTTGTTATGTTTTAGAGAAGAGCAAGAGACAAACGAAAGAGAGAGAGTCATATCCTTTCCTAACAGAAGACACAAGATGAAGAAGAGGGATGCATACAAACAGAGCAACTCCAACTTCTGATGCTCCTTCCTTCCTTCCACTGCCCCCACACACTGATGATCCGGAGCATCACAATCTTTTTGTGTTGTTGGCAATTTTGCAATCTGCTCCTCCCACAGTGAAGAATCAGAGTGGTGTGGTGCTCTTGCTAAGTTGTAAGTTGCTGAACTCAACTTCTGATGAGCTCTTTAGACTGCCCATACAATGATGATGATGATGATGCAGCTCGGTGTATATAATCTCTTTTGTTGTTGCCAATTTTGTACATCTGCTTCTGTGCAGCGATGGGAAAACAAACCACTCTCTACTTTGCTGGCTCTGCCCTTCAGGATAGACATTGTGACGCACCCAGAAGTGGGCCAAAGTTTAGTATCCCAACATTCTATGGTTATGTGGAGACATTACCCTAGAAAAATTTCCTGGGGGCATATAACTGCAGGATCCACTCGGGCTTCACCATGCTAATCACCATGTTTCCACCTTATTATGTTGAATATTTATCATCTTCATGGCAGTCACTTAGAGGGCATCTGGGTGTCATTTAAGGGGCAGAGCCATTATGCGACAAGTCACTAGTTTTCTTTGTCAAACCTTTCTGTGTGCATTTTGTAAGAAACCATTCAAGATTAAGACAACCTCACACATGTAGAAGAAATCTGATAGTGGAGAGGAACTATCTAATTCACTTTTTTGTAATCATTTTTAATTGAGAAAGTCCTAAAAGAAAAAGACAACATAAAGTTGCAGCTCTTTGTGTCAATCATTGTAATTTTTCAAGTAACTAATAATAACTATTGTCTTAAGTCCTAACACAGATCATGAACTTCAAATGTTTTGTTTCTTCACCACACAAATGAAATCATAAACTTATGGATGATTATTAGATTACATTCCAAGACATTTATGATTTAATAAAAGTATTCATAAAATCAGGTGATTAGGGGGCAAGAACGGCCAATCTTGGTATAATAAGGCATTAAATGCGTAACTGGGAGTGAAATTTACAAAACAAAACAACTTGGACCCAAACTAATTTTTTCGCTAATATTGGTTATAAAATGAATTTCATCCCCTCTTTCCTTTTTCCTTTTTCACTGTTGTTACATATATTTTCATTGCTCATGTCAATCATGAACGGGTTTATGATCGAAACTATGTATGTTTATTACATAGCTATGAAAATCTATGTTTTTGGTTGCATGAATATTTTTTCACTTTTTTATTGTCTATGTACAACTAATATGTCACACCATTTTTTTATCATGAATTTCTCATGAATTACACCAAAACTTTTCAAAACAAAATCTCCACTCCTTTCACAATTCTATTCCATAAAACTTCATACAACAACTTCTTTCTATCAAAAATGAAAGTGTTTCCAAAAGTCACAAACACTCATTTACATACTAACTAAAAGAAAACTAAATAAGAAATTTCTTAAAATCTACACATCACATGGCTCCCAATGTGATTTCACATACATAATAAAATGCAAAAAAATTCACATGATTTTTATATAAATTAATATGTGAATCAAACATCATGATCAAATTAAATTATAAAATCCTATTAACAAGTAAATCATCAAACTTACATATTAAACAATTACATAAGTAATAGTTGAACTTCATCAAATTACACTCTTACCTGTACAACTATTATAATTAATCTTAAACCTTTTGCATTAAATGTTGAATTTTAGCATTTCATACTGAGATTTAATATAAAAAATTACTTTGTGGATACCATTGAAAGAGGGAATAATGGGCAAAAGTAGAAGGGAGAGGGGTGAAAGGGAAGGTGACTTTACGAATAACTATAATCTTTTATTTATTTTTTGCTTTAATTTATTTCTTGGAGGCTCTATGGGTATGTCAAGTTTTGTCCTAGAAAATAGTTTTTATATTCTCATGTTTTGTTTTTTCTCTTGGTCATCTACTTGTTATTCTCTTGAACATCAATTGCATCATGAGTGAATATTGACGCTTTAATTTCATTCTACACGTCTTGAAGGTGTTGTGGTCTTCTCATGGGGTGAAAAATTACAATCATGTTGGCATTTTGGGAAACATTGCAACATTGTTATAGTGCACACTTGGTTTTACTTTCTACCTTGTTTCCCAAATTCATCATGTGCATGTTTTTACATCTCAATGAGCAAGTTGAGAAAAATTAAGAGGTTGAAAACAACAAGAACATGGACGGTAGAGGATTCTACAAATTTTTATTGTAGATAACAATAAATTGCAATTTGAAGGATTATTATATTAGCACTATCTTTTAAAGGTTCGCCAACATCATAACTGAATCATCCTATTGCTTTGGAAATGCAACAAAAATTAAAGCCATAGATTTTGTGTAATTTGCTTAGATTTTGGGCAAATGATTATATACTAATCTACAATCATTATTGGGAGTTAATGAACTGAAAAATAATCATGATAGCTTGTCACTACTACTAATTATGATGAAACGTGATGATGTATTAACACTAATAAGGTGTTGTACTCCTTGTTGTGTTACCTTGAGAATGGTTTTGTGGAGATTTCTCTACAATTTTATATACTATCGACATTCATTATGGTGTGAAAAGTCAATGGATAGTCATGGCAATTTGTCATTGAATGTGATCCTCTAAAAATCTTCAAATTCCTAAACAAATCAAGTTCATGTCTTAGAGAAGCCTTCTTAGCAAACTCTTTCCCTAGTACCAAAACAAAAAAAGATGTAGAATAGTACATTCAATTAGACTTTAACCTTTTGTGTTACAAAATATGTCACCGGCAATCTTGGAATCCAATCCCAAAATATTATGAAATAAACAATTGTGTAAAAAACACCTAAGGTACAGTGTTATACTACTAAGATAAAAGCACCTAACACCAATGCATCCTAAACAAACCCATACTTTGGACTTCTATAAATGTTCGATTTGTTTTGGAATGTGTGACTGCAATAAAAGACAATTTAACATCTTGTTAAAGATAACACAATATGAATAGTCATTTGGTGGGAAGATTTTCATTTGATTATATTTAAAGGGCACGCATTAAACAAGCACAACAAATTAAATGCAACACAATTTTCAACACTTTTTGACAATTGGGTTCTCATTCCAATGCCCCCACCCAAAACCCTACCCCCAATGAACCACCCCAAATTAAATGCAACACAATTTTCAACACATTTTGACCATTGAGTTCTCATATTCCAATGCCCCCACCCAAAACCCTACCCCCAATGAACCACCCCACCTGGTTAACTTAACCCCTTCTATCACTTGGCCTAGCGACCCCCACAACCAAACCCCAAGGCCAAAACCCTTACCCCCATATATATATATTTTAACCTTGCCCCTCATCACTTCCCAATGACTTTCACATCAAATCCCAAGGAAACAAACCATTGCTCGAACCCCATCCCCCTCCCCTCACAAGTTACCCCTATACTACCCTAGGAACCCCATTCTCCTTTCCCCATAGTGTTGCATCCAATCCCCAAGCACATCATTCCTAAAAACGCAACACATCCCCAGCTGCAACTTCATCCCTCCCCCAAGGACATATCTCTTAGGGAGATTTCCTTTCTTGGGGGAATGCCCCTTCTCCCCATTGGGAAGTTTACATCACTGGGTGAAAGCACATTTTCTTGGGGAATGCCCCTTCTCCCCATCGGGCAGTTTACATCACTGGGTGAAAGCACACTTTCTTGGGGAATGCCCCTTCTCCCCAATCAGGAAGTTTACATCACTAGGTGAAAACACACTAGGGGGGGCCATTTTGGGCACTTTCACGACGTGTATATAATGTATATGTTGCACAAATTTGAATTTTCTTAGAAACAATCATGTAGGCTCCTGTGTTTGTTTTAAAAGCCTACGTTTTGGTAGTATAAGCTATTAAGTGATTGTTAAACAATTAGTTTCATTTTTAATGTCATTAAGTGTGACTTGGAAATGCAGGAAACTAGGTTATAGTAGAAGGTTGATTTTGTAGGGTTTTTTTTTTTTCGAACTTCAATTGTAGGGTGTTATTATTTAATCAAGCTTACACGAAAAAAATTATTTTCTCAAACATGAATTACAAGGCATTGTTGTTTGCTTGAGCTTGTAAGAGAACTTTAACTTTGGTATAATCAATTCATGCATTGTTAACGTTGTCAAAACATAGCACTTTGCAAATGTATGCAAAAGCTCAAGTGCAACTGTGACAATTGAACATCACTAACATTATTGGGTCAACATGTATATTTTGCAAAAGCAAAAGCTCATGTTTTGAATATTTGACCTTTTTTCTTTTGAATGTCATTATTTTGAAATCCATATGTTAAGTTCATCAAGTTATGTATGTACATTAAAATTCAAATGTGGCAAGAAGATAAGGTGTTCGGCATTAAAAGCATAAAAGGCTAAAAAGCTCAAACTTCTAACAAAAACCAACTCTCCATGCTCAATGTAAACTCAACTTAGACCTTATTTTGAACATACATTTAATGACGTTGTTTTGATTAAGTTCATTTGTTTTATCGTGAGCCATAGGTCAAAGTAGTTGAACTTAGATGAATTTAGGGTGACACATGTATCCTATGAATGTTTTGTGCCTAATCTACCAAGTTTAAAATGCATGGACTTAGCCCTACTCTCTTTCACAAATCTTATTACAATTTTCATATCCTATTCTATTTCTAATCATGATTGTAGACATTTGTGTCGCAACCTTAGCCTTGGGTTCATGACCAAGGCAAGGGCTTGCAAGGTTGTGGGCCAAAAGGGAAGCCCGGGAGTCACATTTCATGCTCCCAGATGTGTAGGAAAATGTGAAGGAATGAACCTCACACCCCCAAGTGAACTCCCACTTTGGGAGATGAAGTGCGGATGGAATTCCAAATTTTCAAAAAACAATCGCAGGGGTCAAAACCCATTGGATTGCGAAGTTATTTATATCATTGGAAAGCTCTTGGAGCATAGATGTCTAAAATGGGTTCACATTACCCATTTGGACATTTAAAGCACATTTGACTCCCGACCACAAAAAGTCAAGAATTTTTCCGATTTGCTTAAATGCAAGTGGTGTGCAACATACAGTGCGGAAAGCTTTTAACGAGAGCTACCACTTTTCTTTAGACCTCATATTCATCAAAAGTCTGCACATAAAGTTATAGGCCCCCAAAATCGCAGGAGTCCCAATTGTGGGAATTTTGGGATTCCCATTTGGGAATCCTAGGACAAAATGACATTTGAGCGTTGGTCCCATGGCCAGGCACAATGTATACTATAAGGGGGAAGGTGGTGGCTTCCCCCAAGTCCGAGCTCTGATGAGTCTTGTGAGTCCATGGTTGCCCATGGCTCGTCTATGCACCAAAGTGCTCCAATTACGCACTAACCAACTTGTTGTTTGGTTTGTGTAGGTTTGTGTGAATAAATGAATTGCTTGTCGATCTTCCTAGTCCCATTTCAGAGCTCTAGCACGCCTTTTTACCCTCGAAGTGCTAGGAGCCAGGGAGCGTGCCCCAACTCCTCCTTCCACTGCCTTCAACTTTGCACTCACAATTGAGTCCATCAAGGAGCTTAAAGGTGCATTAACTTATTAATTCATTTGTGAATCTTATTGCTTTTGGTGGGTCAATATACATGTGCATTAAACTCACATTCATTGCAAGTTCCATTGCATCTAGATAGTTTTGGGTTCTTGTTGAAACTTGTACAATACAAATAGTTGTATGTTTTAAAATCATATAGTAGTTCTCAAGTTGAGGAGCTTGCAAGTGTCGAAGCAAAAATAACATTAGCAACTAGCTCCCTTCCATTTATAATATGGATTCCAAGTTGTCCTTAAGATTAAGTACTCACTTATGTTGGTGATCCCATCTTATTACTGTTCCTCTAAAAGCACCTCATTTTGTAATAAACATGTTTATTCTTGCATGCATTTTCTGAAAAAATTATATAGGTTCAAATGACAAGGGTGTTGTTGGAGAGATTGATTATAAATTGATTGCATCCTTTGGGTCTATTCATCACCTTCATTGAACTCATCAAGGTGGTTCTTGAGTTTATCTTGTATTATACATTCAATATCCAATATTGTCATAAGGCAATGGGATTTTTATGAATAAACATCTGTTGATGTTTGATCAAAGAGCCAACAACAGTTGGTGCATGAAAAGTACATGTGTGACACATCAAAGTGCATGTGTTCTCTTAGGGGTTGTGCATCTCTTTCATCTTGGATTGGATGGCCTATGTAGAATCCACAATACAACTTTTGGTCCCATAGTTTTACTTAATGTGCAACAAAGATAGAAAAGTTTTTTGATTTTGTGGCTCAATCTTGTATGGGCCCTCCATTGAAATTTGTTGATGATGATATCATAGGAAGCTTGTCATCAAATGGAATGAAAGGCTAAGCAAAAGGCCTAATAAATTATCTCAACTAATATTTGTGAATTGTGTACTCACATCAACAATTGTGAGAAATAATGGGTACACATTTCATGCCCATTCCTCTCCATCAATTGAATTTTTTGTGTATACAGTTGAACTCATAGATGTACATGATCTTCAATTATTTGTAATGGATGTCATTTTTTCTACTTTTTTGTTTTCTTTGTAATTTGATTGCATTTGGTGATGTGGGGCTTGCATGAATCCAAGATTCATCATGAGGAGCAAACACAATATGGATCAATTGTCAATGATGATGAAATCAAAACAATTCAAATTGTGGAAGAAAAAACCTTAAAGGATTTGGAGACCAAAATTGGCAAGCTTCTCAAACACCAAGTTCCCCCTGCCATTACTTTCCATGAGTTTAGAAATAAGTATAAGTTGCCAAAGGAAGGAATCAACCCCCACAAGATCATAAACAAACATGTTGTTGAGGCAAAAATCAACAAGGTCTTTGGAGCAGCTAGGGGGAGAAGTGGTTTTTCCTTTGCATGTTATCATGATGATAAGGTGTTAAATAGAATCAAAAGTATATATCCAATTATCTATGGTAAAGATGATGTCCCTAAAAGCAAGTTGATTAGTAAGGAGTTTGCTAAGGGGATAGTTGTGGAGGTTGTGAAAAGGAGGAAGGTTAGTTGGGCTAGGTTTGCTAATGAAACCAATACAAACTAAAGTCAAAATGGTTGTCTTAGATCGAAAATGCATTGAGAAAAAGGTTGCCTTGTTTGGTAAGAGTGTAAGCCAAGTGAAAGTAGAGGATGGCCTTGTAGGTTTGATGAAGGAAAAGAAAAAAATGAAGAAAGAAGCTCTTGAGAACTTGGATGTTGTAGTCATATTTGGTGAGATCAACCGTTAATGCAATTTTGAGGAAAAATTAAACTTATGAACTTACCATGGATTCACATAGACTCATTGTTTTCATTATATTATATTCTACATGTGTCCATGGGAGCTACACTTCAATTGCAAAATTGACAAAAATATTCATTCCTAAAATCTTTTCTTAAAATTGGAACACATTGCTTTTTTGCAATTTTGAAGGCTAATAACTCATGGAATAAACATAAATCAAACTTGCAAGTATAAATCTTGTAACTCTTATCAAGAGCTTTTCAATCTTTTGTTAAGCTTTTCATTTCAACTTTCACCCTTTCGAATTGAGATCTCAATGATTGAAATGTTTTTCAACGTAATTTTCATTTGGATTTTTCAATTGACATCTCTTTGAAATGCATGTATGCATATATTGGAGAACTTAAACTCAACAAATTGTCATGCATTTCCAAAGAGTTAAAGTCTTTTGATTTGGACAAGGTTTGCATTTCCAAACCATGTCCCCAAAGATTTGGGATTCGATTCTCAAAGTGAGAATGCAACTTGGTAGTCTTGGAATGCCTCCTTTTGATTCCTAAACACTCTCACCCTTTCACCTTCATTTCAATCTTAATGTTTCTTTGGCTTCCATTCATTTTTTTCTTTTTTCCAAGTTTGGTTGCAAGCCCAAAATTAAGGTCATAGTAATTCTTGTGCAAATGTGCCAATGTCTATAAGCTTAAGTGACAAATTGAAAAGTTATCTTCAAATTTGGCACACAATGTTATAATTATATTCTTGAATGAGTTTTTCTCCCTTTATATATAAAATTTTAATTGTGATGATTCTGTATCCTATTTGTATATTGGCCTCAAATGCAAGGATATCAAATGTCAAAACAAAACATGAATGTTTTTGCATCCAAAATTAAATAACCATATATTCAAGTAACAAATCATCAATATTCATAACTTAATTATTGGATTGATGGGTAAAATCACAGTCAAAGGAGCCACCCAAGTGAGTGGACTTAAAACTGCATTTTTGTATGTTTGAAAGATCTCAAGGGAAGCATAATAATTTGGATTGTCATAAATTTTTTTGGAATATTTTTCATTTATTACAAAGTTTACATGATCAAAGCTTGACACAAATCAAAATAAAATTTACATGTTCAAAGCACTAAAATTTTAAGATTAGACAACCCTTGTTTTTTCAACTATCCTTTTTTTTATTAGATGTGCACTATTCCTTTTGAAAATTGAAAAGGATTTTATCATGGATGATTATAATGGCAATAGGACTTGAACCAATGATTTTTTTAAAAAATAACCCTTTTGAGCACATTTGGTTCAAAAGTGATTTTGACTCTGAAAATTATGGATTTTGAAAATGTGGCTTTAACAAAAAGCTATTCATATACATGTTATAGAAGGCATGAATGCATAATATACATAATATAAAATCAATTTTTAGTCGAAATGTATTTATATCTGAAATACAATGTTAAAGGGGTATCTGAAATACAAAATTTTAAGTTATAAACCAACATAAAAATGACACATGTCATGTGTAGTCCTTGGAAAAGGATTTTAACCTTGGCACCCTTGGTTCCTTTGACCATAATTTCAACCTAATGGGAACAACAAATTTTTGTACTACCTCATCAACACTTGAAATCTTTTTTAAATATAATTCTTACATGATTTGATTTTGTGAAATTTATAATGGATAATGGAACAAATGTAAAACTAGGAAGGAAATTCATGAAAAGGTCAATTTAAGTGACAAAAATAATTTAGTTCATTTTCATGTCTGTTTTTTAATTTTAATTTCTTGTTTGGTCTTTAATTGACAAAAAAAAAGTTCAATAACCTGTGTAATTAGGTATTTTACATACCATACCTAACTTCATAATTGGTACATTTAAAAAAAATTTGACAATCAAGCATACATATGAGAGGTCTCCCTCATATTTTGAATTTACTATTGTAATTTAATGGAACAAACTATTCCAAATACAATGTAGGTGTAAGATTCAATTTTTAAAAAATTGACAAGGTGATATCATCATCATTATCATTATATTCACCCTTTTGTCAAACATTGAACATTAGTCACAAGTATACTATAACTTTATTGTACAAAAATTTTGAGTTAGGGTTGATTTGAAGACAAATAATCATTGTGTCTTCCCCTATTGCAAGCTTGTATTAACTCACAATTTCATAGAAAAGTGACTTGCAAAATATGGCATAGTATTATTAGGTGCTTGTACGAGTTACACAAGAACATTTGATATGTGGGTGATCAATATAATGACCTTTAATATCTTTTTGTTGATCATCAATTTGTTTTCTACTTACTAGAAGGCAAATAAATATATTATTTTAGGCAAATGATAGAACAAGAACTATTGTAGAAGAATTCATGAATTATTTCAACAAGTTGGTTTTAAAAATATTTTATTTATTACATGAAGGATAAAAAGGGATTTTTTTTTCCATGTTGGATTTTATGATTTTATATCAAGGCTTTTGCTTGGACATATCGTGTCCAAAGCTTATTAATATGCAACATTAGATGATAAGTTAAATGATTTTTTAATACAAATATCAAAGGAGTTTAGAGCAAGGTAAACATAAATATTACATAATGTCGCAAAATAAAAATAAAAAGGAACAAGGAGTGGCTTAAATTACAAAATGTTTGGAATGCAAAATTTGGTCTCACAAATTCAATACATTTTTGTTAAGTTATTCACAAGTGCTCCATGAATTAACTTATGATGGCATTCTACAAACTTGGATTCCTAATTCTCCCAAGGTTTGTGCTATAACTAAGTAATCTAGACCAATTTATCATTTAAATGTTGTCAAGTTGTGTATTCAACAAAAAAGGTGAGTAGTTTGCTTGGTAGTGCATTGCAAAAGGTAATTGTGATTTATGCAAGAGTGGGTTCAATGAAATAGGTATGAATTGGAAATTTGAGTAATAGTTAATCAATCATTAATAATGGTCATGCTTTTGGCACAATATATCAAACCACTTGTGTCAACTAACATTCAATGTTGAATTATGGACCCAAAAGAGGGCCATATGTTGAAGGGCAAATGAATTCGAAAGAGGTTTTTGATATTGTTGGATGAAATGAAGCTCATAGTACAATTGTGAAAGTAAATATTTTTTGCATATTGTATTTAGAACTCAACTTATATTAATTACAATATTGTATTGTGTTGTATATGTGGGAATATTGAAACAAGGATTATCACATTTAAGTTTATTTGAAATCTCTCTTTTGTAAGGGAAGAAGAAGAAAATAAAATATTGTTGTTGCACATTTCAAATGTTCAATTTCAAGCATTTACATCAATATATCTTATCATTCACCATTTTTTTGTAAGGGATCCATTGGGTAAAATGATAATGCCCTTGATTTTATTTTACCCAACCCCCACAGTATATTCAACACCAAACACCTTTAACCATGTGTAGAATTTCAAAAAAATTCAAGTACATCCTTTGCATTAAAGAGTAATTATATGAAAACATTCATAACCTTACCTTGAGGCCAACGTTTTTCTTTCATGGCAAACTTTGCCATTTTGCAAGAATACAAATTTATTGCAATGTCAACAAAGGAATTTTCTTTAAATGACCTAAGATTTTTAACAAAACTAAAAACAATCACTAGATCTCTACTAAAAGCTCTAGTAATAGTCACAATATAAAAAAATTCTAAAAACATTCTATTGTCAAATCTATTTTGTCTTGTTGTTAATGATCACTAGTTTAATAACATTAGAAAACTTGCAAACAAAAAGTAAAAAAATGAACAAACATTTCTTGAAGGTATGCAAAATAATTATATTATCACAAAATTGTTCAAACTATTTCTAAAATTACAACATGCTCCAAGTATTATTGTAATGACAAATTGCATATGTAAGGTGAATAAAACTATTTGTGAGTATTTATTTGTATATTAGAGATATGAATGCATTATAGGGAAAACACCAAGTAATTATTATATTTATCACCAACTATTGTTTATCCTAACCCAAAGGTTTCATTACACCATTTACTATAATACCTAGCCAATTTAAACTAAGCATATTATTTTCAGAAATGCTAAAATATTTTTAAAATTTTAAATATTTTTTCTCAAGGAAAATAAATAATTTGAGGGAACATTTGGGAATATATCATTTCTCAAAATGGAATCCTCAAAATTAATTAAATATTTGACAAACATGTGTGGAAATGCCCAAGGTATTACAATATTATTGGTGACTTGAAGATATATGTCCCCCTTTTCATTTGGATACCTAATAATGAGAAGATGTGTAAAATTGGACGCACATACATATATAAGTTCGTTGGGGTATGTATTTAAGTAATCATTTTATATAGTAGTTGCATCAAGTATAAACCTACTACTATATCCACAAAAATATATATATTTAACACAACTTTGTTCTATGCAAGTTGCTTGAGGGACTTTGCATCTAATGATGTGCATATTGTCAAAAGTTCATTGATAAATGATAAAGCATTGGTGGACTTGTTGCATGTAAATGAACACAAACAAACAATTGGTTACAAATGTTTAACCGTCACTTTTTCTTTTTGCATTCATATGCTATCATTCAAACAACCATCTCTTTCTACCTAATAAAAACCTATTGTTTCTATTTCATCACAATTTTTATAAATCTATTGAGTTTAATTTTCCTAGATTCATGTTTGTTCCATCACTTTTAGAGGTGCAAAAACCTCTTTCCATTCTATAATACTCTTATTTAATTATTAAAAATCCTTCAACCAGATTTATTGTGTATACCACAAGACAGTATCTAGAATCTTTATAATAGTGGAAGAATCTATACACACCCAATTGTTGAATGTTCCACCTACAACACGGATGTTCCAACTTGATATAATCTTGATGCAAAACAAAACCATATTACAAAATTGCAAATCATTACAAAGTAGATGATGAATAGTCAAAGCCATGGTTTACACACGTTCACAAACATGCAGTTTTTCAAAATATTAAAAATTAATCCTCAAACCAACCATGATCATCATATGTACATACTCTTTCCCCATAATAAGATGCCTATTGTTAGCAAAATCTAGAATGCCATTTTGAACATAAAAAAAGGACATTAACAATGAGTTGTTTTTACCTATCATGAACCGTGTTGCTCAAGCATGCAAGGAGACAACACCATGGTGCCAAGTTCTATATCTAGTTCCACTTTTCTTGAACACCTAACTACCCTTGTAAACATCTAAAAAAGAAGGGTTTAAAAGTTCATCATGTATGGAGAATTTAAAGAAATCATTGCAAAGTGATGAAAAATTTAATCAATGACAATAGGTTCATATCAACAACTACCATGGTTTTAAGTCTTTTTTATGACCTTCACTCCAATTGAGCACCCTTTGCCCTGGTTTTAAGTAGATGTGAGGATCATGTGGTAGTTTGCGTGCTAAACCATTTAAGATTTGGTGGAATGCATCTCCAGGCAATGTAGGTTGTGAGAAAAGCATGGCTTGTTTGATTGCAGGATTTGCAAGCAACTTTTGCTTCTCAAGGACTTGTTCAAGGCTAATCAAAGATAAAATTTTGTCCAAATTATGAACTTCTTTCTCTGGAACAAACACACCAATTTTTTCCCAAGGAATGGCATCAGCAAACGGGAGCACAATGTCATCTGCGATGATCACAGGGATGCAACCAAAAATTACGCCCTCTACAAGTCGAGGACTCCATGGTGCCCAACCAAGTGGACAAAGACAAAAGATTGCTCTTTGCATGTCTTCATAATACGTTGATGTGTGTTGAGTGGAGATATCAAATAGTGGGTTATCCTTGAAATTTTCCCATACTGCTGCCCTTGCTCCCCTGATACAAAAAAAACCCAACTTTGAGTAACCAAATTTGTTATCCCAATTCACAATGCAACTTCATAAGAACCTTCACATACCATAATGATGAACACAAGGCAACAAGGTAGGTCAACACCTTTGCCAAGTTCAACAACCATGAAAGCCATCATTAACATGAAATTCAACACTTGTTAGTGGAGGTAGGCATGAGGCCTCAAAACGCAATCTGAATTTTCAAGGTGCCACATGGCATCACTTTTAACACCTTCAAAGTAAAGATATTTTTTCACAGTGCATAATTATATGCGAGCTTGATCACAATCGTTACCATGTTACTGCAACGACGGTGGCAGCAGCAGAAAATTTAGTTCTAGGCTTCAGTTTTTCTTGCTGCCATAAGTCATACAAGCCCTTGTTGAATGGATGCATCATGACATATTGACTACCAATTGGTTTTTTTATTCCCCCCCCCAATGTAGTAGCCTAAGTAGTATTCAATTTTTTGGGCATCTTGGTCTACAATGTTAGAGAACTACAACCTATTAAGATCCTGTAAATAATCCAACTCTTCCAAATTAGTACTGTTTTTTTTCCAAGTCTCATACTGTGACTAGCAATCATTCAGTGTGTTTGTAGTTGCTAGAAACAATAGGCTATGTGAAATTTTTGAAGTCCTCACCTCTTCTTAATAGCTGATGAACTAACTAATGAACTAGGTAATATTGCAGAGGAAGAGTGTAGTATCATCATTTGCTCTGTCTGTGTCAACTCTCTCTAGTGACCCAAGCCAACAACGTTTAGGTTAGTGCTCCAGGAGTAGTGCTACTCTACTTGAGAGAGAGACCGACATAGTCAATAAAAGACGGCATTAGGCCTACCTCCACTCCAGGTCCTAGAAGGGACCAACTAGTTTTGTGGGTTTTGTGCAACACAAAACTTGAAGCTTTTATTTCATTAACACAAGACTTTGTAAAAGCAACAAAATGCAATCAAGTTTCTTTACTTTGCAAGCTAAAATCCTAATTAATTATATGTATGGGTTGGGAAGAAATTTTCTCCTTACTTACCTTGCATAATAACCTCCTTCTGGATCATTGCCAATGTCATAGAAAAGGCCACGAAAGTAAACAAAAATGGATCTTGGAGTACTGGGAGGAATGAATCGAGATTGCATTTTCTCTGGGGGGGCATATGGTGGAATCACAATTGATCCTTCCTTGAGGCACACATGATGATTTTGTCCAAATGTTTGAACGAGTGTTGCACGTTTCAACACTGGCAATATTCCTCTTTCGATTGCATTTTCTTCCTGAACACTTGAAAAACATAAGCTTGGTTAAGATTGGAAAAACCTTGCTAATTACCCCCTCTTTTTGCTAACATAACAAAAACAAGTCTATCAACAACATGAATTAAGGTAATTTTAAAGAATAAAAACTGGTTGTAAAAAGAAAAGACTTTTGAGATTTCATTCATAATTTTTGTGATATGAACCTAAGAGTTCCTATTTCCAAACTTTGCACAAATTTATCTATGCATAATTTTTTTCCAGTACCTGATAATGGAAACAAGCACCAAAATCATGGGGTACAACAAAAAAATGATCTCCACCCTCTGTTCGATTCCAAAAAGGCCAATACATGGAAATATAGGAAATTGCACTACGCATCACACGAGGGGACTTGAAAGGCAAGGGAAGTCCATTTGGTGTCAAATCACAAGTGGTGTACACAGGTGTATAAAACCAGTCAGCTTCTTCAGGATCCAAAGTGCGCACGGGACTTTTTAATAGAAAATCATGCACAAATTCTTCAGCAGCAAACATGTGTGTAAGACAACGTGGATCCCTCTTCAACCATTTCTTGTTATACCTTCTGCAACATTGAAAAAGATGTGCAAATCATTAAAAAACAAACTAATCATAAATGGCTACTAAAAATACCCATTGAATGAATTTCTGTTGCAACCTTTTGGATAATTTGAAATCTTGTTGTAGGTTTATGAACTCCATACCTAAGTTCCATATTTAAAATAATGCCAAAAGGAGGAAGAACACAACAACAAGGTAAGAAAGAAATTGGTTTGTCACCCTGGAAGCTCGTAGACAAAGACCTTGAGTCGACCTATAGGATTATCTTCCAAAACATCACCTGCACTTCCTGCACATATTTTATATCTCATCAAGGGATAGTAAACCCCCCCTCAAAAGAAATCTTGCTTTTCACCTTGAGGCTAGAAAGAAAACTAATAACAAAATAAACAAAATAATTGTATGGCAAGGTTTTCAAAGACTTTGTTCATGCTAGAAGGGACCATAGACCAAACCTTCACACATGTATGAAGAAAACATAATTTTCGAACTCCTACAATTGTGAAATCAAAAGCTTGGGTGGAAGAGGGGGAGGGGGAGGAGGGTGTAAACCATACCTGAAATTCGTTGATGATGAACCGTAGCAAGGGAGAGTTGACATAGAAACAATAATAACAACCCAACACTCATCAAGAATGAAACATTCTTCCTCCAACTATTGTTGCTCCTCAATTTCCAAAAGCCACCCATAATTTCTTCCACTACCACGATTCCAATACAACAATCAACCAAGCTCCCAACTTTGGCAAGCTCCATTCTTTTTTGTTCATCTCAATTCCGTTTACGTTTCGATTCCCACAACATCCGTTGGTGCTTCTTGAATTCTTCTATTACCCACCCAATTTCCTCCTTCCTCCATCCATCATCACTTTTGCTTTCTCTTTCCTTCTCTCCCTCCCTCAATCGTGATTTCTAAACTTCTTTCTCTTTCTCTCTTTGTTCACTTTTGCTTTTTTCTTTTCTTTTTCTCCACCTTTCTCTTGTTGCTTCTAAATCTCTTTTTCTTTCTATCTTTGTCCATGCATCCTATTTGTCTCTTTTCGCATGCTTTTGTTTGTTTGTTTGTGTACTTTGTTATTCCATATGTGTTGGTGGCACTTTGGGGGCCTTTTCTTTGGATTTTTTTTTAAAGTATTAATTTAAAAAAAGATCGGTTTCGGGTTTGGGCCTTGGAGGTTGGGGCCCAAGCTCCATTCTTTTTATTCATTTCAACTTTTTATACATAAGGATTTTCTAAATTATTTAAAAAAAAGGAATTCGTTTTGGTTTGGGAGTTCTTTTTTTTACTTTTGAAGGTTTTTTTTTAATGGAGTAGTAAAAGGGAGTTTTTTTTTTTTGGGGGTTTTTTTCTTCTTGAGGTTTTTTTATAAATTGGCTAAAAAAATGGGATTGATTTTGGTTGGGGGGGTTTTTTAAGGATTTTTTTTATTTTTTAGAGAAAAAAATGAATTTGGTTTTGGGTTGGAACTTGGGGGTTTTTCTCCCTCTTCTTTTGGATTTAAAAATAAAGGTTAAAGAAGTGGATTTGGTTTTGGGGGGTTTCCTTATAGATAGTTTTGAGATTTTATATTTTAAATAAAGTATATTGCTTTTAGTTTGGGTCCTACCACACTCGGGGTGTTTTTTCCCTTGAGGATTTCTTTTTAAATTGATTAAATTTGGAATTTGGTTTTGATTTGGGGTTTTTTTTTACATGCCAATTGTAAGTGCCATTTTTGGTTCATAATTCATTTTCAATGGCCTAATACCTATTCATGAAATATTTCAAAAATAATAATTTGGTAAGTGCTCTTTCAAAATAATTGTTCAAGTTAATGAACATTTTGTTAATAATTGTCCTTTTTTTTTATGGCTTAAAACATTCGACAATCTTAGGAGATCCCAACTCATTTTCTTCACTTGGCTTAAAATTTGTGAACAGTTTCAGAAAATTTGGTTGACACCCAACTCTTTTTGTTTTTTTTTGTAGCTTGTAATTTCACAAACAATTTTGGGGCAAGGCTCAAATGTTCAAACTCGGTTGTTTTTCTCATTTTAATGTATGAAAAGGCCACACATTAGGTAGTGGGTCTAGCTGGAGAAGTCAACAATAAACCAAATTGGAAAATAAAATTCCCTTTCAAAAATTTGTAATTTCAATATAGCTTAGCCTGATTTCACACCTGACTTCACACAAAATTTCAAAACCCTAAACCCAATAATTTCTCCCCAATGCAGTTGGTCAAAATGAAAATATATCTATGAAGTGCCATCTTCATGTCCATTTATAAATTCCAGTTTTGTGGGGAAGGTGGTCTGGTGATCATGCACAAGTGGACTTACGCAAACTTGGCTACATGTGAGAGAGGAAAGAAGCAACATTTTTAGGAATCCTGCTATACTTTAGCAATATGCTGGACCTTTTGTCTAGTTCTCAGCTATCTCAGCAAAAAAATCCTCAAAATCTGGTGACTTTGGGCCATTTTTCTCCAAAAAAAAGTCCTTTATATGAGTCATATTGGGTGTCTTTTTGTGTGTCAGAGGGATGTGAAATCTAGCACTCACAAGAAAACCTGCCCATTGTTCAACTCTCAATTTAATTACATATCTTTTGATATCCTATGTTGATGTCAGATTTGACACATTAATTCAATGGGAATTTCTCTTGATAAGTCTGAAATTTCAAAATAATTCTAAATTGGCTTTGGATAATAATAATACACATCTTCTTCCTTCTCTCTTCTATCTTAAAACCTCCTTCTTTCACCATTTCATCTCTCCTATTCGCTCGATGAGGTGCCTCCCAAGTTCTTATTTGTTTCTTTTCTTTTCTTTTTGCAATGAGCCAATTTGATTGGACCAGCACACAAAAAGTGAAACTATTGGGGCTCCCAATAATAGAAGGTTCTATTTTGAAGCACCTTTGGCCCACCTATATATGTGAAATAAGGATAACATTTGCCAAAGAATATGGGATAAAAGTGAGGTGCTATTGGAATTCTTTGGGGAACATGTCAAAAACTTGGGAACTCTTAGCTTTGAACACCCCCCCCAAACCAAAAAAAAAAAAACCTTGCATGGAAAGTGAACCAATCACAACTTGAAACCCCACCCGCACCCCTCACCCACAAGAAAAAATAGGGAAGGCAGCCCATTCACTCCACTACACAACTTCTCATTGGTTGCATGTAAATCCTATTCCTAAAATTGGCTGCACTATCTTTGGCCTGGACAACTGTAGCGTAGGGTCAGTTTTCACTTTGACAAAAACGAATAAATTCTTTGTTTTTTTTCCAAAAAATTGAATTCGTTTTAAAAATTTTAAATTTCATGTTTTTCCATCATCTACTATGATATTGTGATACACGTAGTGAAATTATTCAGGGTACAACCTATGATAATCATGATGATTTTCAACATCTCAACTTCATATTTTCATAAATTTTCAATTCACTAGTTTGGGATTATTTATATTAATTTATATTAATATACATTTCATGGACATGAAAAGATGTATGTAAATTTATTTTTTCATATTCATGTTGATGGATAGGGAAAAAGAGTGAGATAGTAGTTACAAAATGGAGGTAATTATTAGAAAAGGTGTGAGATAGTTATTTAAAAAGTTAATAAAAAACAAAGGAATTAATTATTATGAAAAAATAAATGAAGTAGTTAGGCTTGAAACTGAAGCATTTATTTCTGAAATTGTTTTTGGAATGGTCCACGAACGATCGTACGAAGAATTTTAAAAAATCCCGCATTTACCAGTTCCCATTACTCGTCACTGGAATTAGCTTGAAGTAAGAGTGGAGCAAGGAAACAAAGGATTCCCGGGCATTCATTCCTTAATTTTGTATAGGGTAAGGAACAGCTTTGAGGCTCTTCCTGGATTTGGAGGCCCAGCCGAAGGTAATAGCTTGAGGCTGGGCCCAATACTCCAGGAAGAGCAGAAAATGGGTTCCAGTAAGACCATAAGGAACATTTTTAATTTCAGGATTCAGAAAGTGTAAAGCACCTTTCTTTTTAATTTCAAAAGTAGCCCTTCCCTAACATAAGGAACTTTTTAAATTTCAAGAATCTTACAAAGACAGAAGGTAACTGTAACCTTTTCTAATAGAAAAAGAGTACCTTAAGCTTTTGTAAGATCGTTGAAATTTGAAAGGTGAAGTTCTCTTTGGGGAGGTGCATTTGCGAACAAAGATGAAATTTGAAAAGTCCTTTATGGATAGATGACATCCTCATTCCCCCAACATCCACTTATAAGAGTTTAACGCACTATCCTGTCCAATCCAGTCTTCCTTTTGTGAAACACATCTGTTGGCTAGCTTGACAAGAATATCGCACTCAACAAAATTTTCCATAATCTTACAATGATAATTTTTCAAATAGAACCACAGTTGGAAACACCCCACCCAAGCAGTAAATTTCAAAAGCTAGCTAGGTAGCAATTTTTGAAAAAATGGCTCAAGGTGCGGTGAATATCATATATAAGTTGGTAGAAAATATAACTGAGTACTAAGGCAATTAAGTAAATAGGTGAGGCACCTGGTGGTTACTACATAGGTTAATATGTAGTTAACCACTGTGGTTAGCTGTAGTAGAGGAATACAACAGAAAATTGTTTCCTGTCCATACACTATCATCAATCTCTCATGGTGTGTTGGTGGTTTCTTGGTTCACTTTGGCCAACGATCTCCCTGGTGCATAGTGTCTGTGAAGATGGGAGTTCTTCATTGTCTTGTGTGCATAAACTCCCAGTGGATCCCTGTTTTCTTTTTGCACAAAATTTTGCAATCTTGGGAAAGGTTTGAATTTCTTGTCATAAATTCAATGATTTTTTAAAAAGATCTACAAAATTTGGAAAAAATTAAAAATCTTTTTAAAACACCAGTCTTTTCTATACATATGCAAGTAGGTGGCAAATATATATATACAAAGACCTTTTCTCCTTTAATATTCTTTAATATTTTTAATAGCCAAATTTGGCTAAATCAGCTTATGGATGATTGCCACCTCAGCTACATCACAAAATTTAGAAGCGAAAAAGGTCTTCTCCAAATTATCAGTTTTCAGAGTTGTTTTGATCTTGCTTAATGAAACAGTTTACAGAATTTCGAGCAAAATCAGCAATTGACAGTTACCTTATGTATCTATCTGCTGGACCAGTCAGAGAACAATGCCACCCAATCCTTGACAACTACAGAACCAAATAATATATTGTCATTTGTCAGTGTATTATAACCCAAAAATTTCACCCAAAGAGACTATTATCAATTCCTCTAACTAACATCAACCCGAAAGAGAGTTTGAATTTGATTGGAAGACTTCAGCCAAATACATCGTTAGTGTATTATATCTCAAGCATTTCACTCCAAGGGACTATTATCAATGACTCACACTAACATCAACCCAAAGGAGAGTTTCAATTTGACCCCTTAAAACTTCAGTCCACAACACAGGCTGCCAATCCATTCCATGATATCATGGTTTTACATGACATTGTCTAGCCTGTAAAACTATAGAATGAGTCGTGAACTGCAGATTTTGCCAAGGTAGCAGACAGTCGGTGAGCTTAGTGAGAGTGTGCTTAGCAAAATTCACAGCCCATTCTTTGGCATTAGAAGGGATCAAATGAACTCGAGCAAAAACCAAAGGAACACATGTAGAATCCAGCCTACTCATGCAGACATGAGGATTCAGCCTCCCAATCCCCTTGAGAAAGCCTCCACTGGTTTTAACCTCAGTTCAAATGTCGGTGGCCACAAGAACGTCACAAATCATAGACTTCAATCCACAAATCTTATCTTGAAATTGGAGGATGTGAGCACAATAGCTCCAAGGGCAAATCAGCTATTTTGCAAAAAGGTTGAGTAACCTTGGGGATTCATGAAAAAGTTGGATATTTATGCACTTAAGCAATAGAAAACATTGATTAACATAGTTTGAATTTAAACTTGGTGGAGGTCCAATGTTTGTGCCAAAGAGCTTATTAGTAGTGAACCACCAACACAGAATTCACAAGAAATCAACAAAGTGATTGTGATTTTTCTAACATATCATATATGTCAGATAAGTATTATAAGAGAATTGCTTTTCTATAAGATTGGTGTGATCTACAATTAGAATTTTGAACTTGGTGTTTTCTAAATTTAATTTGATAGTGTTATTCTTGTTTTCAATTTTGGAGCCTTTAAAGCCTACATTTATGTTCCCATCATTGTTATTGTTAAGCTTGCCAAGTCCCATTAGCAAGGTGTTTCATTTTTATCAAGACTACCATAGTACCTTTACCATTTCTGTAGTTTGTTGCCAAATAATCGATTAAATTTTTAAATATTAACTTCAGCACTTGGTTTTTTTATTATGCGATTTCCGATAGTAATTGTTATAAAAAATTAAACATGTTGTTGTTAGAGTTGTGGAACACTCTAGTATGTCTAAACTAACTTAATTGTAGGTCTTGGTCCTAGAAGGTCTATGGTTCAAACTTGACAGTTGAAATTTTGATTTCATTAAAAATTTGACACAAATAATTAATAATTTTTTAAAAGTCGGCAAAACAGAAAATTATTTTAATTTATGCCAAAATGATAAAGGTATTATGATGGTTATCAAAATTGAAAATACATACCAATGTTCAGCAAATATATGGTTTATCAATACATCCATATGATAATGATGTAAAAATACATAAGTAAACATAATATCAAAATAGCATAATCATTAAATATAAGGGTAGATAAATATAAACTAGTTAATACCATAAACCTTCTAATAACTAATAGTTATTAGTGGTAGACTTATCATCTTTCACCTAAAGGGTGAAACTAATGGGATTAATTAGTTCATGTTAATGAGTGATTGGGGGTAATCCACCCAATCATTTAGGAGATTACTAAAATAGGATTAGAATAAGGGACCTATTTTCATCAGGTCAATGTGAGCTTTATGTGGTTTGTGAAGAAAGGGGGTTAAAGGAGGTGTTGGAAGGCTTTTAATCCATTTGATACTTGTGGAGTTGTAGGTTGGAATGAAAGTCTACTTTGGAGAAATATGTGTTGTAATGCTAAGGAGGAGACAATAATGAAGAAGTGTAATTGTATTTGTGTGTGATTTTCATGGAAAATGGTTGAAGAACTTTTATGTGTTTGGTGTACATTCATCTTATTAAGATGTGTGGAAGGTAGAGTAGTTTGAAAATATACAAGGTATGCTATTCATTTTCATGATATTTTTTTGTTTTTTTTAGAATAGAGAATAAGGAGGCATACCAAATGGTAGCCTTTGGTGTAGTAAGTTATTGGCTCCCATAGGATAGTAGTAGCAGTACTTGGTAATAATAAGAAGGGGGAACACCAATAGTTTGTCCTACCTACAAACTATAAAAAAATGTGGCAAGTGATAAGAAATGGTAATTAGTGGATGTAATGTGCTGTAAAAGGCAGGTAATAGTGGGGAGGCATTTTAAGGTGATGTAAACAACATGCATAATCACTTAAGGGATTACATGCATTGTTGAAATGGGACAATAGTTGTAAAAGGTTTATAGACCCATTAAAGCAGCATCCTTGGGCATTGAAGGTGTTGCAGAACCTTGGAGAGTAGCTACTCTCTAATTATGATCATTTCCCATGTTGCCCTTCTATAATTTTTTCCATCTAGCACCTTGGGGGTAGATTACAGACATGATGGTAGGTTTGTTTTTATACAACCCTCCTTTTATTTTTGCCCTTGCATGACTTCTTATTTAGTATTTAAGTAGTTGTAATAAAATGAGCAAGTCAAGGTAATTGTCTTTTTGAGTAATAAGGTGTTAACTTTGTTCTTTCGATCTTACCTCTTAGGAAGATGGTAATGGTCAAGGGCCGCAATTTCATCCTTTAAAAATAAATATTAGACACAATGTCAAGTGTACATGTCATTATGATATGAGTATAATCAAATTATAGTTCTAAAATAATGATAGGAACATCATGAAAAGTGAAGAGATTGTACAACAAATATTGAACATGAATATTGGTACTATGTGAAAAACCCTATTATATCTTCAAATGCTTTCCATTTTAACTTCAAAATCAATGACAACAAAGAATCATTTCAAACAAAAATAATAATCATTAACTATTGGGATCAACCACAATGCACATGGTTGGGATCTGAAACACATTGTTGTATATCTTCTAAAACTAACATCATGTAAATCAAATTTTATTGCAATGCATATATTGATTATTATGCAAAAATGCATAAAGTAACCCCCTTTCTATACATTATTGCCCCTAACTCATACCAATCCTACAACAAGGGACGACTACTTGAATGAATATTGAAAGTAATATATCACCTCCCCATATGAATAGGTTTGGCATATAATATTATCCTTAAAGCTTTCATACCCACTTAGTTTGAATATACCCCAATATTTCATAATCTAATATGTCCAAACCAATTTGATTAGTGATACCATTGCCTATACAATGTGTTGTACCAATCAACAAACATTATACTTGTTTAACACTAATATTGTAAGACATGGGTAGCTTTGGCACACATGTGTCAAATAATAAATATATCTTAAAATTTGAAGATCAACATATGGGTTTTAAATTATGGAACTTTTGGCAAGTAAAGAATATGTAATTTATTAAAAGCATGATAATTATCACAAGTTTATTGTTGTCTTTCTAATCAACTAGTTCATAATGAGGGGCTTGCAAGAAATACCTTCAAGTGGGCTTAATCAAGTTAGAATTTCAAAAAAAATGGATTCACAAACATTAAAACATTCAAGGATCAAATCAAAAAGTTCCAATACCAACAATTGAATGCAATTATAGATTTATGAAACTTATATTTTCAATAGTGAGAATCTAAAAGTCAAAGTACCAAATGTCACAACTAGTTGCAACTAAATGAATATAACATGGATGAAATAATTAAAATGATGTTTCATCCATCCAATTTTCCTACACACCCCCCCCCCCCCCTGAAGTAAAACTTCATTAATGTCGTCAACGTAATGAAAGCCATTATGAATTACACAAAATTCGTGTTATGGTCTAAGTAAAGTTTTGGTAAAACAATATGTTATCATATATGTGGTACTAAAATAAACCAATTGAGTAGTATTTTCAACTGTTCATGAAAAAAAATGATTGCAAATGGCTATGTGTTTAGATCATCTATGGAACTTTGGATTATGTGACAACTTAATACATGATGAATCATCATAGTAAAGTTGAATGGGAAGAAAAATAGGAAACCCAAGATCAAACATTAATTGATAAATCCATAATGTTTTATTGGTGGTACTTGTTGTTGCCATGTATTTTACTTCAATGGTAGAAAGGGCAATAGTGGATTGCTTCCTAGATTGCCCAAAAAAAACTCCATTGGCATGTTGAAACAAATAACCAGTGATAGATCGACAATTATCAAGATCATTAGCCCAATTGGAATCACACCAACCTATCATTGTTGGAAAATGAAAATAAATAATGCCAAGGCTAGGGTAAGTGTACTTTTAATGTGTTGTAAAACCTTTTGGGCAGCAACCCAATGTTCCTTTCTAAAATTAATATTCATGAATTGAAAACTATGAGACATTCAATAAGCAAGGTTGGGCCTTGTGCACACTATAACATGCATGAAGCTTCAACAACATTTTTGTATGGAATGTCCTTCATGGCAATTACTTTTTTAGCAATAATGCAAGCCATACTTTTGTTAAATTAAAATACAACATGAAATGGAATAGTCATAGGAATATGGAATGAATCCATTTTAAAATCAGGCCAATATGTCATTGAGATATTTTTCTTGGGATAATGGATATTTTAAAATTTTCTATTTTGTTTAACTTGGATACCAAGACAATAAATGTAATTTGGATGTAACCCTCATGAAGAATCAAAAAATATATTATAAGGAAGGAATGTTGTCTTTTCCCAAAGGTTGCAAGCCATGTAAATCTTGAGCTTGAGTTTGTCCCTATTAAGTACACTGCAGCATTTGCTTCCAACTTGCATTAATCACCCTCTTTGTTTGGTTGTACAAGTTCATTTCATATTGAATTCATTCTTGTGGTTTTGTTCTAATCCCATCTTAATGTTTTAGCATGCCTTCCTATTCCACAAGTGCTACAACTAAAAAGTGTGCATCGATTCTTTTTTTTGTTGTTGTTTCATTCTAGGACCCACATTTGGGTCTCTCAAGGAATTTAGGGGGTGCATTAGGTTAAATGATTGTTCATTAGGATAGGGTCATCAACATACAAGCCTATGAACAAAAAAATTACACTAGTTTGTCGAACATTAATGTCGATTTGATTCTTGGTGAAACTAATCCCTAATATAAAAGAATCCATTCATTCGTACGATACCCAAGGAGATTGTTTTAAACCGTAGAAAATGTGATAATCCACATACTTTATTTTCAAAACCTTTTTGCATATAGCCTTCAGGTTGTTGCATGAATATTTTTTCATGCAAAGTGCCATTTAAAAAATCCATATGAACATCCATTTGGTGAATTTCAAGATCCAAAGTTGATGCAAGGGAAAATAATATTCAAAGATAAGTCATACCATTGGACTAAAAGTTTCACAATAGTTAATTATGAGCTCTTGAGAATATCCTTAAACCAAAATGATGGACCCATCAACATTGTATTTATTTTAATATCCACTTACAACTTATTGGAGACCAATGTGAAGGTACATTCTCCAAATGTCAAATATTATTCTGAAGTAAAAAATGATATTCCTAGAGACCCCATTATTAGAGGAATGGGTACGAAAAAGGGGGATCATAATACGTTTGTCAATTTCAAAATCAAGAGGCATAAAACCTTCATTTTGTCCTTCTATTGGGTCATAAACATATACATCAATTATGGGTTCCCCTTCTTTCAAAACCATGATAACTTCATAAAAAATCACATCTCTTATGAAGATAACATTTTTCTTTGTTTTGTCATAAAGGCAATAGGCTTTATTCATGACCTTTCGTTTCCACAGAACCCAAAAATATGCATTTATGGGCCTTCATCTCCAATTTTTGGTGGAGTTCTTTAAGAATGTGGGCATACGTCAAACAACCAAATTGTTTTTGCTCATATCCAGTTTGATACCATATGAAGCTTCATATGGTGTTTGATCTTATAATACTAATACTTGAAATTTTTGTTTTGAATAAAATAGGTTTTAGATATCGCTTCACCCCAAAACCCATTAAATAATTTTGCATGGTTCAACATAGATTGGACACTTTCAATCAAAATTTATTTTCTATGTTTGACCACCCCATTTTATTTTAAAGTGAAAGGCAATGTGAATTGCCAAAAAATTCCATTTACTTCACAAAATTGTTGAAACTCTTTATTAACAAAATTCACCACCATTATCCATTCGAAATTTTTATTATTATTTATAGTTTGATTTTCCACCATGGCTTTGAATATTTGAAAATCTTAAAAAACTTGGATTTGTATTTCAAAAAATATATTGTGATGAATTTAAAGTAATCTTCAATAAAGGTTATGAAATATTTAGCACCACCAAAAGTTGCCATTTGCATTGGTCCATAAACATTAGAAGGGACAAGTTCTAAAATTGCTTCTACTTTTTTTCCACTAGTAGAAAAAACCCCATTTTGCAACTTGTTTTAAGCAACTAAAAGTGTTGTTTACGATTGGCTATATAGTCTTTGTCGGTTTCCATACAAGCAATTTTGATAAGATGGTAATGTAGAAATAAAATCATTTATTCCATTAACCATTTTTTTCATTTTCATCAACTTCAGTGTTTGCATATTACAATGACTAAATCTTAAGTGCCACTTTATTGCGATTTGATCACACCCATTTTTTATTTGTGTAAAATTGAAAAAATGGTCTTCATTTTTAATCCCTTTACCAATGGGGTACAATGATCGTTCCTTCATGCATTCAATATGGATGTGCATTTGGCCTAGTTGTTGTGAATTAATGACACATTTGTCTTTTGTAAATTCAAATTTAAAAGCATTTTGGGTTTATTTTCCCATGAATATTTTAATTTTCAATAATCCCAATACATGTAGTATGTGTTAAACTTTTGTTTTTGATCCAAAATTCAATTGGATTAGCATGTTTCCAACATCAATTGCTTCTTGAATATTGTCATCACTAGAATACACCATTGTTGGACTGGTAAATTCATTATAAAATATGAACCACTCCCAATTTGATGTCATGTGTTCCATTGTTCTAGAGTTTAAATACCACATGTCAAGTGGTAATTGACCATTCACTAAACATATGGTAAACAATTGTGAGATTTCATTTACGACATTATGTGGGGTGTGATTAATGACTTGACTTGGTGTATTATTGGCCCCACAATTTCGGGTGTCATTTACAACAAAGTTTGCTTGTGTTTTAGAGATTCCCTTTGCTCAATCTGCATTGTGGAAACAACATTCCTTGGCATGGTGATTTGGTTTTTAACAAACAAGGCCCCTTCTTCTTACTTTTGAATATTGTGATTTTGGGAGTTCAAATTGGATTGTTTTCCATCATCATTTGGATGAGTTTTTCCCCACTGTGTTTTACATTGTTTTTTAATATTATTTGTTTTATAATTATCGTAAAATGTTGTCGTTGAATTTGAAGATGTAACCCCTAGTACTACTTCTTCATTTTTTTAATGCATTACACAACTTATCAAAAGTCATATTGGGTTGATTACCCACCAAACTTACAAAACCTCTATATGACTTTGGTAAGGAACATAATAATTGAAAGGCGATTTCATCATCAAAGTATATAACTTTGACTCCTATTAAATGAATTCTTAGACTTAATTTATTTCCAATAAATATGTGTTATTTCCATTGTCTTTCATTTCAAGTTTGCAAAAAAAAAATCTAAGACAACAATTGTTGTCTTGTCCAAATGTTCATACATTAATTTAAAGGCAGCCCACACTACCTTGGCAATTTTATGTGGTTTGGTTGGTTCTATTTGGGCATCCCCTAAATTAAGAACAATGTCAAACTTAACCTTATTGTTTCTTAGCTTCCATGCCTTTTGTGTGGTAAGATTTGTAACATCCATATTAAGTTCCATGCCATCAATTAAAGGTATTAAATCATCATTAAAAATTTATTATTCTAAATTGAGTAATTAATCCCATTCAATTCCTCAACTTTGTAGACTTTGATTAAGTTGTGATATTATTGACATTGTTGCTCTTAATTTGAACAACAATTTGACTCTCCTTTTATATATAGATCATAAAATAGTTATCAATTCAACATGCTCAATGTGATAAGAAAATTTTCTTTCAACATTGGTATCAATTTTTTATTGTGTTGAATTGATCATTGATTTTGATTTTTGACATTGAATCATGTATGAAACTTAGTAAAATCACCATCTTATAATTTAATAGAAAGATCTTCTTTTCTGCATACTTCTTTTCCTTGAACTTTTTTTTAATGATTAATTAGGGTCTAATACCATATTAAGATATTTAATAATCAAACAAAAAACTTATGATACCACCAATTGAATGTTATAGACTTATGAAACTTATGCTTTGAAAAGTGAAAATCTAAAAATCAAGGTGCCGGATGTCACAACTAGTCACAAGTAAATGAATATAGTTGGGATGAAATAATGAAGTGAAGCTTCATCCATCTAGTTTTCTTACAACAACGCTTTTTGTGAAAATTTGTGGGGGAATTGTTTTGAGAAACCTAAAGCTTGATCCACAATAGTGAAACTAGAAGAAATTACATTGGTTTTTTCAAGTTACTTAATTTCACCTAGCTATTCAACTAAAAAAGAAGACAATCATACAAGATTGGATTCCAAACCATGGCAACCAATTTCAAAATTGATACAAAACAAAACAATCAAAGGTTTCATTTCAAGGAAAGGACAAAGATGTACATAGGCTTGTGCCATCATGGGTCCAAAGGAAAATGTTTAATTAATCATGTTTTGGTTGATTATTGTGGAAGATTTATTAATGAAAGCATGGAGATGATAGATTGTTCTCCTAGAAGAATGCAAACTATGCCATTGAAGGGAATTAAAAAATAAAGAGCACCTTTTCTAGAAATATCACAAAAGTGGCAAAAGTTTGGGACAAACTTAGATGGTTGAAAGACTGAAAAGGCCTACATCAAATGTTCAATACTTGGGAGCAAATCATTAGTGGGGATTTAAGCCCACCCAACCAAATAAACACACACCCAGCCTAGGTAGCCAACATTGAAGCAACCCTTACAATCAACCATGAGACACCATGAGAGATTCTTAAAGCATTATTGGCACACTTGGTGCTAGAAATGAAAAAATGACTTGACAGAAGAAAGGTTCCACATTGGTTAGATTTTCTTTGAAAGTTGGCAACTTATAATTAGGGTGGTGCACATGGAAATTTTGAAGGAGTTATGTCACCATCAAGGAAACCACCAAAAAAAAGATGGAATAAAAACTCATCTCCATTTGGACAATAGGGAATAGTGAAGTGAAATATCATAACCCTTCCTATTATCTTACCCCAAGAATTGGCCTCTACAAACTGCCCACCCCTCCAAATGTAAACACACGCTACAATCCCATGCATAGACTCAACAAATTGCAAGATTGTTTTCAAGAGGAATATAGTTTGGAAACTGCAATAGAGGGTTTGTTTAAAATTGTCCACGAAGACATCAATAATAAGAATCACATCGACTTTAGCCACATTAACCTAACTATACAATCCAACTACGAAAATCTCAAGTAAGGATAACATACCTTGAGAAGGGAATAATATTAAGATGTACTAGCAATCATGAAAATTTGACCAACTCAAGTTTCAAGTAGCCTTCAAATAGCCAAGCTCTACTCATTTTTCTTAGTAGGCTCTAAGGACCTTGGACCTTACATTGCTCCCAACAAACTAAGGGGCTATCTGCTATCTTAACTACACATTGTTGTAACCAATCATAATGGCAAATAGTACTCACCAACAACCAAGAAAACCTTTGATTAGTCAAACTTTGCACATCTCTCCCTAGTAGGGTAGGCCAACAAAACCCATTCATTGGAGAAAGATCTTTGGAAGGAACATAAGACCTAGCATAATGGATGCTATCACTGAAACTTTGGAGGACCTTTGAGAAGAGAAAAAACTAGAGAAACTCCATACTTTGACAACCCACTAAAGGAATAGATGCTTAAATGTAAATATCTTATGGAAAGTTTTATCCAAGTTGCTTGAAAACTTAGTAAATATGAAACTCTTGACTTCTTACCCCCATACTTGAAGGATATATTTATAATTCCCTTAATTTATTTCCCATTCGAATCAACTTGAGGACACCCCCAACCCTGGTTTTAATGGGTCTTCCACTATTGGTCCCCTTTCCAAACAAAACCTTGGGTCCTAGTTCATTACCCTTTCAAAGGCTTGCTTTCACCCAATCTTAAAGGTGTTTTGTAGTACACATTCAATTAATTATTGTCATGTTTTAATGGCTTTCTCTAGTTGAGTTTCACCCTACTTGGCTTGGTGTTGCTTTGTATTTTGTTACTTAATTAAACCTCAACAATACAATCTTTCAACTAGTTGACAATTAGTATGTTTCCCTAAACTAGGCCAAGTTGAAATCTAGTTGCATTCAAATCTAATTTCATTGTGGGTTTCATTAAATAATACCTAGGTTTTGATAACGCAAGAGCATATTAAAGATATAACTTATGGAAGACCTAGATTTTCCTACAATATTTATGCATTGTCTTGTTGATAATGCACACCCAATTTCTATTATCTTTTGGTCATTGGTGAATCATGGTTATTGTTAGTTTCACTATTCATTTATTAATTAGTTATTCATTCAATTTTCTTTGAGTATTTTCATGAAATGCAATATTTTACAAATAGGATTAACTAATCTCTTAATACAAATAGGATTAGACACTTGGTTCAATAGTTTGGAGATAATATTTCCTTCAAATAACATTAAATAGATTAATGAATCAGTTTTCCTAGATCAAACTTGTTGACTTTTTTAAAAAATTGAATGCTTATTCTTGTTACTTTTCATTTGTTTTTAATATATCAAGTTTTCATGGTACGAAAGTGACAAAGTCTTGCAAGGGAATATTATTATTTATAGGTAACATTTTGTATTATCATGGGTATAAGGTTACATTAAGAGATAATTTATAAGACCAAGGGGCTGCATGAGTGTTTGATACCTTTTTTTTATCAAGATATATTATATCATCGTTATGGACTTATATTGTTTGAAAGTTTCATTATGTCTATAAGTCTAGAAACTCTTTCTCAACATAACAAGTTAGAAGGATCTTCTAACTATGCCATCTGAAAATTTCAAATTCAAAGCATCCTTGAAAAGAAGACCTATGGCACCTAGTTAAACTTAAAATTCCAAGGTCCAATGTTTTCAAGTCAAGTGGTTTGATTGAAATTAGTATGATTTTTCTTGAAAGATGAAAATTTAAAAAGGCAAAAGCAAATTTTTTTTTCCATTCTTCATTTTTCAATGAAGGATCAAATCATTTAGCATATTCTATTTGCTAGAAATCTAAGAAAATGTTGGGATATTCTCAAGCATTTTTTGAGATAAAAAAACAATGTTAGAAGATTATTTATCATACTTCATTTCTGTAATCTAAAAATGGAAGAAGGGTCAAAAGTTAGTGATTTCATGAGAACTGTCAAAGAAATCCTCAATGAACTAGTTAAGTTTGATGATAATCCTTTAGACAACATGGTTTTAAAACAAGTGAATAATGTTCTAGTAGAGAGTTTTGACACCTTTGTACATGTCATATTCAATGAAAAAGATGCCAACTCTAGAAGATCTATTTGGACACATGCAACTAGAGGATAATTATAACGACAATCATGCTAAACTTAACGATGAAAAAACTCTCATAGTGAAATTTTGACAACACCTATGTGCTTATAGATTTTACAATTACAATTGTTATAATCAAGACCAAAAAGGCAAATGCAACAAATGTGGTAGGGAAGGTCATTGGGTTCATGATTGTAACATTCCTTTGCCCAACATTGAACCAAATTAAAAGGGGAAGTAAGTTCTAGCGTTCAACCATGGAAAAAATCAAAATGTCACCATTGAAGACCTAGTTGTCGTTATTATTAAGGGGGTAGGTTGATTACATTGTTTTGGATGAACAAGACATTAAGGATAAGGCTTGATCATTAGACATTAGAGGTTTAAATTTTGAATTCTTGTTTAGTTTTGAATCATGTTGATGGTGACTTGAGGACTGCCTAAGGTGGGAATTCTAGAAAAATGATTTCATTCTTAAACACGCAATTTTAGAAGTAAGGAGAGATGTAAGTACTTCGTAGCAAAAACTACAAACTTTGTTTCTTATATACCATAGATTTAATCTTGTTGTTTGATTTTATTTCCATAGAATATGGAATTTTTGCAGTATTTTGATTGAAATTTTTAGTGAACAAGAAAAGTATAAACTTTCGTAGTGATTTTCCTATTCATATTGTTGTGTGAATTCTTTGCAGTATATATTAAAAAAGGAAACGAAGTGTAATTTTTGTTTCCGAGTTTTCTACATCTATATCTTGAAATATAGATTTTGGTTATATGAAATAACCATGAATATGGTGTTTTAATGAATTGTAAAGGCAAGTACGTTTAGAATCAAAGTAGGAATTGTGAATGTGTGCATATTGTAGTGCAAATTTGTTGTTACAATAAGTGTGGAATAGGTATGCAGGGATTTAATCAACATCTATTAGCTATTAACATTTTTGATGTTACATTCATAACACTTGCGCTTGAATCAAAAGATAACACTTGGATCTTAGACACTAAAGCACCCAAACATGTTATTGGTAATGTTAATTTTTTAGACCATATTACACTTATAGAATTAAAACATGTTAAATATGCAATAGGACATTTTCATGCTATACATAGAAAAGGCAACCTTTGTTAATAGTTCCCAAATGGCAAAATAAACATCATTGAGGTTCTTTATGTCTTAACTTTAAAAATAAATCTTTTTTTAACAGGTAGAATAACAAACTAAGGTTTCATCACATTATCTAATTCAAATGTTTGTTTAAATCTCCAAAAGCAAGCCTATGTAACAATAGTTGTTCAAGGTTTTAGAGTTAAGTTTAAAGGTCAAGTTACATTCTCTCTTTAGATTCCTAACAAGTTTTTACTATGAATGTTAATATAATGGATAATAGTGACCAAACAACTTTGTTGTGGCATCATCAAGTGGGCCATTTAAAATTTCAAAATTTGTGTCATCTCTCAAAGGGATCATCACTGACATATTCAAGCTACCCCTAGTTATGTGAATTTGTGAAAGTTGTCGACTAGGCAAACAATCTAAACAATCATTTCCCAAGCGTTTTAAATCATGAGCTTCCCAACCATTTGAATTCATTCACATTAATATTTGTGATCTTTTGAAAAAACAATTCTTTCTAGAGAAAAATAGTTTATGACCTTTATAGATGATTACAATAGAAAAACATGTTCATACAAATTTAAAAAGCCAAATGTGGAACTTTATTTAAATTCATGAGTTTCAAAGCTCTTGTCAAAAAAAACTAATGAATACATGGAAGCATTATGTTTAGATCATGGTTGTGAATACTTTTACATGATTCCAAAACATTTTGTGAACAACATGGCATTCAACAATTCATTCAATTAAAGTCTCCCCAACAAAAATGGGTTGGTTGAATGGAAAAACCATAAGTTGATGCAAAAACATGATGCATGGTGCTAGCTAGCAACTCTCCTAAGTTTCCATGGGTAGAAACATTTAACATTAATGACTTTTGTTGAATTAATCACTAATTAAAACCAATTTTAGCGTAATTCCAAAAGAAAAAATCATAAGTACGAAATTTGAATGTCAAATCTCAATTTTTTTGTTACAATGTGTACATTTATGTCTTAAAGGATGAAAGAAAGAAATTGGATCTAAAAACATTTAAATTTGTTTTCTTGGGTTACAATTCAAATACCAAAGGATTGAACTACTACTACCTAGGTACACATATAATCATCATCACTCAAGGTGTTAAATTTGATGAATCAAATCTCTCTCATTTCAAATATTTGCCTACACCAAATATTGATCCTTTTGCATCAATTTTTTATTTCAACAATTTTGATCTTGAACTTTCTAATTCTTTTGTAAAACTAATGAAATGCTTGTTACTAACCCATAACAAGGCAATGAACCTCCTATGATTGATCTAGACCAAAATAATAATTCAACTCTTATGGTTAATCTAAACTAAAGTAGTAGAAGTCTCGTGAGTGCTTTTGAAAAGGACATTATGAACCAAGTAGGATGATCATTACATGATGAAGTGGGGCAATCATCATATGGTCAAACATAACCACAATTTCCTACAAGTTCAAATATAGCACAAGATGTAGTGCTTGCTAGGACAACTTTGGTTGTTCCTATAATAAAAATTTCATCTCACAAGACAAAGACCACTTCATTTGGAAGATATTTTAAAGGTGGAAAAAGTACAAGAACTAGTGAATTTTCACAAAGTTGTTCAAGATCCAAGATGGAGAGTTTCTATAGTGAAAGATATGAGTTTGATTGACAAAAATGACACTTGAACACTTACATACTTGCCAAAAGGAAAAGCTTTCATTTTAGCCAAATGGGTTCTCGAAGTTGAGAAAGGTCCAAGAGGACAAGTTGATATTTCGAATGCAAGGCTTGTTGCACACGATTTTGAACAAAAGGTTGGAATCAACTACAAAGAAATATTTTGTCTAATAGTAAAATGGCCAACCCTTAAAACTTCAATTGTTCTTACAACTTCCAATGGCTGGAAACAATATCATTTGGATGTGAAAACAACTTTTAAAAATAATGATCTCAATGAAAAAGTCTTCATGTATCAACCTAAAGGTTTCATATTGCCATGAAATGAATCTAAGGTTTGTAAGCAATCAACAAACCTCTTGATGGTTTCAAACAAGTTGTTAGGGCTAGGTATGAAAATATAGACTCTTACTTAAAATATCAAAGATTAAACAAAAACAATGTTGATAAAAAATTCTATTAGATAATAGAGGATAACATAATTATAATCTTAATGTTATAAGTTGATGATCTTTTGATAGTTGGCAACCATGTTCAAAAAATAGAATGGATCAAACAACTTCATAAGAAGTTTGATGTGTCTAATTTATGACAAATGAGATATTACCTACACATAGAGTTTGTGCATTTAGAAAAAAATTTATGACCCATGAGGATAAATTACCAAAATTCTAACAAAATTCAACATGGATAAATGTAATCCATGTGTAATCCCCATGTGTGAAAATGTGAAGCTTGTAGCAAACATGAGTTCAAAAGAGGTAGATCCTACGTTCTATAAAAAATATTTGGGAAATTCATTCATCTTACCATAAGGGTGTAAACAAGATACAATTAGCCAACATGATTACTTCATAAAAAAGTTGCATGTTTTTCTTCCATTTTATTTATTTTTATTTTTATTTTTTGTGAATGAATTTTGGAACAAGTTTTTTTACAATTTGATATAATAGATGCTTATAGTTGTCCTAGTACATGACATGTTTTTTTATTTATCGTTTTTGAAAAAATATGAATTTTTGAAAGTGTCCTACTTCCTTGTAATTTAATTGTTATGTTTATAAAAATGATAACAATTTCGTATCATAACCAAAAATATTATTAAAAAAAGTTACAACTTTTTTTAACACATCATGTAGATTATACCTCATTTATATGTGGTAAAGAAATTTCAAAGTTCTAAAATTCTGGATCAATTTTGGAAAGTTCTTTAAACTTTTCATGTTTTAAAATTCCACATATTTTAGGGTATGAATGTTTTTTCAATGTGAGTAATAGGTCTTTATCCTCTTAAAATTTTCCCATCAAATGTATTTTTATTATATGAATCCTTTTGATAGTCCTTTGCAAAATTGACTCTTATTTTATGCCATCGGTGTTCACTTTTAAAGGTCATAAATCAAAACTTAAACTTCAAATTTTATCAAATGGATTTTTGGTTTTAATGTTTTGATATTCATATGAATGAAAAATCAACAACTTGCTATGATTGCCATGACTTTAAATGAAAAAATTATCCAATTTTGATTGTTTTTCTTTGTAATTTGATGCCCTTTTTGGCTCGTTGGATTGTGACTACACCCATAATTAAACCTGATATTTCATATTATGTTAGAGTGGTAAGTCAATTCATGAATTATCTTCAAACACCTCACATAGTTGCTGTCAAACAAATGTTAAAATACTCATGGGGAATGATTGAATACAGTGTTCATTTCACAATTGAAATAATGAATGAAATAATTAACTTCACATATGTAGATTGGGTAGGTGATGTTGAAAGTTGATGATCAACTTTTGGATATGTTTTCAAGTTTGGAGAAATTCCAAATATGGTGTTCAAAATGACAACTTAGATTATAGTTCTTTCTTCAACAAAAATAGAATATCACATATTAGTTGAAGGTGCAAACAAAGCCATTTGGCTTAAAACGTTATAAAATGAATTGGGATTTCAAATGACGGACAACACAAATCTTGTGTGATAATATGAGTGCATTCAAGATTGTAAAGAATCCAATCTTCCATGCTAGCACCAAGCACATAAAGACTCATTATCCTTTTATTAAGGAAAACATTTTAGAAGAGACATTGACTTAACTCACATTTTGCTGAATGAACAAATAACATATATCTTGACCAAACCTCTTGGTTAAGGTCAAATTTCAAGATCTAAAAAAAGCTAGGAGTTACATTTATTACTAATCATGTTATGATCAAAGTTAGTTAGAACAATGATTTCTATATCATGACAAAATACATGGGTGTGAGAGGAGGTGTTGATAATGCACACCCATGTGTAGTCTCCTACATTATTTTTATTATCTTTTGGTCATCAATGGTAACTATGGTCATTGTTTATTTCACCATTTGTTTAAATAGTTCATTTAATTTTCTTTGAATACTATCGTGTAGCCCAATAGTTTATAGAAAAGATTAACTAATTTCTCCTTACATATAGGATTAGATAAGATTAGTGCGTTGTTCTTCCTAGATTGGATTGTTGATCTCTCTTCAAATTGGTTGCTTCTTCTTGTTGCCATTCACTTGTTTTTAAAATATCAAGCTTTCATACCCTATATATGCATTGTTTAGGGGGAGAACCCCACTGGACTCAAGTGTTAACTTTTTCCTTCACATATGGCCTTGTGGAAATGCCTTCCCAACAATCACACAAGTCCTCATCAAAATAATGTCAATTTACTACTCTTCCAAGATGGAATTGTGGCTTTGTGACATTAACACACAAATTGAAAAAACTTCTTTGTAAGGTTTAGACATCATCATTTAACAAATGAATATACATAGCTATAGTCATCAATTTCCAAATGGGTTTTTCAAAATTAATCTTCAATTTCATGGAATCCTCAAGGTAGATAGGCTAGTGAGTGAGCACTTAAGTTGTTAGAGAGCTAGCGTTTGTTCTCCTATCACTTTCCATCCTTGAGGTTTATAAGGTCACCCCTTTCACCATTTACATGCCTCCATTTGGGTTTGAAATATGCAAGATAACATTTCTTGTGGGGGGGGGGGGGGGGGAGAAAGAAGAATAGTCCAATCTCTTATGGACACATATCCTTCCATGTGCAACTGATTGATTGAATCCTATTATCACACATGCCAAACTTCATACATAAATAATATGCCTTCTATTATTAAACAATTTGTATTTTATTCCAAACAACTTTATTTCCACGAACAAACACAGATGCACAAGCTTGATTTGCCCTTCAAAAAGTGAAAAATAGGTGGTAGAAATGCCAAAAGTTAATTTTTTTTCCTTATGTGTGATTGTCAATTGCCAAACACAATGAAACAAATGAACGGATGGAATGTTTTGGAATAGGTGAGTTTTGAAGGCCATTGATGAACATGAAAACCCCAACCACAAATTTTAAGAATCAGTTGTTTGGTTATGGGGTATCACTGAATGGTTACCAGTTGAGAAGTGTTTGCTAACATGTCATCTTCTAAACTATTTGGGTGTTCACTCACCCAAGGGTGTTTGGTGACAGGTGGTTCTATCCTAGATTCAATAGATGTTGGTGCAGGGTTTAACTAGTTATACACAGTCTCATGTATATGTTTGCACCTGTTGCTCCAAAATGATATTCCAACCCAAGCTCCTTTAAGCAACCCAATAGCATACATGCAATGAGCCCAGACACAGACACTATATCAAGTGGGAATTATAATTAGACCGTTGTTTCAGAATTTTAAATCAGAAGAAGCTCCAGTAAACATCATATGCTGGAAAACAATAACTAGGCTAGAATAGGGGGTCATAAAATACAGGGTATAAAGCCCCAAAGCTGCATCAAGACCAAGAAGTACCTAGCATTGATGGCAAAAGCCAAGTTGTTGCTGATTCATTAAACTTTTCTACTGGGAATCATGGTTGATGTTACTCACAATAAGCAACCAAACTGCAACTCAACTCAAGTCAACTTGTAGTTTTGGGTTGAATCAATTAAGAACATCTTGGGAACATCTAAATGTGCAACCATCTCTCAAAGTCTAAGATTCTTAGTGACAATCAAACTACACTAGTTTCGTCCTTGATTGTCACTAACAATCTCACTCTTTGGTAATCCATCTACTACTACAACCCATTGGGTTATATCATTCCAGAACATAAAAACAATTTGGGTTATATCATTCCAGAACATAAAAACATCAAAAACATCTTTCAAAAGAGTGAGACTGTGAGGTAGTGCATTGCTAGATCCCCCTCCCTTGTTGCCTTCAATAACACCAAAACTCTTCTCAACGGTTTTCACATGGATTTTCCTAGCTTTCAATAGCTGCTTGTAGAGAGCTCTCAAGCCTTATGAAGACCATGACTACTAGTGTTGTCATAACTGCAGGTGGTCAAGGAGCAGTGTTTCATGGGACAGTGCTAGGTCCCAGGAGCTGTCATTTGATAGGGATTACCAGCAATGCCTTCAACACAGCCCACACAAGCAATGGAAAAATGAGCCGAAGTGCAAATGCTACTTTCAGCAACATTGTGAGCATCAGTAGTCTCAACAATTCCTTCACCAACAATTTTGGGAATACTCTCCCCTCTGGTGGGTTCTTGGATGGCTTTGCCAATACTTCCTTGAGCAGAATCCTTTCAGGAAAAGAGGGGAACAACTTGTTGTTGCTACTGAACACAGAGCAAGGTACAGAATTGGATCCTAAGCTAGCTGTGTATTTCCATCTTGGCTCCCACCACTCAGATCAAGACACAGAAGTGCAGTAGGAAGACTTGCCTCACCCAAAATCAAATTCCTTCCACATGTACTCACATCAACCTCAAATGATTCTTCCCTAGACATCCTGGGTGAAGACAGCCCCATTTTCAAAGCCAAACTGATACAACTGCCAACTTTCAGGTCCAAAGAAATCACAGTTGTAGGGAAAAGTGCAAGCCAGAATTCATGGTCTGATGACTTAGGATTAGATCGAGATCAAGACAATGTTTCTGTACATTCTTCTTTACCTGTTGTTGCTTCATTGGGGATTGACCATCACTTCTGTGCTGCTTGCAGGCAGACATTGTGTTGGTTCCCCAATTTGCAAATGCAATTCGTCTCCAGGTGGATCTGGTACATGCTCAAGCACTGATATAGTTTGAAGTCTTATGAATGAGTACCCTTGTTCCATGGACATCCCTTGTATGATTTGCGCATGTTATCATACTCGTCTTTGGGCTGAAACAAGATCCATCACTACACTGAAGTTTGTCTGTATCTTGTTCCTGTATGCAGGCACCATATCCAACAATTCAACGGGTTGGTGAAGCTTTGAATGAATTGCCTGAAGTCAAGTCTTCTGTGCCTGCCAACCAGCCTGATGCTCCAAAATTGTGACTGTGTAATGTCTTAATGAGTGGCATGATATACATTCAGTAGAAGTCCTAATGTTTGTTTCTGGTCCCAGCATGCAAACCTGTTGCAAGTGCAGTAGTTTAGTGTTGTGATCAATAATTCAGCACAAGCTGACTTGCCAAGAGACTTCTCCAATAAGACAAGTGATTGCTGCTTACAATCCTCTGAGTTTAGCAAGCTTGATAATCAGCTTGATCCCTGTTAAGACAAATGGCATTTTAGAAACTGGAGTATATTTGAATATATGCAGTAAACAAGAATGTTGCACAGTGCAGAATGGCACTGACCTTTCTGGTGTGTCTGCTTACTGTGTAGGTAGGTTTATGTCAATACATCTCCATGCAGTGGAGTATAATCATGCATCAGTAGCAACATTGCCCATTTGTACCTCAATTGGGATCTCCAATGTACCTGATACATACAATTCACATTCCACAGAAGATCTGACATGTGTTCTTGAGGATTATGGTTGTTGTCATCAAACACAAAATTTTGTTTTGCTCATTGATTTGCTTCAACAGTAGGATGGGTCATGGGTGTTTCTTCAGAGACCTGTGCACATCTCCAACAGCAGATTTGAGCCATTGAAAAGACAGGTGCTACATATATGAAGGTTCATGATCAAAATGCTGAGATTACAACCAGCAGAGAGGAGAGGAGAAGTAGCAATGTTTGTCTACAGGGTTGAACTTTCCAATCCAATCACAAAGCCTTCAACGTGTGGACCACCTCGATGAAAATGGTTCGGATGCAGTCTATGAGACAAATGAAACCTTGGGCATGGAGGGAGCTGACCATGACATTGTGTTTGGTGAAAAGTGCAAGAGAAAGAAAGGTCCACCAGTCAAAAATTTCATGGCAGGACAGAGTCACCAAGAGAAGCTCAATTATTGCCTTTGCATATGACAATCCATGGTGCCAAAACTCACAAAGGTATACAATAGCTGCAACTGCTTCAAAGTTGGAATTTGTTCTCTGATCCTCCTCCTCCATCTTTATGGCAGAAACTTGTTTTCTGATATCCCTCTTCATCATTCCCTGATCCCTCCTGGTCTCCTGTTGTATTCAACTTCCCTCCAGACTTGCAATCTACTGTCAAAAAGGAGTTCAAAATTAGGATCTCATATATATTCATTGTAATATATCTACTCTGAGATGCAATGGTTGGAGGTGAGATGATGGGCAACACAGATAGACGGGGTGCCAATACTGAGTGATGCAATTGAGCATCTGAAGGTGCTGTTGCCACACATCAATGAATTGCAAACAGGGCTGGAAGCAACACAATCTGAGCAACAACTGATCATGCAAACAGGATCTACAATCGCCTGTTGAACTGTAAAGAAGGAATGCCCTAACAACTCCTCGTCCATCTCTGGCATCCAGCCTGCATGAGTGAGCACTCCAGCAAAGACCATCTTGTACTTGTTCTCCTTCTTGCTTCTTCTGCTGCTACTGCTGCTCCTGCTGTTTTTACTTCTTCTCTTGCTGCTGCTGATGTTTCTTCTTCTTCTTCTTCTTCTGCTGCTGCTGCTGCTGCTTCTTCTTCTTCCACTTCTTCTTGAGCATTCTGGACTGAAAAGTTTGCTTACAACTCCATATCAGTCTTGCATTTCCTGTCCTCTGCCTTTAAGTTTGTAACAAGCTTTAGAGTGCTGCTGCACTGATCGTGAGTGTGCATAGCACCAACAATATCCAACAACCAAAAACAACAACAAAGAAGGATTTATCCCACTACTACTTTTCCAAATAGAAGGGTGGTGATGAAGGTCTATTTGAGTCTTGAGGATTCTCTGCAAGATAGATGATCCGATGATGATGATGATGATGATAATGGTGGAGGTTAGAATTAGAGAAGCTGATGCTCTCAACATCCACATGTTCTGTGCTCGTCACTGGGACTGATTCTGTCCACAATGTGTGCCCTCAATGGGTTCAGCTTGGGTGTGCCGCAGGTTGTGATCAGCTGCTTCAATAGATCTGTACTTGATGTGTTTCATGCTGAGCTATAAATTTTCAGACCTGAGAAAATCCCTACCCTCTCTGTTTTGAACAGGGCAGTGCAATTCCTTTGTCTGCACAAAAACCGACACAGATGGGGATCAGTCTTTCCTCCTCTAACCTTCTATGTACCTGTCCACAGGGTTTAGGGTTAGGTCTAAACCCTAAATCCATCACACAGGGCATGAGCTTTGACATTTGCATACGATTTCCAACAACAATGCAAAGCCTGAATTGTAAGCATGAATTCTTGCAATTCTTCAGATCATGATCTAAGAAGTTATCTGCAATTAGCAGCAAGCAAAAGAGGTCAAAGTTGGACCTGATAAGATTAAAGTTCTTCTGCTGTGTACAGTGCAATTGGCAAACTGTAGACTGAATACATCACTCTAGCTCCAAGATGAGGGTTTACAGTGTTCCTTGAATTTCTGAACACACGATCTCCCCTTGAATTCTTTGTTTGAACCATCTAGAAACAGTTTCTTCTGTTTGATAATACCTGCATAGAATTTGTTTCCAGAAGCACTGAATTGGAAGTTAAGGATTTTCAAGGCAGCAAGGTCCTTGCCATTCACACTCTCATTATATTTGTTATTTTCAAGGTATCCTACCAGCCAGGAGAGGTTGAGATCAATTAAGTCACATTGGACTGCAATACAGATCCATGCTGCATGAGTACAAAACCCAAGAAGAAAACCTCTCTCCAGTTGATGATCATCACACTTTCAAGTTCTGAATAGGTAATGCACACATATCCAATTGTATTACTTGTTGCACAATGATCAGCAATCCATCAGTCTTAATCATGAGCTATACAGAAGTGGACCTGTCTCAGCAGGATAATGTGTTCTTGCAGGAAGTGCATCCTGGGTGGGGAGCAATCACCAAGCGCCAATGCATCAACCCTAGATAATGGTGACCTTGATTCAAGCACACTGGCATGCCAAGTGGCTAGCAGCTATTCTAACCAAAAACATACTCAGCTACCAAAACATCACCCAGCTCTCAGTCAGGACTGGAGTGCACTCTGTGAGGATTGACAAGAGACTAAAACCACTTGAAGATGCAGAGAAGGCACCGCCAAAACAGATAGCTGTAATTTCAGCAGTGATGGATATGATAAACAAACTCATTTGACTCAACCTCTTTCTAAAATTAGCCAGTAGGCAGTAGTAGTATCACATCACTAAAGAAATCAGGACACAGAAATCTGATGAAGCCAAACTACTAACCTCCTCTACAAACCTCATGATTTCTTGAAATCCCCCTTGGGTATTCACCAACTGTGGTGCAACTGTCAGACCATCATGTATGTCTGCCAAATCCATAGACATATATGGAGGATGATCTCTCTCTTCCACTATTTGATACCAACATACTCAACCCTGCTATTCTCCCTTCTGAAAAGCCTTGAGAACACGGTCTGCAATCTCCTGGCCAAATAGCTGAGGCATGTTGCGATTCAGATCAAGTTCCACTCCTATTGTCTTGATCTGTTTGTCTCTCTTCATCACATGGAGCTTCTCATTGTCATTGAGTTTGTGCCCCAGATGTTGGAGGGCATTCAACCAGGTGTTGAAAACATTTTTAGCAGCTGGATGCACAAGCTGTGTAATGACTGCATCCAAACCCCCTTCAGCACCTTCCCCACTGAGTTTGTACAATAGTGCAGTTGGTGACACCACGCTCCTGATGTAGAGGAATCTGGAAAGATAGGGTTGTGCTTGCGGAGATTTCTCAAACTCCTGCTTTATGTTTTCAAGTCCAGTGCTCTCATAGAATCGTTGTAGATATTCTGGCTCTAATACAAGATCCTTGCGTGGCAAAAGATCAAGCACAAGAACCAGATTGCTCGGACCGCTCTGAATAAACTCAAATAACAGATGTGGACTATCTGCTTCCGCATTGAGCATGGCAATCAGAGTTGCAATGTTCAGAGTTCCAAAGGGAAGATTGCAATGCAGCCACGACCCCAACAGATAGTCAATCTACACAACAAAAACGTTCTTTCTACAATGAATGCTCAAGCTTACAACAGAAAGTCAGAACATAACAAACTCAATGCAGATCCAGAGAGAACTGCCACATGCACACCAAATGAGTCAGATGATTGGGGGGAAAAAATCCCAATTCTGTCCGGCAGATGATGAGATGTAGTCACTGAGAAAACTCATGAGTTCTCACATACAAACTAGAGACAGAATGAAGAGCTACATGTTTCCAGAAGAAGAAATTGAGAAACTGAGAAACTGAGAGAGAAGCATCCAACTATCAAGAACAAAGATTAAAGAACTCCTCTGGAACCTGAGATAATTCAATTGAATCTAACCAACATCTTACCTTCATTGATGTGGAAGAGAAAAAATTCGCGCTGAGCATGTAATCTTGAGAGCTGATATCCTGCAGGCATCCACTACCAGACGGTTACCTATCTAGTGAGAGAGCTTCAGAGATTGTAGCAAAACAAATATACCTTAGATCCTTCCTTCCCTGCCCTCAGAATGACAGAGCCTTCTCCATTGTCGCCTGTGAAATGCCTGACATCAGGAGCTGTAAAGCTGGGATGAATCAGAGGTTCAAGCTCACGGTCCATGCTACGCGCAACGTCTTCCATCAGCGTCCGCCCCGCAGTTGACAACTTTGGAAACTGAATCCAGTTTCCAAAGCCGCCTTCTTGGTGTTGCGTCTCGCTTTCCTCGCCCATCGTCGCACTCCCTCTCACAATTCGCCGTCTTCTTCTTCTTCGGTCTCGTCTTCTTCCGCCTCTCAAAAAACACGATGCTCCAGAATCATACGACGAGGCCTTCAACTCACCTTCTTCGCTGCATATAAAAGAGACGCAGTTGCGAACATCGCCACAACCATTTCGTAAGCGTTGGTTGAGTCCACGACTCGCAAGATGCTGCTGATACGAGACGACAGAGAAGGAAGAAGAAGAAGCTGCTAGAGCCATACTGCTGGTGCGGCCGTGCATGTGTCTCTGCCATAGCCACAAGAGTCAAAACTCGAGACCTTGCGAGACAGAACCGGTTTCCGAACGAGAACCTGTCTCCACACGAAAATGACTGCACGGGCGAAGAATTCAACAAGTTTATCACCGTCTCAACTCCGTTGCAAGACGATGCCAATGCTTCCAACATTGAGAGCTGGGATTTCCAAATTGCCTCAAGAACGCACATGAAATCTTTTGATCGGAACCACAACTTTAAAGATCTTTTGGTTGTATCCACAGGCTGCACTTGTAAATTAATGTAGGAAAGAGAAAATCAAACCAGGAAACGGAATGATTCAAGTCCAGACTCGCAAACATGAGAGAACAAGATCAACTTTTTACGTTTGATCTGTTGTGGCCTACAATGAGTTTTTGTATTTCTTTGGTGTGTGCAACCTACTACTTTGTTCTGAAAGGCTGGGGGGGGGGGGTGATGTCTTGAATGTCAAGATTAATGGACAAATATGAGATTGTCAGAGTTGTTCGATTCAAGGTGCACACTACATATTCCTTTGAAGTTTTCTTGCTTATAATGTTCACAAATTTTTATGTTGTGCATTTATGAAGTATGTCTATTTTCAATTTGTGTGTTAAATCTCAGATTTTGAACCTAAGTGTGTGAGAAAGCTCTAGTCGAACTTCATGTTTGTGCATTGACAATTTGTCAATGCTTGCAATTGTGGTTTTTTTGGATCCAATTGCACTCAAGTAAGCATTGTTGTGCTAATTGATTTTAGTGTTGAGATTTGTGTGAGAAAGGCACTAATTTGCAAATCAAAGTTGTACAAATAGTCTAAATATGTATAATCTAAATATACCTTTTAATTGTACAACCTCAAATATGTATTTCTTATCATTCTCACAATACACATTGTACATTTTTAGGGTTAAATTTTCAAGTTGTGTGATTAAATTTTGGTTACACATGCAACTAATGGGCCATGGGGGCTAATTCATGGATGAATATAATCTTTGAAATATCCATATAGGAAGATGAAGAAGATAGTACACGCACATTAGTCGCAATGTAGTCACAACCTTTCCCCAAATTTGGTTAAGTTGGTAAAAATTTGCAAAAGTAATCACAAATGACACATAATCACATGTAGTTGTAGATAGGTTGATTGCATATCCTCAAAGTTCCTCTAGTGTATGCTTAAATGGCAATGGCACCCAATTCACATATGTTGATGGAATCCACTCAATATCAACAACTACCATGGTATACATCTCCAACATTAACACCCTTGCTACCACAAATGCCACTAGAAGGAATTGTAAGAAGTAATTCAATAATAGCGACATGTGTTGCAAACATACAAAAAACCACAATTAAAGGTCAGTTTTCACATTATTGTTTTAGCTATTTATGTTTATCCGTACCAACACAACTAGGTACTTTCTTCAAGTGAACATTCTAAACAAGCATAACAAAAGGCAAGACATCAAACAATGGACAAGGTGATACAAAGGTTGGGGATCAAAGTGGCTTCCCTTCATCATAAGGATGTGAAGCTCGTTGTGCATTGCAATCTAGATGGCAAGCCAATGGGTGGTGGTAGGAACAATTGACTAACAACCCTTAAATGCTATATGTTGAACTTAATCCAGTAATTGATGAAATTCAAAAACAACCAATTGAAAAGTTATAAAAAATCCAAGAAGCTTTAGAAATGGGCTTTGAATACATAAGTCATCCCTTGCCTTCAAGCATGTGAAAGATTCAATGGCGGTTGTGTTGAAAGGGAGGTGGGGGTAGTTGAAAAAGAAATCGAAATATATGAAGGAAGACCATAGAATTGTTTGAAAATGCATTGGGACCCATTAAAACAAATGTTAGTGCAAGAGGAGAATGTTCAAAAGGATGCATAAATGGTACAAAACTAAGTATTTCAAAAGATTGCAAGTTGAGTTGAATAATCAAGTGAATTTGATTTGGAGGAATGAATGGTAAATGCAATAATTTGCTGTAAAGTTGGTATTTTCATGTTAAAATAAATGTTTCCAAATTTTTACTCACCTCTTCATCATGAGTGCATAAATGACTTTTCAATTTCCACTTTGTTCATATAATATTAAACCATAATAATTAGATTTGTGTTTTGTTTGTATGTGATTTAGGAAATAGAGCTAAGCAAACCACCTACATTAGATGAAATCTAAAAAGAAGTTGAAGGGAAAAAAATTACAAGAGAAGAAAATAAGAGGTAGAGGTGGATGAAATAAAAGCAAGGCAAATTTTACATTATTCACCTTTCCAATTGATATTAAACTTATAATTCATTTGCATTATATCATAAGTAGATTTTTTTTGCTACATTTTGTTATATATAGGCCTATTATAGCCATATGAAGTATGATTAATTTTCTTAATGATGTTTGTTCTTGACCATTGGGGTCCTCTTCAAAAATCTCTTTATTTTTTAATTTTTTTTGTGCATTTGTTGGTTATAGGTCTATGGTAGCCATGTGAGGTATGATTAATTTTTTAAACGATGTATGTTCTTGACCATTGGGGACCTTTTCATAGCTTGTTTAATGCATTGAGGGTCAATCTTGGACATTAAGGATATAAATATACACCAATATATGTCCTAGTTTCATTATAGTTTTAATGAATTTGGACAAATTTACTATAGTGAAAATGTCCAACCTTCTAATGAACAAAAGTCAATTGTTAAGAAAATTTGAACTCATTAATGATTAATCAATTTCATAATAACTAAGTCATTAACAATTAATCAAATTTATTAAATGAGATTCATTGAACATAATCATAACTTTGTGATTCCATGAAATAAAGTTAGTGCCAAATTTGACCTTCCCTACTACAAAATGTGGGTGTAATTCATCAGTCCATGTTCACTAAACTATTGAATTCATTGCATCCCCATTGGGTTTCATTTGATGCAACCAATGAATTCATTCAAAATCCAATGAATTCAATTGGCATACAAAGATACCTTTTGTTGTAATGCTTGTACATAAACTTGGCATCAAACATTTTAACATTATGTTTCAATTGCAATATTGGGAATTAAATAATATTAATGCATGCCCTCAATTTAAATCCATTTCTACTATTATTATCTTGGTTTTAATTATGTTATTATATCAATTTTAATTATAACATGGCAAATTGCTCATCCTTTGGTATTTTAATTTGATCCCGTTGTTACTTGCATAATTTTTCAAATAAAAAAAATTTGTACACAATCCTAAGTGAGTAAAAGTGATGTTATGACTTAATGGATGGTGATGGTGAGGTTAAACTTTACTCTAATTATCTCATCCATTTGCCTATTGCCCAAGGTTTGTTACTTTGCAAAACATTGGATGTGATGCATTTTTTAAAAATCAATGCGAAAATGTGATGGAGACATCTTTGGTGCAAAAGACTTAGCAACCATCTAGTAAAACCACAACATACAACTACGTTTGTGGCTACAAGATGTTGTAGGTGAAATATTAACTTAATAACTTCATTTGTGTAGATAGCATATGAGAAGGAAAGATTCCTACATATTGTTGGCAACTTGAAAACACCATCTCACCATATGTTTCACTAAAAAAATTCACAAGGATGGAGAAATGAAAGGGATGAAATCACATTACCATCATGTCATGATGTAAGAGATCATGCCTTTATGCATGCCACATCTCATGGCGAAGGGTTGTAGAATAGCAATTATTCATTTGTCCCATGTTTTCAAAAACTTGTGTGCAAAAATTAAGGACCCAATGACAATGAAGGATCTAAAACAAGATGTGGATTTAACATTGAAGGTGCTACTTTTGTCACAACCCTAGCTTTGGGCTCGTGACCAAGGCAAAGGGGTTGCAAGGGTGCGGGCCAAGAGGAAGCCCGGGAGTCACATTAGAGACTCCCGGGAGTGTAGGAGAGTGTGAGGGAGTGAGCCTTCACACTCCCAAGGTAACTCCCACTTTGGGAGATGGAGTCTCGGTGGACTCCCAAAATTTTAGAGACCGATTGAGGGGTCAAATTTCAATGGATTGTGGCGCTCTTTATATCAATGAAAAGCTCTTGAAGCGTAGATGTCTAAAATTGGCTTGCATTGCTCATTTGGACATCTAAAACACAAGTTATGACCAAAAGAAGAGTCGGGAATCGAACTCTTGAGAGTCTGCCAGTTTTGACTCCCGACCACTAAAAGTCGGGAATCGAACCAAAATACTTGGTTGCAGACAACGTGCGACATACCGTTGAAAAGCTCTTGACAAGAGCTACAACTTTGCTTTAGACCGCACCTCAATCCGAGGTCTGCTCGCAAAGTTATGGGACTCCAAAGTCCCAAGACTCCCGCAGGGCGAGATTTCGGGACTCCTAGCCGGAAGTCCCGGGAGTCCCGGGAAAAAGAGCCACTTGGATGTAGTCTCTGCGGAGCGTCGCATAGAATACTATAAGGGGGAAGGTGGTGGCTTCCCCGAAGTCTGGGCCGTGGTGAGTCTTGTGTGTCCGTGTTGCCCGTGGCTCGTCCTAGCACCAAATGTGCTCTAACTATGCACCAACCACTTTGTGTGAGTTGTGTGCAGGCCCATGTGAGTGAATAAGCTTGTCAATTCTTCCTAGTCCCATCCCGGAGCTCCAACACACCCCTCTACCCCCTCCAAGTGTTGTGAGCTAGGGAGCGCATCCCGACTCCTCCCTCTTCCGCTGTCTTTCACTTGGACTCACATTTGAGTCCTTCAAGGAGTTGGGAGTGCGTCAACTTTAATGGGAATTCCTTGTGTCCTTCTCCAATGTTGTGACACACCTACTAGTTCATTTAATGAAAAATTTAATATTTGTGCAATCCAATGCACACATGATGGATGTGTCGTATTGAATGTTATTTCAAAAATTTAAAAAGATTTGTGAAAAATAAAGCAAGGGTAGAAAGAAACACGGTAGAATGCTATGCACTAGAAAAGACGTTAGGGTTTTGCACAAAATATTTGCAAGATTTTACAATCACAAGATAAAGAATGTGAAATGAGAAAATAACTTGAAGGAAGTGGTCATGTGCAAGTCATGATGTAGATTTTCTTAACATGGCACATTCATTTGTGCTACAAAATGCGATGATAATGTCAATATGGCACATGTAACCAAGCTTATCCATGTTCATGTTGAAAGTATTAAAATGTTTAGTAGATTTGCAAATATTATCCATAAAAATAAAAACATAATAAAAATTTAAAACCCATAAATTCCCTTGATTATATTGATTACTAGACTTTGATTACTTGAACAACAAATGATGTGGCATGTACTAAGATTTAATCTTTATAAAGTGCAATGTTGAACTAAGTTAATAATGTAATTTGTGGTAGGACATATGTTAAGGAGGCATAGATACATAATGAAAAGAAGAGCATTGAATTCTTATTTGTTGTAGGTTGATCTTAGATCATTTTTTAAAAATTGTTTTTGTTTTTTATGTGGATCAAAAGTTCATTATTACAACTGTTAAAATGGAACAAATTGATAAAGATGTGGTGCATTTGTCCATGCCATTAATGCTCAAAGCCAAATCTTATTATGCATTGTGGGCATTTCGGAACCATATTCATGTTTCAAATGTTGAATTAAATTTGTCACTCCATCATATTCAAGTAGTAACATTAGGGTAAAAAGTGTGCATGACCAGAACATGTTCTAGTTGATGACACCATTCAATAGAATAGTCCTTTGTACGATTAAAACATAAATTGTGACACACCCCCACTACTACATATTGTGCCTTTTTGCGAAAGGCCAAACAAAAAACCTGAAGGGTTTGCGAAGCAAAAACAACCTGCCATTTTTGCGATGTGACACGCATCGCACCTTGTGGTGCACCACCCATCGTTAATTTATAATGTACTTTACAATCATTGCAACACTTTTGCGACATATACCACAAAGAAAACTTTGCGACCCGCTTAGTCTCCGTCCACCCTAGCGATATTCCACACTTCGCAACGTTTAATCATACTCAAAACATTGCACATTTTACAATACAAAACGTATCGCTAAAATTTTTGAGAGTCACAAGAAATCGCAAGCTTGCGTTATTCGGCGCCTTGCATTTTGTGTTTGAATATGTATCGCAAACCTCATCACAAATTTTTACAAAACTTTTCGGTGGTGGATGTATCACAAGTTGTGATGTGCGTTAGTTTGCAAATTAGTGAAAGTGTTACTGGAGAAGGCAGTTTCGCAAAAGGTTTCGCAATGTCATCTGATTTATCACGGACTTTTTTAAGTCGCAAAAAATCTCGGTGCCATTGAAGTAGTACATGCAGTAGTGCAAAGGACAATAGTATAAAGTTCCCAGAGGGCCTACTTGAAGAACTATAAAGGCTGAAATTCTTGTGAACAGTTCCATTGTGTCAGGATCCCTTTAGCATTCGCAATTTTTTCGGGAAAGAGCTTAGGAGGAACGAGAGGGTTGGCAGAGACGCGAAGGAGGTCTAGGAATTTAGTAAGGGTTAATAGTAATTCACGAGATTTTTGGGTTTAGGGTTTTGAAACCTTTTTGCATTCAGAAATTTCGGCTATGGCCAAAGATTTGGAGGCCATACTTTCATCCTTGTCAATGCAGTATCCGACTACTAGGGAACTATAAAGCATATTGAGAGAGATTTTGAGAAGGATGAAACTAGAGCATCTGTATTTGATTCCTTGGGACATACAAGATGGCACTTACCTTGATTTCTACAACGGGAGATAGATCCAAGATTTTCTGCAACAGTGAGAGGTAAACCAGCTGAATGGGACTTGGAATTTGTAGGAGATTCATTTCAATTACCTTTGGAGGGGCATGGATTTTTGTCACAGAAGGATCCTTTGTCTGAGAGGTATTTTTCACAGGATAGAGTAGTCTCACATGGTTACAAAATCTCACAGTGCAAAGATCCCGAGCTGATGATGCTATTTCATTTTTTGATACCAATTCTCCATCCCATAAAGCCTAGTTATATACCAATAAAGTGGGCCAATACTGTCATAACTTCGTGGTCAGGAAAAAGGGAGATCAATTGGGCTTTCATCATGCACAAAGTGATACATGATGAGGTTAGAGCATTGGGGCCTAAGAAGTTGTGTTCTTTACCCAGTTATCTAGCTCAACTCTATGCTTATGGAGACTGTAATAGAGAGGCATCACAGAGTTTTGGTTAGAAGAGTAATTAAGGAAGTATATGGTATTTCAGAGGATGAGCTCACTGATGAGGAAGAGGCAACTTATGAGGAGGCAGAGGAGGAAAGCACTGAGGTACCATTGGAGGATTATGGTGAAACTGAAGGAGGAGACCAGAGTTTTTTACATGAGCTCAGATCAGCCACAGAGTACAAATATGCTGGAACCTTTGATGGCAGCAGCAGTAGTGGACTCATAGGTTTCTAAACCTCAGCAGAGTGCGACAGACATTAGAGGATTGGTTAGTGCTTTGCTGAATTTAGGAGAAAGACAGGAAGAGGGTCAAGGACAGCATAAACCTATCTCTAGGGTCAAATTAGTTATAAGGACAAGGGATATGGAGACTCAAACAGACCGGGGGAGTGAAATCCAAGGAGGAATGGGGACAACTTAGATTCCCATAGACTATATGGATACAAAAATGAAGCAACTGTATCCAAGTCCAGAGCTGGGTGATGAGGAGGACGAAAGGTTAGCTGCAGTAGAAGTTGAAAAAGAGGAAGGGGACTCTGTTGAGCAACCAAAGCCAAATCGAGAGCCATTAATGGAGGAGGAACCAGTGGAGGTAATGGCCAGAGAATTTTTACCACCAAAGCCTACTCATGAACAGAGGTATGAGGCATACTTAAGGAACAAGAATGCCAGCATTATACAAAAGGTGGCTAGAATGTTAGAGCTAGACGATCTAGAAGATATACCAAAGGCAATAGCTCAATTGCAATACTTCAGGAGTTACTTAGTGGATTACCAGGAAGAGCCACCAGAATCTAAAGTTTAAAAATGGAAATAAAAATCTTTTAGACCAAATGGAAACTATAAATCCACTTAACCATTATTATAATCTATTTTGCCTTGGTAAACTGAGTGAAAATATTAGTAAAGTACACATAGCATTGCTCCTATTCTTAAAAATAAAATTACACAATGGAGCACAATAGGCAGAAAATGACACAATGAACATTGTGTAGTAATATAAAACCACAAGCCTCAATGGCAACTTGCATAAAAATAATGAGTAGTACATTATACGTGGTCATCATCCACCTCAGAGGTTGTAAACACAACCTCTGGTTTCTCACCCAGAATAGAACGGGACCGTGGCACATATGTGATAACAAGTGACCACTCCTCTAGGTCTGGGGGATAAGGAAGATAAAAGCATTGCTCTACATGATTGGGAAAAGTAAATGGCTCTGAAGTTTGCCAATGAGATGGCTGATAACTGGTGGCAGATGTCTTTAACCGTGTGTGTCCGCACTCATCCTGAACTACAGTGCGATTTGCACCACTTGCACTTAAACACATATTCTTCAAACTTTGAATGTGCATCATAAAATACCACCAAGATCTCTTCCAACTTTCCATAATGTGGCACAATATCTCGAACAATATTCCTGTCATGCTTCTAGAGTCCTGAATGAATTGCCCTTGAACTCCACAGTCAAAGGTGCGGCCCCTCTTTTCATCCAAAGTGGAAATCCTGAAATTAATATTGTGTTAAGCATTGTGAGTCAACAACTATATGATAATAGAAACTTCGTGCCCATAACAATCATCCTAGAACATTCTAAAAAACTTGTATGGAATGTGAAGATGAGTTAATATGCCTAATGAAATAGAAAAAATAAATACCTGAAATGTCTTCCTTGTGTCCACATTGCTGAACGTGTTGTCACAACTCTTAGTGGTCCATGAAGAATGGTGCGAACATCATCTGTGACCTCTGGAAAACAGGATATACTTTCTCCTTGTGCCAACAATTGATCCACTTCAGCCAACTTCTCTTTCATGTACTTATGAAACGTAGGAAAAATCCTTGATCTCCCACTCAAACTTTTGGCATTCTCATAGAAGTTCCTCCACTCTTCCATGACATTACTATTATTCAACATGAATGTGGTCAACTGAATTAACTCTGCAGGTAATAACATACGTGTTTTGATGGCACCAATCAAACGGTCTTCCTCCTCTTCTCTTTCCTCCATCCAGACATGAGGACATGATGGATCTATAGTGGCCAAGATGTTGGTGCAATAAAACATGCTCTTTGCTGCCAAGTGTCCTGTTGCCATGCTTCCCTCCACTCGTGCATGGTTACGGACATAACCCTTTAATATTGCCATATATTTTTCAAGCCAATACATCCACCGACAATGCACAGGACCAGCAATGCTTATCTCATCCACAAGGTGAACGAGTAAATGCACTTGACAATCAAAAAATGATGGAGGGAAGGCCTTTTCCAACTTGCATACCACCTCTGCTGCTATTACCTTCATTCTTGGAATCTCCTCTACAAATAATTCCTTTGAGCATACCCATCTCAATAGATTTCCCAATGACCAAAGAGCATCTTGTACTTCTGCACTGGCTAAGCCTATTTTGCCACAGGCAATATGTGCTGTAGTAAACAATGATAGTCATGTGTCTTGAGATCCCTTGGCCACTTGTGGTCATCGTCCCTACCAAAAGCTTTTTGAAGATTAGTTCCATAACCTACAACAAAGATCCATAAAATTATACAAAAGTATTCAAAACATCCAACAGACAGCATTCTATACTTCAAACTCTTTTTCCAGTATAAGGCATACAGATTTAAATATAAATAAAAGCAACAGAGTACTTCTAAATTCAACCCTTGCCATCAAAGTTCAAACCTGTAGGGAATCGCATCTCTCCTATGCGATTTCGAAAGTCTTTTCTTTCCCGTGTAGTAAGTGTCCATGGAGCTGATGGTCGTTGCTCAATACCTGTGTTAGGATCAATAGTAATCCACACATCGGGATGCCTCTCAAAATCCTCACATGCCTCCCTAAAGTTACTGTCCTTCTCTCCATAGAGCTGTTTTACGATCGTTTCCCACATTTCCCTCAATGTGCATGGGGTCCAAGAGATGACGTATTTTCAGCTCACCCCAGTAGGGCAAGCTGTTGAGTATACCCCACCTTGTCAATCCACTACCCTCAAACACCATAGAATCATTTGGGTCAGTAACTCTATTGGCCACATCCCTCCAATATGCAAAAGTGGTAGCTTCTAGAACATCACGCTCATCACCACAAGGCATGTCAAAAGATGAAAATAAAAGTGGGTCTGATCTCATATCATGTCCTAGTGGAAGAAACTTTGTATGGCCAAGGTAAACAATTTTTCGAAGATGGCTTGAGTATTTAGCCATGTCCTCCAAACTTGGGCCACATGTAAAACATGCCTTGTAGCCTTGAGTTTGCAGCCCACTTACAAAACCAAACCCTGATTGTAGAAGAACTGAATATTAGAACAACAACAAATCACAAAATAGAATAATAAAAAAAATATAAAGACATGTGCATGATTTCTTACCAGGATAATCATGCATTGTCCACATGCAGATTGCCCTCAACCAAAATACACGTGGTATTCCTCCAGTGGTCTGCCTCCCATCATATGCCCATACTCCATCCCATAGCGTTTTGAGCTCATTGACCACTAGTGCTAAGTAGGTGTCTAGGTTTTTCACCTTACTTGGCCCTGGGATAATAAGAGAAAGTAGCAAAAATCCTTTTTTCATAGACAACCATGGAGGAAGGTTGCAATTCATGACAACAACTGGCCAAACAAAGGTAGGTCGTCCCTTTCCTCCAAGTGAATGTGGACTAACACCATCTGATGCTAACCCCAACCTCACATGCCTAGGGTCACGCTCAAACTCTGGCCATGTTGACTCCACAAGCTTGTGAGCAGGAGAGTCAACCGGTAACCTCATAACATCAGGCTCTGATCGATGCTTCTTATGCCAAACCATTAACTCAGCCAAGTCTGTACATCGATACATGTGCAGCAAGCGAGGAATAATGGGAAACCACCTTACTGATTTCCTGGGCACCTTCCCTGTAAGCATGTGAGGATCATATCGAGCCTCTTCACATATATTGCACTCCGTTAAATGGGCATTGTTCCCATGAAATAGCATGCAGTCATTAACACATGCATGGACAATTTGATACTCCATGCCTATGGAGGATAAGATTTTTTTAGCCTCCTTCCAAGATCCTGGCAAAACATTTTCCTTAGGTAGCAAGAGGCTATGACAATACTGAAAAATGTCTGACAACATAGTATTGCTTGCCTTGTGTTTTGCTTGGATGTTTAACAACCCCAGTATGGCTGCTAAACGGCTTAACCTTGCACCCTGAAAAACAGGTGTTTGAGCATGTGCCTCCGCCTCTTGCCATTGTCGTTGTCCCTGGGCAATATGTTGATGATGTGGATCATTTGCATTGGCTCCTTCATCATGTGGGTTGCCAAACATATCATCAACTATGTCAAGTCCAAACCAGTCAACCATGAAGTCATCCATCGCTTGTTCTTGGTTTGCAGGCAGTGGTGCTTCCTGAACTCGTTGAGAGACACCTTCATCATGAGCAGACAAGTCATTTGATGAAGAATGAGTTGATGAAGAGTCTAATTTGTGTGGCATGCCCATTTCCCGATATGTTGCTCTCAACCTCCGTGGCAGCATGTCTTCAGAAGGCCGAATATTCTATGCAATACCAAATCCAGAAGATCTTAACTATATACCAAACATAGTTGCATATTACATTATAAATAAAAAATGCCAAAATGCATGTATATAGATATGGTATGTTATGTCTTAAACAAAATACATAGTTCAAAAATGGTGGAATCCTAATTCCATTCATAGTGTGTAAACAACTCATCTCCTGATCTTATGGTCCTAGTAACTATAACCAGACAATGGTCTTCATGACAAGTCTAGCCATATGGTGCTGGAGGAAGTCCCTCAACAAAAACCCACTCACAATTAGCCCTACACTTAGGTTGAGTCCCCACCATACTGTTCATGAAACCAACAATGTTTCCAGAACATATGGGGTTTCCATCTATCACCCTCCCATCACTATGCCTCCTAGTGCTACTAGCAAAAGGTGTCCATCTCAAGAGCAAAGGTCTTCCACTCAGGATGTTGTGTGAGGATCGTGTTCCAATGTCTTCTCTTATAGATAGGCCCACCATAAGGAAACAAAGTAGGACCCTCTCTACGACAACTAGTTGAATCCTCTACAATGATGTCCTCACAAGCATATATTCCATAGCCATGCCGCTCTCCAAATGTAGAGGTCTTAACAATCCATCGTCTACCCCAAACCTCAACCTCCTCATCATAAGGCAAATTATCAAGCAACCCAAGAACTGCAGGGTTCCATGACTGGATAATATTGGCACATTTGCCAGTGAACTCACACATACCCCATCTACCCTCAACAATAGTCCTAGCATGACCTTCACTTGGACGTTGTGCTTTGGATCGCTGTCTAACGGAGGGCACACATGGCCTTGCCTCATGATGTGGCTTACTAGCTTCATGAGAGGTACCAATCCCTACAGCAAATGCCTGCGAAAGTGCATTTCCTATGGCAGCTAAAACCCCTTGTGATAGAACATAGGGTGGTGGTGTCATACGGGAACCCTATTACATTCAAAAACCACAACAAACCATGGAAGTGAAAATAGTTTCAAAGAGGATTTCATGAAAAATAACATGCATCAAAGAGGAAAAATGACAATGGTAAAATGACACTTACCACATGAGATGAAGAAACTCCTGGGGTAAGACCACGATGACGCCCAAATCGCTGAATGTGTTGAGCACAAACATATGACTTTTGTGAAATCTGACCAACACACTTGGTGCATTGGCAAAGCTGCCGAGGTGGACCATGAGGAGAATGAGACATCTCTGCCTACGTATGAGTTGATGTGCCTTCATTTGAGGAGGATCAGTCACTAGTGGAAATAACAGAGGAGGAAGACATATCATCTGTCACATTAATAAAGCACAAATGTAAGGCAAAGACCATATTAGACTTTCAAAAATCATGTGATACAACAATATAAACCCTTGACTACTCATAAATTGAGACTACCTAAACCAAAAAGAAATGCATACTTGCATCCAATGTGGGCTCAACAATGCCTATAGGACTAGTTGCTCAAATAATGCCAACACCAATTTTGAAGTAGGGGGAAATATTGTAAAAACAAAAAAATACAAAGGGAGTAAATGATAGGGTGTTTAATCGAGCAAAGAACCAGTGAAAACCTTGAAAGAAATTTGTTCATAAAAGATTAAAAACCTTACCTTGTAGATGCTCGGGCTCCAACATTGCCTAAATTGAACAAAAGTTGAAGTAAACCCTTATTCCCTGCCAAAACTTCATGGTGAAACATGTTACCAACCATGACACACATGAGATTAAATAAAAAAATTCCCAAAACAGTCCCCAAAACCTCAACCCCCGAAACCCTTTAGCATATGTAAAAAAACAACAAAATGTTAAAGCCAGAATAAATTAAAACTTTGCGAACCCCTTGCAACTCCCCCACCATCGCATCCCTTTTCGCATCTGCATACGTTACTTAAACCAAAGCCCTAAACCCTTTAACTTCCTCCTACATTAGCGAAGCCTCCAACTTCATAACTCTCTAACTTTGCGAAATTAACAACATTGCACTGCCTTTGGAAATGCGTCCATTAGTCATTTTTGAAACCCAAACTCCTTTGCGAAAGATAATGTATCGCAAGTTACGATGCGGATTACATGGCAAGCCCTGAATTGCTGGAAATCCTTAAGGACCGGCGAGTGAATTTGATTTCATTCTCAAATTTGCTCAAGAATTGTCGAAGGAAAGCTTGGGCATAGAAGAGGTTGTGGATTGTAGTGGCTGGGACTGGTGGAGGGGGTTCTGGGTCTTGAGGAGGTGACAACAATGAGGAAAGGTTGAGGAACATGGTTGTTGATCACTTGAGAGCTTCAAAGTTGTCTACAATCGATACTAGGACACCTGAAGGGTTGGCATCCTTGACAGCCATCTTAGGTCAAGCATCGCAAGCAGGGTTGACTGCTGGGGAAGCACAAAGAGATGAGGAGGCAAGGAAGGCTGCAGAAGCTAAGGCAGCAGAGAAGAAGAAAAAGAGAGATGAGAGAGCAACAACAGGAGCTCTTTCACCTATAACTCTTGAAAAAAAAAGGAGGAAGGATGAGAGGGATGCCATCAGAAAGGAGAAGCTCGACCTGAAGAAAAAGGAGGAGGAAAGGAAGAAGCTCCCTCTGATAACATTAGCAGAGGAGGGAATTCCAACCGAGCTGGCATACACTGGGGCCAAGAGCACCATTAGGCACATTGTCTCAACCAACTTTGCACGAGGAGTTGAATGGGGCACTCTCTCAAAGGCAGAGCAAAAGAGAGTGATAAATCAAGTCAAGGGAACATTTCAAAATGGAGGAGAGCTTGATTCACACTGGATTGCAGACAAGATTTCCAATTCAATGTCTCAAGCAAGATACCATGACAGGATGAAGATTCGTGCTCACCTGAGAGACTGAATGTGTACAGGAACTTGCAGAGGCCGCTTCAGTTCTCAGAAGACATCTGGAATGCCTTCTACCAATCTGAGGTGCAGCTGAAAGCAGCAAGGCAGCTAAAGGAGATCATAGAGCAGCTAGTTAAGGCCAAGAAGGCAAGAGAGTTTGGGAGGTCTGACCGTGACCTGAAGGCACTGGAGTTGAAGCTTGCTGAATGGCAATCAGTGGTGGACGAGGTTGGTGATCCACCATTGAAGTTCCTCAAGGCAGCAGAGCGAGTGAAATTGGTTCCAAACACCACCCACAGGCTAGGCCAAGGTGGCATTCCCAGCCTCAAAGCAGCATTTGTAAGTACCCTCCCTCTCCTCCATTTCTTTCCTACAAAGATTCGAATAAAGTTAATGTTGAGTTTCTGTAGAGTTTCTGGTGAGTCAAATAAAATTGTTTTCGATACCTTTGCGATGCGTATTGCATTGCAAAGATAGGTCAAATGGTGTTTTGGCGTTTTGAGTTGCGATAGTTTCAACTTCGCAAAGATTTAAATGGCGCTTTGGCGCTTTCAAATACGATGGGATTTGTTTCGCAAACTGTTTTGCAAGTTTCAGTATGTGAAGGTCTACGCTTTGTAAAATTGGTCGGAGACTTGAATAGATTATTTATGCGTTTTTATTGACTTGTTGTATTATGGGGACAGTACAAGAGGTACAAGAGGAAGATCACAGCTACAGAAATGAAAATGGGCCAGGAACATGGCAAGGAGCATCTTTTTAAACATATTGATGCACTATTGGTGAGTGGGTTTGGTTGGGATTCAATTTCTGTTTATGTTGAGATTATTTTCATTTAAATCAAGATTTTCATTTATGGTGTTGACTAAGCTTTGCATGTTGAAATGCAGGCATCTGAGGGTGAAAGTGAAAGCTCCCAAGGCAGAAGTGATGAGGATGAGAGAGCTAGCACTGCTCCCAGTGCTACCATTAGCAATGGACCCAGTTCATTTGCTAGTCGAAATGCAGGTTTTACAGGGGGCAGAGATAAAGAGGATATGGAGGAGGAGGAGGAGGGGCAAGGGGACGATGAAGAGAGGGAGGAGGATGAGCAGCCTCCCCCTCCATTAGAGAACATTAGGAAGAAAGATTCAAGGAAGAAATCCAAAAGGGGAAGGAAGTCTCCCTTCTAGATAGACAGCTAGTGTGTTAAATACCCAAGGGTTGCAAACCATTTTACATTGTAAATATTGAAATTTTGATATAGATTTTTTTTTTGCGGCCCAAAGTGAGTCCAAATGAATATAAACCCTGCTTCCAAAATAAGAATACAATGCCATGCTCTTACGATACACAGTGGATTTCAAAACCATTTGCGAGTCATAATTTTTCCACTACTAGAAATTTTGTCATATGCAACCACCATATTTACAACTGGGATGCAACTGCTAGTCACATGCAACTATGTAGGGTTTTTTATGCAATTGAAATGTTTCAATTATTATTTATGTTAAAACATTGACAAAATTATGATGTTCTAAAAAACATTATACATATTTAAATCATGAATAATATGTCAAGCACTTCAGGTACTTGATAATTATTCATGTTGAATCATTTTTGTACACATTTGAAACAAAAATAATATTTCATACACTTCAAGTGCATGATAATTGTTTTTGTTTAAAAGGTGCCTACCCCAAGAAATAACTTTGGTGCATTGACAAAATTATGATGTTCAAAAAAACATTATGCATAATTAGATCATGAATAATATGTCAAACAAAAACAATATTTCAAGCACTTCAGGTACTTGATAATTATTCATGTTGAATCATTTTGAATTACCACAAAACTCATGTATACATTTCAAACAAAAATAATATTTCATGCATTCCTTTCAATCATCCCCCTCTAAAGACAACCATTTTGCTCGGGTAAATTATTTCTAGCGATGCGCAATCTACATAGAAGAGACTCGATGTCAAGTTTCATTCATTTTTCCCTTCCCCTTTCTATCCCCCTTGGAGCACGCACTCTTCATACAACCACAATTCAAATGCACAAGAGTCAAAGTTCGATCATTCAACAGAAATCAAGGTTTAAATTTAATCCGTGATGTGTTTTTATTAGTTATGTGATGGACACCTCGATAATGCAAACTAGCTCATACATAGAAAGACCGGGATCAATCAGTTACTGTAGAACATTTTGTAATTCGTCATGAGGAGTCCACCGAAGCCTGAAACAAAACAGCGCAAGAACATTTACGGATGAAAGATGATGATGTTTTAAGTGCGAACCACAAAATTGTACGACCCCAAAAACCTAACGAGCAGCTTGCAAGAACTTGAAGGAATTAACATCTGATTCTCACATAGAACCAATTAGTGCTCTCAACAATGACACGAGGGGATCTTGCACAATCAGTAAATTAGGGGTGGACGCCTCAAGAATGCTAATCTGGCTCATACAGACTAATCGATCGGGATCGATCGATTGGTCTGTAGTGCCATAAAGTTCAGCTCGCCCCGAGGCATCCACCAATGCTCCAAACAAGACATTAGAAGATTGTCGCGGACGGAAGACTGCTGCATCTTTTGAGTGAATAGAATTCGTCATGAGGAGTCCACCGAGGCCCGAAACAAAATAGTGCAAGAACATTACGAACGAAAGATGGCGATGGTTTTAGGGCGAACCACAAAATTGTCCAACCCCAAAAACCTAACGAGCAGATTACAAAAACTTGAAAGAATCAACATTTGCTTCTCACATATTTATGTGTGACTAAAATATATCATCAAGTGCACACTTCTGACATTGCTCAAAAGAATTGTTGCACATTCCTGCATTGCAATTACGACTTTAAAAAATATTTCACCCGGGATGCCGAATCCATGAGCACGGCTGTCACAACACAAATTTTTAATATAATTTCGGAAGAAAGAAAACGACTCAGCCATTCCTCAATAGGAAAATACCTTTACCAAATAAAAATCAAACAAATAGTGAAAAATTTAAGATGACGGGTTCGAGAGGTTTTGTTTTTTAAGAATCGAAGGTGAACACCTCTTGAATGCTAATTGGCTTGTACAGACTGCGATTAACACTAATTGAACAATCTGTAATGTCATATAGCCCACGCCAATTGGCCCGTACAAAGCGCGATCAACACTGATTGAACGGTCTGTAATGCCATACAGCTGGTCAAGAGGTGTGCATCCACGATAAATAAAAAACATGCCACCCTAAACCCAGAAAGGGACACACTAAAAAGGGGAGAGTTAGATGATGAAGCAAACCCGACCTTCCCTCAAGAACACAGGGTTGACACATACGGAAGGGAACGATACAAACGGCGAGAAATTTAAGATGACGGGTTCGTGAAGTTCCATTTTTTAAGAATCGAAGGTGAACACCTCCTGCACGCTAATTGGCCCTTACAGACCACGAATGGTTTGCAATGCCATACAGCCCACGCCAATTGGCCCTCACAAACCGCGATCATCAGTGATCGAGCGGTCTGTAATGCCATACAGCCGATCAGGAGGTGTGCATCCGCGATAACTAAAAAACATGCCACCCTAAACCCAAAAAGGACACTAAAAAGGGGAGAGTTGGATGATGAAGCAAGCCCGACCTTCCCTCAAGAACACAAGGTTGACAAATACGGAGGGGAACCATACAAACGGGGAGAAATTTAAGACGACGGGTTCGTGAAGTTCCATTTTTTAAGAATCGAAGGTGAACACCTCCTGCGCGCTAATTGGCCCTTACAAACCGCGAATGGTCTGCAATGCCATACAGCCCACGCCAATTGGCCCTCACAGATCACGATCATCACTGATCGAGCGATCTGTAATGCCATACAGTCGGTCAGGAGGTGTGCATCTGCGATAACTAAAAAACATGCCACCCTAAACCTAGAAAAGGACACTAAAAAAGGGAGAGTTGGATGATGAAGCAAGCCCGACCTTCTCTCAAGAACACAAGGTTGACAAATACGGAGGGGAACCATACGAACGGGGAGAAATTTAAGATGACGGGTTCGTGAAGTTCCATTTTTTAAGAATTGAAGGTGAACACCTCCTGCGCGCTAATTGGCCCTTACAGACCGTGAACGATTTGCAATGCCATACAGCCCACGCCAATTGGCCCTCACAGACCTCGATCAGTGCGGTCATCACTGATCGAGGGGTCTGTAATGCCATACAGCCGGTCAGGAGGTGTGCATCCGCGATAACTGAAAAACATGCCACCCTAAACCCAGAAAAAGACACACTAAAAAAGGGAAAGTTGGATGATGAAGCAAGCCCGACCTTCCCTCAGGAACACGGGGTTGACAAATATGGAGGTCACATACCAGGCACTGCCGGAGAAGCTCTGGGATCATCAAATGCCCAACCCTACTTCTCCTCACGGGTTCAAATGGGTCCTTAGACAATAGAGGAGGAAGAAGAAGAGCAGGCCAGATTCACTCTTATAATAATACTTCAGTGTAGCTTCACCTTGGTCTCTGTTTTCACATAATCTTGGTGAGGCCACCTTCACCAGTGTCGCCAGAGTTTCAATCTAGAAGTTCAAGCAAGGGCTAAACCCTAAGCCATCGTTTTGAGAATCGAAATGAAAACCTTGAAGGTCCTCGTTGAAAAAGTGAGAACCACCCAACACATGGTTATCTCCAGCTTCAACATCCAACCAGCTTCACATTATTCAGAAATTTCCAGGCATTGCATTGTTACACTGAGTCCACAATCCAAATCTGCATCTCGTCCTTATTCTAGAATTGAAAGTGCTCCAATCTCATGAGCGTCAAAAAGGGCCAAAAAGTATCAGATCTATTGACCATGTTGATTCAAATAATTAAGTGATCACACAGATACAAACAACCCTGAAGTGCAATGTCTGGATACCATAAATTGAAACTTCATATGGAAGCAAACCTCAGACAGACACACCTGAGTGAATATTTTCAATAGCAATCTGAAACCCATAGAATGCTCGGGCCTACAATAACCCACAGAAAAGAGTTAGGGTTGTTCAACTCAACTCCACTGGCCTCCTTTGCATGTTGCTTGAATTCAGAGGACAGGATCAGCTCACTGCATACCTCTGGAATCTGAATCTTTCTCATGAATCGGCCAGCCAGATTCTCAAGCACAATTCCATCAGAGGCAGCAAAGAAGGCCAACACATGGCTGATGAAATGCCTTTCATCAGATTTCAAGGCATCCCAGTGTTTCTGATCTTGAGACAGATCTACCTCCTCAGCTGTGATGCAGACATATCACACAAACTAGTAAGGAGGATTGCTCTAAATTGCCCATGCAATAATCCTCCAAGTTGTGTTCTTTATGAAATTTCATTATTCTAAAGCATGCTAACAAAGACACACACAGTCAATATAGCAACCTGGGGGAAGGAAGACCTGGCAATGGCTAGATAGATATCACGCAGAATAAACAAAAGTCACACCTGTCCAGAAACTGGCTTCAGCCTTCTTGTACATTTCCCACACCTCTGCATACTTTATGGGAAACATATAGAACCTCTGTGGGTTTTTTGCAAGGATAGGCTCCACTGCATCGCTCACGATCAATGAAGGCATGATTGCAAGTACAGCACTGCAAATGAATGACCCATACACATATCTCAATGACTACGCTTTGACCACGTGAACGATCCGAGCCAGACTTACACGCGATTTTTTTCCCAAAAAAACTCAACCTTCATCACATCATGCTGCCGAAGCAACTGCCACCTACACACCCCGACAACAGAAGGAAGCGATGAAGAACCACCAGACAAAGAAGAAGAGCAGTCGGGGATGAAGGCCAGGAGAAAGCCCTGCACAAGAAGAAACTAGCGAGATTATAGATCTTCGGAGAAATGTTGGTGATCATACTCAACAGCTCAACGACTTGCTTATTGAGCACACGAGGATTCCTATTCCACTTTCTTCCGCGTTCTCCTCCCTCCAGCCCATAAGCTAAATATTGACAAGAATCTTGAGGAGAGAGATTGGAGAGGAGAAGGCAGCGCCCTGTTTCCGTTCTTCTACTGCGACGCGAGCAGCAGCAGCAGCGCAAAACATTGAAACACAATCACGGCCGGCAGATACGGGAGAGATGACCCCACTCCCCCATTTTTTACCTTACACAACCTTCCCATCTTTCCCAAATCCTGCGCTCCCCCGCCGTCCGCCTCGGACAAACAAAACTCTAGAAACGTTTAGGGTTGTGAAAACCTCCGATCGCACACATCCATGCATCGTCAACCCTAAACCCTTTTTTTTTCTTCTCCTACCCCCCCCCCCCCCCCGCCTCCTGCTTTTCCGTGCCTTCCTCTCTCTCCCGTCCTTTTCCGGCCGATAATTTATATTTTATTTTCTTTGGGACCTTTTTCATTAATTATTTAAAACATGAAGGTTTTCCTTCATGTCTCTTTGCTTCTTCTTTATTTTCTATTTGGTGGACCAATGTTCCAAGCCTTTGTAATTTCGTTATTTTTTTCCCTTTCCATGTTTTTGTTGTGTGTCTTTGTTTGAGGTTTTTCTAGCCTCTGCGTTTCGTGTCGTTTGCTTTAATTTTTTAATCTAAATCGTTCTTCAATAAATATGGGCGTTTAAGTTTTTATTTTTAAACAAAGTTTTTTTTGTTCTTCCTTTTTATAATTTTTGTTGCTTGTCCAGTTTCGGGGTTTTTTTAAGTTTGCCTTTTTTTTTTTGTTATCTGTAATTATTTAAACTCTTGCTTTCTTTCTTCTTATTGTGGGGGTTTTTTTGGGGGGGGGGGATTTTCCAATATACAACCTAATTGATCTTCAACGAATGATGCTAAAGGTGGGTGGCCAAGATTTATATTTGAATGATTGTGAGCATGATTCGGTAAAAGTTTGTCATGTTATGCTTGTACGGACCACAATGAAAACAAGATCATGAATATGAACCCATCGGCCAGGACTATTGCAAAAAAATTGCCACCAAAAGAAAAACGGTGGTTCATACCTTAAGGCATCGTCCCATTCAGGCCTTCCTCTTCTCACTGTTTCTAGCCGCGTTGGGCGGTTCTCACTTTTTGTAAAACCAGTGCTTCCAATTCTCCCAGCCATTTTAAAGAACCTTTAAGGTTCTCGGTATTAAAAAAAACGAAAAGATTTCGATAATCTTGAAGGGTTTCAAGGATTTGGAAAGAAAAAATTCCAGTGGTTTTCAGTCTGTTGGGGTCCCCTAAAACTACAACCCTCGGTTTTGAAAAGCGGTTCTCAGAAGCCGGTTCTCAAATTTGCAAAAACTCGGAATAAAAATATATATTTGAAAAGAATTAAAACTGCCCCCTTTTGTGGAAGAGCCCGACGCTTATTTATGAAGCTCCCCCGAAGGAGCTGTTGAGGAGGCTCACGCCACCCAAACCAAACCGAAGCCCGACGAAACGCTGGAATTTTCCCTAAAGTCATCCCATCTTTGGGCCTCTGTTCACCCCCCCATCCCCTCTTCGAAGGAGGTTGCAAAGAAAGGAAATTTGATTCAATCTGGGTATGAAATGCTAAAACCCAGCATTTAATGCACAAGGTTCAAGGTAATTATGGTAGCTATACATGAGGAGTAGTGAAAATGCATCCAACAGCAGTGGAGGCTTCAGGAAAAGGGGAAGACAGGGACAAACCCGGATGAAACTCGGTCGAACACAAAAAAGTGGTGCGTTTTAGAGTTTGACCCCCAATTGAAGGCCAATGTACTTTTTTGGAGGTTTTTCTTTGATCTCACCCAGTTTTCGACCAAACTCAAGGGTACTGGTGCTGTGTTTTCCTGACTTCACGAAAAACTCTACTAAACACCCTGACAACCGATGCCCGTATGTTTTAATACCCTGTCCAAAAAAATTCAACTAATACCTTTTGAGGTTTTCAAAAGGTCAGTTTCCAATGGGAGAAAACCGACGGGCATGTCATCTCTGTATGTGAAAACCTCTGATATTCACTCTGAGAATCGGAATGAAAACCTTGAAGGTTTTCATTGAAAAAGTGAGAACCGCCCACCATTGGTTTCTACCTGTGTTTGCATTAGAGCATCTCCAACAGTGCTCAATATATGACCTGAGAAAATATTTTTCCCATCCAAGTTTAGTTATGTACTCTTTCGCAACCCCACCCATAAAACTAAAACTGGGATAGCAAATCGGTGCAAGACTACTAATAGCAAACCACGTGGACCAATCATTATGATGGGCCAACCTCCTCAGTAGTAGTCAAACCCTATTTAGTACGCCATTTCCTGCAGGCGCCCTTCACCAGCCACGGCAGGCAACGTGACTAATTATGCGGAGCCAAATCGGCATTTGTTGCGTTTTCTTAATCCGATTTAACTGTCCAGGATGACATACCTCGAAATGCTCTTATTTTTTACTTACCTTACTCTACAGTAATATTAAGTGAGTTCAGAAAGCTTTGTATCGGCCTACTAAGCATCTTTTTGCCCCTACCTACCAACTAATGTGCCATTTGTCCTCATTACATAAATACTAACCATCTGCAAGCATCGACCTACTTGCCTTAAACCTACTAATCCCTGACACACTTGTTCCTACCAACCGCCTATCGGGCAATTTTGATTTTCCATAAGATTTTTAACTGAGCCCAATCCTATCTAGTCATTGGGGGCAAAAACAAAGGTCGTTCAAATTGATGTGACATGTCAACTTTCCATTGGCTATGATGTTAGCATTCTAACAAATTGCATTACTTCCGCCATCATACTTGGCACCCATTCGGACTTCAAGTTCCTCTCAAGTGCAAGTAAGTCAACTTAGGCCTAGTATAGAAAATAATAACAGTATAGGCCATGTACAAGTGACCAAAAATAATCTACCCAATATAGGGGTTATATTGACGATAGATGTTATCTATCGGCATTGGGAAAATGAAAAAGATTTGCACAATTGGTCTTTTTCCAGGCGATTAAAAATGATCTCGATAATGTATGGATGACCAAAAATAATCCACATCTTCCATGCCTAACCAAAAAAAAATCAACCCTATTTAGTGAATATAAACCATCTCTATAGTCCTTGGGGGATTGAAAATGATCGACGACATCCATGAATGTTTGGAAATCATCTACCCCACCCATAAATGATAGAAAATGATAACAACGTTTTTTGGGAAAGTGATTGTACATGATGTCCGCCATTCATATGTTAGAATAATAACTAAGATTGCAATTCGACTCAAATTACCTTTTGAATGGGCTCTTAAATTTTTGGATTTGCAAATGTTTAGATGAGTGCATAATCAAGAATCCACATACTCCATGTTAGGCTCTAACTAACTCTTTGTTGAATTTTCTGCTTTCATTTAAGATTTTGTTTGTTGCTTATTAATGGACCTATTGGTGCATCTATTGATTGTTTATTCATTCTCTTCCATGTGACTAGCAAGTGCACGTTCAAGAATGTTAAACTTACAATTAATATATTAAATTGGTATTGTTGCATTTTAATTATATTTGTGTACTCATGTTGTTAGAACATCAACATTCACATCAGGGTCTAGAAAGCTCTGTGTGTGTGTGTAACATGATTACATCCTTCATAGATATATTGTTTATTTGCCATTGCTTGTACTAATCATTTAACAACCTTGTCACCAATCAAGGTCTCACATTAGAAGAAATCTTGCAATATGAAACCATTCAATTTACAACCCCATATGATTACATGCAATTACTTATCCTTTGCAACGTTGTTTTATCAATTTTCTAACTAGTCACCATCTTTTAAACTTTATGACTATTTTTGTGATTATGTTGTGACTATTAAATTACACGTCCTTCCATATTGAGTAGTTTTTTTGGATTTTTCATCATTTAGGGATGAGCTTAGAAAAGCTTGACCTTAAAGGCAAAACATAAAATAAGAAAATAATATTTTCATGACTATTATTTATAACAGATTGAATGATATATGTTTCTTGCATGATTTTCATGTTTAATGGGCAATTTTTTTTTCTTTATTTATATAAAATAATTTAGAATAGCTCTATTTGTAGGTTATAATGTAAAGGATGAGAAACATGATATGGGCTATAGTATGAAGGTTAGTAGGTGTGATAATAGTGTTTATAAAGTTGTCTTAATGCCCTGAACCCAATTCACTATAGATTTTTCAATAATTATTTTAATAATGTTAAAGAAACAAAACTAGTAAACAAACTTCACCCTTAGTAAACATGTACACCATATAGTGAACCATTTTCACCAATGAAGGTAAAAGCAGTGAAATTATACTGAACTTAATTCACTTTTATGGTTCCATAGTGAAATAGTCTAGTGAACTACACCACACTTTCCTAGTAGTGCATTTTGAATTATCACAAAACTCATGTACACATTTCAAACAAAAATATTATTTCATGCACTTCATGTGCATGATAATTATTTTTGTTTAAAAGGTGCCTACCCCAAGAAATAACTTTGGTGCATTGACAAAATTATGATGTTCTAAAAAACATTATGCATAATTAGATCATGAATAATATGTCAAACAAGAACAATATGTCAAGGACTTCAGGTACTTGATAATTATTCATGTTGAATCATTTTGAATTATCACAAAACTCATGTACACATTTTAACAAAAATATTATTTCATGCACTTCATGTGCATGATAATTACTTTTGTTTAAAAGGTACCTACCCCAAGAAATAACTTTGGTGCCCATGTGAAAAACATACATGTTCACTCATGGCGATGATTTCTTGGAAAAAAGGAAAGAAAAAAAACATTTCAAATAGAAAATCGATAAGGATATTAATTTGATTCAACAATGATAATGATCATCCTTTCAAACTTTTCAAATGATTTAGTACAAAAAAATTTTAAGACATCTTTTCCAAATTTCCAGAGTTTTATATTAGGTTTCAATAGCTAGCCAAGAATATAGAAGGATCCTTATGACTTCACTACTTTGATATATGGTTTATAGCCAAATTTTATTAAATTTTCTTTTGGGTGATTGTCACTTTGGTTACATTAAAAAATATTTTGAAATCATTCTTTTTTTTAAAATCACTGCTCCAAAGCCTCTTTCCTATTTGGTTCACAAATTGGACAACATATTCCAAGACCTATTCTAAGGGGGTTGACTTGACTATCAAGGTTAGTTGACCAACCCAAAGCTTGGAGCCCCAACTACCAATTTGGATATAATTGGAGTTAGAGGTGCATTCTTTTTGCAAGCGCAACAAAACAAAAACACTTAGTTGAAGAATGTGCGTGTAAAAATGGGCATCTACCCTAAAATAGAACTGCCTTATCTATCTCATTTGAGTACAAAAGATATGCAGCTATGGTGTGTATGGTGCTGAACTTATCCCTAAAATAATTATAAGGGGGTTATGGTTTTCTTAGTGGGGTTGGAACTTGGGAGGGGGGGTGGGGAGAGGCTTTCGGCTACTATGATCGAGTGAAGAGTCAAGACATATATGCGGAGTCACGATTCACGAGGGTGTCTCATTAAATGTCGTACAAATAGATAGTGTCCATATCTGGATCACATTAACAAACTCCTTCCTTTGCAAGTACTTTCTTTAATATACTTTGGTTGGTTGATGCGCCAACTTTAGATGGGTATTTTGGTTGGTTGTTGTTTTGATCGTGCAATTTTTCAGCCACCATGACAATTTAGAAAGTTGGTCTTCTACATAAATCCAACACCCATGGTAACCCTAGCCAACTTGTGACACCTACATTGATGACTGGTTGGTCACCTTCAGCTTCTTGAGTGAGGCAGCTTAGTGGCCAAATTAAACCCAAGAGATGTTAGAGTTGGAATCAAAGACCCTGATTTTGTCTAATCATGGGATATTTATAATATTTAGAAACAATTTAAATGAAATTTTCTATTTTTACCATGGTACCAATGTCGGTGCTTCTTCATCCAAGGCATGTATTTATAATGTTTAGAAACAATAATGTTTATAAATGTTTTTACCACAGTACCATTGCAGGTGCTAGTTCATCCAAACCCCTGGTTGAGGCCTCTTAGTGCATATAATTAACCTGCAAAATCTTAAATTTGGACTTAAAACCCCCAGCTCATCAAATTATGCCATGTGGCGCTCTGAAATTTCAAATTGCATTTTGAGCCTTCAGGCTTACATGCACTAAAAACTTTCAAGCCAAAATGTGATTCTTCTTGTAAGGATGAAAATTTGCAATTTTTAAAAGTGTGAGCAAATATGTCAAACAATTTGAAAATGTCCAATAACTTCAAAGGGAGGCAAGGTTGATCCCAATGTTCACTCGACTAGGTATTGGGTCATCTCAAAAATTAATTTCAAGAGAAAGAGAAAGAGAGCCTTAACATTACATAATGCCCATAGCTGTTAATGCAGTGAGTACATGAGTCCTGTTACAATTATGTTTCCCATAGTCTGCCCTTTGCCCCATTTTTTTCACCTCGACATTTCTAGATATGTTTTGAGTCAATGTCTTACATGTTTTGGGCATGTTAAGGATGCTAGGGGGTATGTAACATGCTACAAGACCTTGGGCATATCCTACCTGGCATGTTATATGCCCCTTTGCTCTCAAAACATGATGGTTATGGGTGCAAAACATGACAAGGTGAAATAAAATAGGGCAAAGGGCAGACTAAGGGGAAAACATTTTGGAGCATTATTTTTGTACGGTAGAACCTCCCAAAATTTATACCTCTCAATATTGATAACCTCTCAAAATTTATAAAAAATCGCTGGCCCAAGTTGGGCCCACCTAAATTTTTATAAATTTATTTTTTATAAGATCTGGCTGGCCCAGACATTTTCAAATTTTATAATGCGATGATATATTAACTAAATTACCTATTTGCAAGCTTACCTCTCCTATAATTAATAACCTCCCAAAATTTATAGCTTGAACCCAATCCCAACCTTATAAAATTTGAGAGGTTATATAGTATTGGGCAAACCGTCATTGGTATCAATGATTGAGCCACGTCATTGATGCCTCTCTTATAATTAATAACCTCGCAAAATTTATAGCTTGGACCCGGTCCCAACCTTATAAAATTTGAGAGGTTCTACTGTACTGACTGCATTAACAACTAACTCTAGGCATATGTAATGCTAAGGTAGAGTCACTACTACCCACAAAAATGTAACCACCATGAGTCCTAGATTACCATTATCCATGGTAATAGTCATCTGAGTGTACTTGGACAAAACCTTTTTGGCCACGGTGTTGACATCTTCTACATGTTTAAAAAACATCATTTTAGAAGTTTGATTTTGAGTCTTACATGACATTACCCAGAAAATATGTTGGACCCATATCTATAGAGTGAATATATTTTAATTTGTTGGAGTTTCACACTTGCCTTCATTGCATTTGTAATACATTTTTGTACCTATACAATGTACAACACCTGCATCATTTCATCAAGTGTGTATTTCATCATTCTTGACTGATGATATATATTTCCCAATTAGTTATCACAATGGGTGTCCAGTAAAGTCACTAAGTCATACAAGCCAATCAAGAATCACAATGAGTGTCCATTAAAGATACTAGAGTCAAATTGTCATCTTGAGGCTCATACAACCATATTACCTTGGCAACTTCATCACAATTTATATTATTTTCAGAAATGCTGAAATTTTCACCCAATTAAAAATTCTCCGAGAATTTTTTTTGGTGAAAGAAAATGAATAATTTTTTAAATATTCAGAAATATTCCATTTTCAGAATGGAATCCTCAAAATGAATTGATTATTGGACAGAAATGTGTTGAAGCTACCCCTTATACTATGGCACTTGCTAGCATGAGAAGGGTGGCTGTATTTTTATTTTATTTCCCCCCCCCCTTCACATAGGGTAAAGCCTTAGGCTAGGGGCATTCCCAAAATAAAGGACCAAGGATGTAGCAATAGCTAGGTCTAGCCCCGCATTTTTGGAATGTCATCTATCCGTGGGATTTACCCAATTGTAAAGCATTAATCACATGTTATCATGAGCCTATTTACCCATTGTAAAGCATTAGTCACACATTATCGTAAGCCTATTTACCCATTGTAAAGCATTATTCCCGCATTATCATGAAGTTGAACATATGCAGATGGGGGATTCAGGCAGTGTAAGAGGAGGAGGAGGATTTTGAAGTATAAAATCTCTCCCACTCTTAAGGATTAGGTGTAAGATTTTAAAGGATATTCATGAATAATATAATAAGGTGCCTTCCACATGCCACAAAGTTATTACAGGTACAACATTGTTTCTTGTGCATTGAAGAAGAAAATGATTATCTTTTTTGGAGTTTAGAATTAATGAAAGATTATGGGCGGAGAAACTTTGTAAGAGCTCAAAACAACAAAAACCTGGCTGAAACAGAAAGTTGTTGGCCCAGGGTATGCAAGTTGTGAGCAATGGTTTTTTTTAGGGCAAATTTTCATCACCTGGCAACAAAAAGAATAGAGTGCAACCCACACAAAGTATTTGTGTGAAAGTATTTTTGTGCCCCCAAAAATGATCCAAAGTTGCCAAAATTTGAGGAATATTTTGGCCCAATGTACTTTGAAGCTAATATACTATATAATGGTTTGTGTCACAATATCCTTGCCTTATTTACATCTTGAGATTCACTATGATTGTTGAGCTAAAAGAGGAGATTTGGAATGCAAAGAGGACATGAAGACATGTCCTCACATCTTAGGCCATCATGTCTAAAAACGTGTCCCCATGTCTTTAAATTTTACGTTTTACCACATGTTTTCATTTCCCTATGTTCTCATGTCCTAGGCCCTTGGAAGAAGGGAAATTTTACAAGGCTTTATATAATTGTCCCTCAATTCATCATGTCCTACTTAATGTCTTTGGGTTGTGGAAGAATCAAATCCTACACCTTGACATCAAGCCTTGGGGTATTCAAGCTAATGTCTTCCCAAGCCCAAGTCTACATGGTTACATAATAGGTATATGTTGGAGTTCAGTCTTAAGACACATGCATTAGTCTAGGACAAATAACCAATAAGGCTATTTTTGTATTCCTTAAGTGACAGATCAACATGGTGTTTAGAACATGGTGGCACGGGGCTCCAACAAAATGACCTTTGGCTACTTGGAGGTGGCTTGGACATGGTGGCTTAACACCCCTTGTAGGACATGCCCCATGTATTGAACATGTCTTGGATACCAGGCCAAGAAAATATTCCAAGCCTAAGCCAAAATTTGTAATATCACCATGCCTTCATGGATGGCCCTTTTGGATGTAGCATAGGCTTATGTAGAAATCACGGATTAAAATTATATATTGGTTCCCCATGACCCTAGATAGTTCAAGGCCTAAGACAAAACATGATATGGGCCCCAATAGCCAACTTTGAGAAGGCACTAAACATGTCTTGGGAACAAATCAAGGAAATCTGGCATAGTTTTTGCCCCCCAGCACAAGCCCAAATTGTAATTTTGAACTTCCTCACATGAATGGCCCTTTTTGGAATTGTTTGTCTGTAGCCACAACGACAACATGTAAGCTCAGGGCTGCCCTTGTGGGTTAGCCCAGGTGCTAGGACTAGGGTCATGCACCTCTGTTATCACCTCAACCTGACAAAATTATGCCCACGGAGAAGACCCGATTCTAGTGTACTGGCCAGTCTTTTAAATAACCCTCTACGAAAATGTCGGCTATCTATTATGACGAAATCTGTATGGGGATGCGACAAAAAAAAGACTGTTGCTTACATCAAGCGTGCTTTCAAGCAATGTCATAGTAAACTTGGCAATTCAGAGGTACCACCGAGATTAAGGGTTGAGCATTTCAGAAGTAATCTAAATGCTTGTTGTCGACGTTCTTGTGAGCATTCGGGTATATCTTAGAAGGCACAAAATATGTCTAGATTGGTATGGTGTTCATGGTAAATTGAAATGCAAACATATCCCAAGATTTGTGAATGATCGAACAACACAAAGGTCGTTGTTTGTTCAAAAGCTTAACTTCATAAAAGTGAATTTCCAGGTGTGATATAAAGTTGTTCCCTATTTTTAGATCCTTTTCGACTATCTCGAAATTTTATATTATAAACTAGCGATGTTTATTTTAGAATGCACAATTGCTCAGATTCACACGATGGATCAGTAGATTTTAACATCCTAATTAGTGATGGACGGACTATGGGAGACTACTTTGCAGGTATTGAGCAGTGTTGATGCGAGTTTTGGTCTTCGTCACAATTCGCAAGGTCCTCACCACGGGCCAAATTCATTATTGACGTTCAAGCTTGAAGAAAAACCTATAACAAGCTGGGAAGAAACCCTAAGAGTTATTAATCATTGCGAAAGTGAGATGGACACACGAATGGGTGTTGAGATGGAGTGGAAGGTTGTCAAGAAGGGATTGCAATTTGCAAATGCCAATCCAAACACCAAGGTGGTTGAAATGGTGTCCCCTGCACCACCACATGCTCCACTGGCCAAATTCAAGTAAGCATCTATAGCAAGGGCTCTTGTACAATCTAAATGTTGTATAAAACAAAGCCCGTTGCTCGGTGATTTTTATATGGCGAACTTGCATCTGGTTATTGTGGGCTCAATTTAGTTGCATTACATTACAATGGTTATTTTTGGGTTTTCTTAACAAGAGTCCATGCTCCATCAAACATGGAATAACTTGTAGGGGACAATGTAGAAGTAGAAAGTTCCTTTTAGGACTGTTTTTGCTTAAGTGGTTAGGCATTTATCTGGCTGTGGCAGGTATGAATGGTAGCAAACAACAAGTTTGGTTGTGATTTGTATTTTGGCAAAGGTAGTTGAAGAAGAAGATCTGAAAGTTCATTTCAGTGAACACATTGTATGTTCCAAGTTCTACCTACCCCTAGACCTTGATTTTGTTTTTCCAATAGTCTGGTTGTATGTTAGTTGGGCTTCTAATGATTTGTATGTGTTTTCAGGTGTGATATATGAAGTAAAAAGTCATATAAAATGTTGGATGTTGTGATTTAATGTCATTTGCGGTAATAAGATTGGAAGACAAGTGATGTCATTTTGGTTAGATCAAACAAGGGTAACTTCTATACCCATAAAGGTGATGACATTACAAGTTGCAAGCAAAGATATTGATGATGACATGGACAAAACGTAATAATGTTTTTTGTTGAAACCATAGTTGATGTCAATTGACAATACAATTGTTACAATCATATTTATGTATAATATGCAATATTTTTTGTATGGGCATAGATGCACTAATTGGGGTCCTCTAGAATGGGTCTGGTCATTAATCTCAAGGAGCCATTGCCGTGCATGTTACAACTCCCCTTGTTTGGCAAGGTGACTAATTATAACTATACAATAGAAGGATAAGCACATTGCCAATGTGCCTAGGCTCCTCACTAGGTTAACTCCCACACCTTGATTGTGCAGGTGATCCCTGCAGAGTGTCAATATGCTTGCTTGAAAACCAAGTTGGAGATCAAACTTGTCAAGGCTACGAATATCATTGGATGCAACTTGGGTGCAACACAAAATACGGGTCTGACTGGGACAAGTTAGAGGCAATTGTTAAAGAAGAGGTGGGTGTTTTTTAGTCTTGATATTTTGTGACAAATATGCCATATGGATAAAACTATATGCACATTTTGTAGTTAGCAGTAAACCTGTGATTTAACTTGGGCTGGTCTTGATAGGTAAACCACCCACCACCTATACAAAACACTACAATCTTAAACAAAGGTAGTGAAAATTGGGCAGAAAAGTACAACGCATTAGAGGCCCGAATATGTGAGCTTGAGGAGAAGATGAATGCAATGACCTTGGAGCCGAAAGAGGTATGCCAAACTGTACTACCTAGTTCATCAGTTCCCCTGCCTACACAACCCAGCTGCCTTGGTGCAAATCCAAAGATCGTTGCAAAGGTTGCAAGGTGGTTTTTTCCATCATGGGAACCACTTGAACCTACTTCTGAAAGGGCAACGGTTGGTACCACATGTGGAGACCTAGAAACCAAGTGTGAGTCACATGCATACAAGGACCCTCCTCTACCATTATAGGAGATTAAGACAAACACAATACCATTACATGAGATAGCATCAAACAAGATGGGTGTGACTACACCTTGCCAGAAGCCACATCGAAAGTTAGTGGTAGTTTTGGATGGTGGCATTGCAAAATGACCAGCGAGATTTATACATACATGCAAACCCAGTGACCAAGAAGGCAATCAAAAGGGTCATGGTCCCCTATCCAACAGTCAGGTGCTGGACGTGCAAATCATGGACACATAACTGCCTGATGGTGAAGATCTGGTTGACACAATATACGGTTGACAAACTTGGCACTGAGGTTTTTGACACCCAATTTGCTACACAATGGTTGACATATAGATAGATGGTTGATAACTAATAGTCACAATTTTGTAAAATGGGCTTGCATTATATAGACATGTCATCTAGTGTTTGGTGGCAAAACTACTTAGGTGCGTCTAAAGTTTTTAAATAGTATATATTAGCCATTGCCATAAATTTTTAAATGAAGGTGATATTCTGATTCTTTGTGAATGACTCTCAGTGTTTTCCTTGAATTTCTTTTGCTTTCTTTGGTGCAGGTTGCTTGGTGTTGGTAGGGTATTAGGTCAAAAAATTTCAATTGAAGCACAATCAAGTTCAGACAAAAGGTTAAGCAGCAATGATGGAAGTCCAAGTCACAGTTGGCAGCGCTCTCTGACCACAACAAAGGTAGCTCTTGCAATTTTAAAGGTTGTTGATGGAACTGGTACTAAAAGCTCTGTCTCACAACCTTTCTAAGTAAGTCTTCTATCATAACTCACAGATTGTTGGGTTGTTGGGTTGTTGGACATGGGCAAAAAAACCTTGTTGTACTTGAAGGGTTAGAGATGTTCCTCTAGTACAGAGGGAATTTTGAACCCACTATCTTAAAGACAACTAGCCTATTGTTTTAGCAATTAGGTCCCATGAAGCATTCCATAGGTTCAAGATAGAACCAGTTCTGTCCTTCCCAGATATGTGAGTATCAACCTGTTGTGGCCTGTATGGATTGTAGAATTTTTTGTGATATTCGTTGTTGAAAGAGCTAAACCAATTGCGCTCAAATGTACCCAAGATTGTGCACTTAGTGGCACTGCAGATTTGTGAAACCTTTTTGGACATCTCAGCTTGCAACATATCTGGCAGCTATTCCTTTGGAGGGTTGCTCCAAAGCTAGTCATTCGGAGAAGGCCAAGGCCTTCACAATATGATGGGCAATCTGTCCAGGTGGAGGTGCCAAATGTTGTGTTACAACTCATTCCCATGTTGCACATAGATGTCCAAGAATGCGAATGGGGTCTACATTTGGTATTGGCAATGAAATCTGAATCTACTCTGGCAAAGTGAGAGAGCCTGCAAAGGCAGAGTTCAGGTGCATTTGCATCCGTGAAGCTGAAACATGCCACAAGTCAGGTATTTCTTGTATGTCACCCTCTATTGGGTTCTATTGTGAACTTGTTGATGAACAAGTCTTTGAGCACATCATTTTGATCTTATTTTAGGATAACAATATTGAGAACATGTGGATCTATGCATACTTGAGATTGATAAATCAAGTTAGGAGGCTTATGTTACTAATGTTAGTCCATTATTGCTTGAGATCAGGATGAAAAAGAGGCTTGAAGACTTCGCTAAGTGCAAGCAAATAGAGAATCTGCAAGGCAAACATTAGAAGAAAGCAGTTAATATGAAAGACCTTAATAAACATTCTACACTGCAGATCTATGAATTTTTTTGAGATCAAGATAGAAGAGGATGCTTCTTGATCCATGGCCTTAAACTATACGATAGGTCATGCTTTCTGGTAAATTAAAGTGCATATGGCTCTTGAGTTAGCTACCTCTATTATGGTCATTATATCTATCAAGCTTAATTTTTCAATTGCTTCTTCAATGACATGTTGCTGAACTTGCTGAACTATTGTTAAGCTCTCGTAGATGCTGTGTGAGTAGTTGGTTCAAAGGGCACCAAGTCTCTCATGAGAGAAGGCAAATTTGAAGCAGGTGAGATGTAGCATGCATGTGGTTGAAGTTGATTTTCTGGTTGGTGCATGCATCTTTCATGGTGGGTCTTTGTAGATGAACTTCTTTGATGACTTGTGAAGTGTGTGGTTCTTAAATGCACGTGTAGAAATTGGCATTGCAGTCTGCAAAGTACAAAGCTCTACTTGAAAATAACCATAATCTTTAAGAGCAGGTGGGACCATTGTGCCCATTTATGTTCCAATCTAATTTGAACTTCATCTCTCTGATTTACAGGAGATTTACAGGCATATGGAGGAATATATGGTCTCTTAGGGCTAGTCACTGAGGTGGCTATACAAACAGGGTGTCAGTGATTTTACTGAAACTAATTACTATGTTGTGCAGGCCTCTCTCCATGTTGCAAATAACAAGAGGGAGCTGCTATCTTCAATAGAACAAGACTGTGAAATACAATTGATGCCAATGGCACCATACTGAAGACTGCCACTATCCCAATCTTGGCTAGCATTTACTTTGGCCCAAGTCAGAACTTCCAATATATAGAGCTTTAGCAGGAGTTGATGAGGGCCTTGGATCAGATTGTAGTTCAGTGGTTACTGCAGCTACCATGGCAGCAACTGCGGCATTCAATACCAGAATCAGCCAGGATGTGTGGAGGGTGACTATGTCTTCTGTGTTGCCTTTTCTATCAAAACCATTTGGCTCATCATACAGTGCTCAACAATCCATAGTTCTTGGCATTTCATCTGCCATTCCTGCCATACGATCAACTTCTTGGCTTCCAAGCTTTTTAGAAATTGTTGATGCATCAATTGATGGATAAACTGAAACTAATAAACCTTGCATGGGACTCAATAATGGAAGAAGGATGTTTTGTGCTCACAATTGGAAGGTGCAATATTGAGGCTTGAGGAACACATTGTAAAATCCAAGTTTCAATCAAACGGAAATGTGAGAATGGTAGTTTTTACATTCCCTCAATCCTTGCTTGTATCCTTACCTCTTACAAGCATGATGGAGCCAAGCTTTGCAGCAACAGATAGGCCTAGGGTGTCCTCATCCGAGCATCTAGGTAACATTTCCTGCTGCCTCCCTGCTGGGCAGTTCCCATGTGTGTCTAAGTTGGTCAATCCAAGTGTGTTTTCATAATTTGAAGGCATAACTGCATCCCTTAAAGCTAACTGTGGGACAGCTCATGTACTATTAGGAGCAGCTGCTGCAGCTACAGGATAAGAGAAACAAAATCTAACAGTTGTTGTGTTGCCATGTGGCACACTATAAATGATAAGATGAAAAACCTTAACCCTAACCCTAACCCTAACCCTAACACCTGTAAAATGGGACCATGTGACAAATGGCGCTTCAAGCTACCACAATACTAGTTACATTTTCAACTACATCGTGCAGTCACTAGGTTGGCATATGACATCATCCTGATAATTCAATGGGGCTTAAACCCTATAACCCTAACCCTAATCTGTGCCACGTGTACAATGACATAGCATGGTTAATCAAGCTTTAAACCCAACACGTGTCCGCACCCCAAGGGCTACGACTTAGACGGTCTAGATTAATCAAAGTAATTCTTAAAACTAAATATTCAATTACAAAATAAAAGTACATGTGTTCGCATACAATTGGGTTAGCTAATTAACATGTAATGCAGTGTGAACGCAACCCCTATAGTTGCATGCAGTCGCACTTACAATTGCTAGTATGGAGTATACCATGTCATAGATATCGCTACACTCTTACGGGTAAAATCATTCCAGAACAGGTTTGCGAAATCTACGATTTCACAAACTTTTAGCGACATTTTGAGAATCCTAAAAAGTTTACATTAGATCTTATATCGGAAATTGATAGACTTTTGAATCGATTTGCTAAGTCGTTGTGGTGATGGGTGTGTTGTAAATAGTTTCTAATGCAATGTTAATCGCAAATAATGTATAGAAGCAGTTACAATCGGAAAGTTTTGCGATTGTATCAAGTTTCGTAAACTTTTAGCGGCATTTTGAGAATCCCAAAAAGTTTGCGTTAGATCTTATATCGGAAATTGATAGACTTTTGAATCGATTTGCTAAGTCGTTGTGGTGATGGGTGTGTTGTAAATAGTTTCTAATGCAATGTTAATCGCAAATAATGTATAGAAGCAGTTAAAATTGGAAAGTTTTGCGATCGTATCAAGTTTTGCAAACTTTTAACGGCAATTTGAGAATCCCAAAAAGTTTGCGTTAGATCTTATATCGGAAATCGATAGACTTTTGAGTCGATTCGCTAAGTGTTACGGTGATGGGTGTGTTGCAAATAGTTTCTGATGCAATGTTAATCGCAAACAATGTATAGAAGCAGTTACAATCGGAAAGTTTTGCGATTGTATCAAGTTCTGGAGTTGCGAAGCACTTGCGATTGTACGGGTACGAATGTTATGGTATCGCAAAAGCTTAAGAGTTTGCGAGAAATTATGGTTCGCAACAGCGGGCTTTTGGAAACTTCTTTCTTTGTTGTTTACGATGATATTCGGATCGCAAAATAGCCCCCTGTTGTTATAGTGCCCCAAGCTCCTTGATGCACTCAACTGTGAGTCCAAATGTGAAGATAATAGAAGGAGTTTGGGTGTGCTCCCTAGTTTGTAACACTTCAAGGGTAAAGGGGTGTGTTGGAGTTTCGGGATGGGGATTAAGAAGATCAACAAGCAAGTCAATTACTTACATGGACCTGCACAAACCAAACAACAAGTTGGTTAATGCATAGTTAGAACAACTTCAGTGCATGGATGAATCATGGGCAAACACGGATTCACAAAATTCACCACAATCCGAACTTGGGGGAAGCCAACACCTTCCCTTTATAGTATTCTATGTGCCTAGCCACGAAGTCAACATCCGTATGTCATTTTGTCCAACGACTTTCAAGTGGAAGTCCGAAATTTCCAAAATTGGGACTCCTGCAACTTTGGAGTCTAATAACTTTGTGTGTAGACCTCTAATTGAGTTGAAGTCTAAAGCAAAGTTGTAGTTTTCATCGAAATATTTTTAGTGGGATGTAGTATGCAACTTGAACGTAAGGAAGTCGAGGTGATTCCCAACTTTTAGTGGTCGGGAATCAAATTGGCAATTTGACTCCCATTCTTTCTTCTGACCATAATTTATGTTTCAAGAATCTAAATGGGTCATGCGATCCCATTTTAGACATCTACGCCTCAAAAGATTTCTAATGATATAAAACAGTTTTCTATCTAATGGGTTTTGACCGTTGCTATTACTCTATGAAGATTTGAAAATCCACCAAAATTCCAACTCCCAAAATGGGAGCTCATTTGGGAGTGTAGGGTTCATTATTTCACACTCTCTCACTCTCCTAAGAGCATGAAATGTGACTCCCGGCCTTCATTCTTAGCCTGCACCTTTGCCAGCCCTTACCTTGGTCGTAAGCCAAGAGCTAAGGTTGCGACAAAATGAAGCAATTACTGGTGATTATGTTGATGAAAACACCAAAAGGTATTGCTATAATGTTTTGAAATTGTTAATATCATGGTTAATAGGATGAGCAACCTCTTCATGAAAGTGTGAAACTTGTGTTTTGTTCCTTGCCTTTATCTTTTTGAGTTGTTATAGTTTTCTACCATTCCAAAATGGATGAATTTTACCTCCACTCAAACTTATGACATCCTTATGTTGCTTTATAATCTATATATAAGGGAAGATATATGAAAAATAATGTAATGCAAATTGTAAAAATGATGCATATCTTAAGTTGGAGAAGCCTTTTGCATGGCATGGGAATATGTAATAAATGTGATGCGCTCCCAAGCTCCTTGATAGACTCAAATATGAGTCTAAAATGAAAGCAACGAAAAGGTAAAGAATTAAGGCACGCTCCTTGGCTTGCACCACTTTGAAAGTAAATGGCGTGCTAGAGCTCCGAAATGGGACTAGAAAGAATGACAAGTAATCACTCATTCACACGGACCTACACAAAACTAAACAACAAGTTGGTTAGTGCATCGTTGGAGCACTTTTGATGCTAAGACTTCTCAAGGATCAGGTACTGCTCAAACAAACTCGGACTCATAAGACTCACCACGGCCCGGACTTAGGGCACGCCACCACCTTCCCCATTACAGTATACTCTATTCTTGTCCATGGGACCAACACCCAAATGTCATTTTGTCTCAGGACTCCCAAATGGGAATCCCAAAATTCCCATAGTTGAAGTTTTCACAACTTTGGGGGCCATAACTTTGCGTGTAGACCTCCGATTGAAATGAAGTCTAAAGCAAAGTTATAACCCTTATCAAGAGCTTTCCAATGGTATGTTGCACATCACCTGCACACAAGGAAATTGGGGTGATTATCAACTTTTAGTGTTCAAAAGTCAAATTGGCAATTTGACTCCAGGTCCTTCTTTTGGCCATAACTTGTGTGTTAAGTGTCCAAATGGGTCATGCAAGCCAATTTAGACATCTACATTTTAAGAGCTTTCCAATGATATATGAAACTCTTCAATCCATTGGGTTTTGACCCCTGCAATCGTTCTTTGAAAATTTGGAAATCCACTATGACTTTAACTCCCAAAATGAGAGCTCACTTGGAAGTGTTAAGGTTCATTCCCTCACACTCTCTTGCACTCTCAGGAGCATGAAATGTGACTCCCATGCTTCATACTTGGCCTACACCTTCGCAAGCCAATTGCCTTGGTTGTAAGCCCAAGGCTACGGTTGTGATAAATGTAATGCAAATTGCAAAAATGATGTTTATCTTAAGTTAGAGAAGCATCTTGCATGGCATGGGAATATGCAATAAATGTTTGACAATAAATATAAAATTTGTTCAAGAAACATAAATAATTGGCAAAATGATATACAAAAAGTTAAGCAAGTAATGGACCATAGGTGGATAATTTATTTGAAGATAAATCACTAATTGGCAAGTGGCAAGATGACCTTACAACCATGTACAAGATGTGGTGCATCTTCAATAAACAAGGTGCCTTATGCCTATTTCAAAACTAGGGTTTCTTCGACCTACTTTTGTCAACAACCTACTAACTTTCACTTTTTCGACCCACATTAAGCAAGACAAACTAGGGTGTTAAAAAATTTGAGAACTTGTGATGGTGTTGTAGCAACAATCATTGAATAAAAATTTGTGTCAAGATCAAATGATTAGAAATTAATTTTTGCAAAACTAGAATATGTGGGATGGGTCGAAGACATACTATAATTAAATTATAGGGTACTAAACCTTATTGTTTTAAAATGTGTGATTGGGTGAAAATGAATTATGTTGGGAATAACGCAATGGTGAATTGAATATGGTTTTACATTCATAAATGTTTTTCATTAATTCCCATTTCAAATCAATCCTTCATTTTTTCATTACATGTAAATCAAATGTTTTTGTTTATAACGACCTAAAAGAAAAAGGATGGAAAATAGTTTTGATGAAAAAACCAATGTTGGGTGGATATCACCTTTTAAAGATATTTATCAAATAAGGATATTCCATTATGAAAAATCATGTTCACCTAAATCACACTCCCTTACAACTAGAGCTTGAACATAACTAATATACAACTAAAGCATGAAAATATGGATAACAATTTTATAAATAAAATCTTAAGTTAGAAACTCAAGGAGTTGTATTGTAGTTGTAACTTAATTTCAAATTAGACACCTACATGATGTAATGTATGTATCGTACATATAAATGTAATAAATCATGTTTGACTTTTTGACAAATTGCACTTTAGTTGTGTGTGTAAATGTAGCACCCAATTAATAATTACATTGCAACTAATGTATAATATGCACACATTTCCATCGCCCATTAAATATGACACATGCAAGTATTTGTTAACTACGATTCCCATTGATACAATTAGTTGTGTCACTATGTTATCATTATATAAAAAACAATTCCACTATTTTGTGACTATTGTTCAATTGTTAATAAATTAATAATTAAACAAATTCATATTCAATCCTCAATATTTAATAATTAATTTTTGTAATTTAGGCAATTAATTGAAAATTTGAAATTAAGATACTAAATAATCCACTATCTAATGATAAATGATCTAAATTAAAATAATGTATTATTTGAATTAAATATGTTAAAATTAATTATCTGAATTCATTAACTCACTAATTATCTTAATTTAAATAATTAATTCAAATAACTAGCTTAGATAATTAATTGAAATAATTAATTATTAATTATTCCATGTATTTAAATTTGGGAATTTAAATGATTAATTTTTTGAATTTTTTCTAAATTCAGATCATTAATTATTTTATAGTTAACCAACTAAATTATTTGAATTGAAGTTATTAATTAAAAAAATAAATGACTATCTCAAATAATAGATTGATGATATCTATCTCATATATATAATTATCAAATAATTCCTTAATTAGTTATAGAATTTATAAAACTAAAAACAAACGCAAAGAATGTGAAAGAATTTGTTTTCTAATTGCATCCTAATTTGTAACTAAAAGCTTTAATCCATATGTTTATCCTTGAATCCCATCTCACAAACTTTATGAACAAGATGTATTTTCTTGTGTTCACAATAAAAAACATGTGTTAGTTTGGGCTAAGCTAAAAAGCAAAACATAATTCTTAGAAAAAAAAAAACATGGCTATTTTTTAATTCACCTACCTTTTTACCTTCTTACCTATTTGCCTACCTAGGTAGATAAGTAGGTAGGTATGTAGCCTAAGTATGTAAGTATGTCCTACCTATTTAGTTTTATTTACCTACCTACCTATGCCTATGTATCGACCTACCTAGTTATTTAAATTGATTTTGATTTTGATTTTGATTTCTCAATTTTCAATTAAATATTCCACATGGCAATTTTTTACTACGCCACATGTCACAATATGAAACAATATAAATGAACAATCATAATGGATGATGGAAGTCAATATTACAAAAACAAAAAAAAAATCACCCAAAGACCTACATAGTGCCACATATCAAATTTTGATGGATTTACAAAAAATCAACATGATGTCTCCATGATAGTTGCAAACAAGTTGCGTTAGAATTACTTAGTAGTTATTCTTACATAATTGTAATTAAGTTGCATAAATTACATTTGCATATGGTTTCACATATAGTGAATTGCATCTATTGTAACTCATGCAATTTGATAACATTCACTCCCATAGAAATACAATGAATTATAATGAATTGCAAATAATCATTGTAATTCAAAAATCCAATTACAAAGCCAATTGCAATTCACCCCATTTTTTCATAAAGTTTAGTTAAAATTATTCATCCAAACCAAGTATCTAAAACCTTTTTCTTTTTTTTTATTTAAATGTATGGGTTAGATATCATATTTTTTTAACCAATTAGAATATCAATCTATTAGATATCTATTGTTATTAATCAGTTTGATATTAGTTCCATATATCAACAACTTGAATTTCACATATTTTGTAAGAAACATATAATTTTTAAATTAAAAATAAAAATAAAATACATATTAATGTGAAAAAAAGTGAATAATATGACATAAAAATAATTATCTTCATGTCCACAATTTCATTTCTATCAAAAGATCCTTCAAACTCCGCCAATTCCTCCTCTAATTTTACATTAACTTCTATGAACTCCACCAAATTTAGGAAAGGAACCCACCTTGGGGTCATAGGCTAGTTTTTGCTCACAAAGATGAATCTCTTTAGATTACTTGTTTGTGAACGACATCTCTTAAGGTTTATATGGATACTGGCCAAAGAAAGATTGTTTTTATCATTATTTAATATTCAACTATGTTCAAGATTTGGGATGCCAAAAAGGCAACCATAGGGAGCAAGGATTTGTGCTTAGCCCACCAATCCAAAGGGCACTTGATGTCCTTTACATTAAGATATATATTGAATAGATCCACCTCTTGCCTCACTAACTTTTTGGACAATTCACTTGTGTCTTAGGTCATCTAAAACATGTCAAGGTTAAAGTCTTCATCACTTTTCTTTTTGCCATTGATTCAAAAGTAGCCAAAGGGTGCAAAAACTTATGGGTCTTCAAAAGCATAGGGAAGAGGGTGTTTTTTGTCATAGTCCTCAAAGATATAATTTTTTAATTCCTTACCAAAAATAAATAAATTATTACAATGTTCTTATATCTTAGGTATAAAATCAATGCCCATGTTTTAAGAAAAGAAAGAAACGCATTCAAAACATTACAAACTTCTCTTTGAGTTAACAAATCTAGCTAAAATGCAACTACAACATGTTCATCCATTAAGGTATCTAGAAAAAAGTTGGTTTGTAGTTTTTTTTAAAAACCGACATCTCATGGTTATGGCTGTAAACAACACGTGAATAAAAAACCAATGACCTCTAGATTGGTTTATAACACAAGCATTGATCATTGGAGAAAGGACATCAATTAGGATTTTAGAAATATGCCATGTAAGGGGAAGAAGGCCTCAGCCAATACTTGAATCGTATTTCCCCTATTGTAACACAAGATTATAACTTTGCAAAACTACAAAGCTTTTTAGAAGAAAATGATTTTGCTAGTAAATTTGGAATTCCAGCAAATTAAACATTAAAATATGTAATTGATTTAAAAATTACAAACAAAGCACAAAAAACTAATTATTCCAAAAGCTTGAAAATTTTACCTTGTTTTCAATAAATATTCAATATTCTAGGTTGAATCTCTATAATTTATACAAACCTTATTCCATTCTTGCCTTCCTTTCATAAAACTTTTAAGCCATCTTATGCACTTTTGCAAGTTTTCCTTGGTAGATTTAATGGAAACATGTTTTGGGCCATTGTAAACTTTTTCATTAGTAGTTGCATATTGGCATGCTTTAGAAAATGCATGTCCAAAGCAATTTCATGGTGACTTTCCTTAAGTCCTAATGCTTCATAGTTCATAACTAATTTCAAAACAACAGTCAGATTATTGAAATTAAATCATTCATCCTTAACAAGACAAAATATTTTCTCTCAAACCATGTATACCAAGGAGTTCAATCAAATTTTTAATAAGAGCTTGCGTAGTTGTTTCACTTAATTCAAAGAATTTGATAATGACATGTTTGGGTTGTTAATTACCTCCTAATAAATTTGATTACCAAAGCAAAAATGTAATGTGCCCCTTGGAACATCTAGAGATCAAAACTTGATTGTATAGCCATATAATAAAGGCAATGCATTCTTTTGCTTAGTTATCTCCACCAAATTTAACAGAACATTGTTCGAAAAGTTTTTTTAGATGGTAATTACACTCAAATACCTAAATGCATACAAAATCTCTTTAATTGAACACTCTTGACAATCGTTATTTTTGATAACAAATAGACTAGGATCCTCCAAAAACTATTGTTGTTCAACATTGCTTTGTTTATGATAATGACAAAAAACCATCTTGAAGAAGAAGTTTGTCTTTTTTTTTTTTTCTTTCTTTCTTCAAACTTGCATCCAAACAAACAAAAATAAAAAATAAAAAAGGTTAGAAATAAGAAAAACCAGAAATTAAAAAAAAAACAGAAAATACATGTAAATAGAAAAATGAAAAAGGAAAAGTAAAATAGAAAAAATAAAATCAGGAAAAAAACATGAACAAAGAAGAAATTAAAAACAGAGAAATAATTTTAAAAGGAATGGAAACAACTGAAAAAAAGGGAAATACCATAAAACATATTTTAAAAAATTAAATGAAGAAAAAAAATAGAAAACAAACACAAGATAAAACAAACTTATAGTAATGGAAAATATATATTTGAAGGAGAATGATATTTTTCTTCTTTCTTCAAACTTTAAACCTACATCCAAGGAAACAAAAATACAAAATTAAAAAAAGAAACACCTTACTTGAAAAAATATAAAAACAATAACATAGAAATAGAAAAGAGGAAATAAAATAAATGAAACAACTTATTTCAAATGTTGCAACAACTTGCAAAAGGGCATGGAAAGGGTGAATAGAGTTTGAGAATAGAGTAAGGAAAAGAAAATGAAAAATGAAAGAATAAGGAAAAATAAAATAGAAAGAACAAAATGAGTGAAAGAGGATTAAAGAGGCCAATTGATGTTAGCTTGTGGCAGCTGCAACCTTTTTCTTTTCTTAACCTAATCACTTACTAACATAACAACCAAACTTAATTATTAATCTAACTTAGTTACTAACTTGATATCCTAATCAAAGCTTGGATCTAATATTTGGCATGGATATCAAAATCTACCTATCTAGTATAGCCCTTGGATATCAAGGAGTTGAATATTAATCCATGTGATATTTGATTTGATATTAGCCCATTCATATCCGGGTTGATATTTGGGGAAGATATCAATAATTTTTGAATATCCACCCAACATTGAAGGAACCCCATGGGAGATGAATAATTAATAAAATTCAAAGTGATCCTACACAATTTCACGTGTTCATGTTAAAAAATGATGATGCATATGTAGGTCTACAAGCTCTAATCTCTACTAACTATTCAATTCAACCTATAATGATTGTTGTAGGTTTTACATTAATTTGTAGCAAATGATTTATTTGTTGATGTGCTCAATGGAGGGGATCAAAATGATGAAATAGATCATGTAGAGGACCATGCAACAACTACTAGTAATGATGGTTTGTATCTCCATTTGCCCAAATGCCAAATTTAGTTAACATATTTTAAATTGAGCTTAGAGTTAAAAATTGGCACAAGAAAACTTTGTATTGTTTTGGTGGGCTCTAATATGGGCATGAATTAGATGTTATGTGATAAGAACTACAAGAATTACATAATTATTCAAGCCAATAGTAGATTTATGGGACAATTTTGGATCATATCCAATTTTCTTAGTCGTAAAAATCCTTTGTACCTTGTTTGTTTTCTTGATTAATTATTTTGTAAGTAAATGTTTTTGTGTCAAATTTGAAAAATGGTATGCATTTTGTAGGAAAACATAAAATAGAACTTTGATTTGTTTCAGTTGGATTGTTGGATTATAAAACTATTCATGCCAACAACAAAATTATGGGACAATTTGATTCACACCCAATTTTTCTACAATTCATGAAAATTGAATTCTTTTTACCTATTTGTTTTCAATTAACTATGTTGTAATTGAATGTCTTTACAAAAGTAGAAGCGTGGTTTGTATGTTGTAAGTATATGGCCCAATAAAGTTATAAGGTTATTTTGTTAGGTTTCTAAAGGCCCATGGAGATTGAACTTAATTTTATGTTTTTTTTCATTTCGTACTTTCTTTGAATTGATTTTTTGAAAACTAATAATGTGTTCATTGTTATAATCACAATCAACACTTCAACAATTCTCACTTTATAAATTGGTAAAGTTGTGACCAACCACTATATTTTAAATTGTCATAAACTCACAAGGTTATTTTAAAATGTTTCTAAAATAATTTATAGAAAATATGTCTATTTATTTCATGTGGCAAAAGTATTGTTGATGAATTATTTCAATCACAAATGACATGTTATAATTCATGTCAAAAGCATGTTAGTATCAAATTTGACCTAAATTATTCATTTCTAACATGTCCTACTACTCCACATTAAAAAGTTGATGATTGTTTTTAGTTAATCAAACAAAGTCATGTAATCCATGTAATTAAACAAATTTCCATGTGTAGTTGGGGATGTTTGATGTGATTAAAATATTAGTTGAAGTTACTCATTATGGAGTGTCTATGGTTGACAATATAATCATTATGATCACATTGTTAAGGGCATAAAAGCAGTATTTTTGTAGTAGTGACAAAAACAAATCCAATATCTAAAGTTGGAATTGGAGTAAGTAGTACAAGACAATAAGGAAGCCTAGTTGAGGACCAATTAGATACATGCAACATATGAAAGGTTATAGTCCATAATGAAAAACCTACATTATAGGCGACTATGGAAAAAATGAAAACATTGGAACCATACTATTCAAGAAATAGATTGCGAGAGTATGATGAATTAAAATTGAATTATACCATATTTTGGATGAAACAAAAGGCAATGGAGTTGTAAGAAATTAAAATGAATAAATGGTGGAATTTAGTACAATACATGGTTGCAAAATACTTGGATAACATTTTTTCCAAGCACTATATAGATGAAAAGTTGTACTTGAAAAAGATTAGAGCATACAAGTAGGCTTATCCAAAACTTTGCATATTAGATTCTAGTACAAAGCAAAAAACAGCAAACTTGAAGGAACAACGAATAGGACCTAGTGGAGAAGCATTTAACCTTGAAGCACAAACAATAGAAGTACCTCAGGACATGAAAGTAGGATGTGCAATTACCAAAGTAATTGAGTAGGTAATGGATATTCATAACATTCAACTTTCTCCCCCTTTGAGAGTTCATGACATTGGAATTGGCATTTCTTATAAGGTAAGAAATGCATTGCAATAAGGAGCTATTTTGAAGTATTCACAACTCGTCCAAAAAAGGTGTCAAAGTTGAGCACAATTTGATAATGGATTAATATAATTATATTTGACGTGGGCTTATTGCTGCCCTTCTAGCATGGGGAATGCCTATCCCAACAATGGAAGTAAATTGATGGTGAGTGTTAGAATCAACTTTTCAAGCTTGTTGGTTACATAACCATTAGTTTAAGACTTTGCTTTTGGAACAAGAATCAAATGGTGTATGAGATGGTATTCATGGAGTAAATTACCATTGAGTGGAAACAACATTAAATTCCAAATATACACAACATCAATATGAACAAAGGTCTAATTTAACAGGTTATTTTTAACATCTGATCAGTTCTAAAAGTTATGAAATTAAGGTGAATGGCTGAAATATTAACAAATTGTGAGCATCATGGAAATGGGTTTTCTCTTGTGAGACAACTAAAAACTTCAAACTTTAGGTAAGTTAATTGTAATATAAACTCCAACATGTTTCATTTATCATATTTGCAAGTTCAAATAGTAATGTGAAGGAAACGTTTCTTCCTGTAAGTTGCGTTAATAGGTTTGAAAATGTTTGTCACAACTACTTGATCATTCATGCACATATCAATTCCTTGTACAAAATTTTATTAATGCTTTTCCAGGTGATATATGTTTTGTAACTAATGTTTCATAGCTCTTATGTGATTCCTCCCTACAGCTGTCCCAACTTATTTTCTCATAAAGGTCTCAACCTTGTTAGCTTGGTTCTCAGTTCTCACCTTCTGAGCCATGTTTTCAACCATGTCTGTATAGAGACAGGGGTTATGGTTATAGAATTATTGAAGAAAACATACACAAATATGTGGGGGCTACTGAATAGGCTTGTGATTAGGGACAGAAAAAAAGCTTATATGGTCAATCAGATTCTTTAAATGGGAGCATTGAATTGTTTTGAGGAGTTAACTTCAATAAACTGGCACTTAAATGTTGCAATAAGTGTCATAGGCTTGTCATTAGGTGCAAACAGAAAAATTTGTGACCAATGAGATTCTTCAAATATGTGCCTTGAATTGTGTTTGAGAGTTGCATTACTGAACTAGTCTGTACATCTTGCATGTCACTTTGCATGCAATTGATATGCAAATTGCAAAGAGCTGTTAACAAGGTTTGTAGTTTTTACTCATGATTCTCTGATTATTCGTTGCTCATGGCGCTCTAAGTTTTTTTGTTTTTTCCCTCTGATTTTGTAATGTAGCCACATTTGTGATCATCCACCAGAGGAGATCATCCACCAGAGGAATTAGTCAGGTCCCAGAGGAAGTAGATTTTCTTAAAGAATGACGTTGGTATTTTGGCAACCTGCTAGAGCCTATCATCTAAATATAGTGATTTCAGAATTTTTTTCTCTCAAAATCTAGTGATCTCGTGCATTTTTTCACAAAAATCTTAGTAAAAGTGGCATGAATTTTCCATGGTCAACACCTGCCAAAGAGAATATAAAATAAATTGGGGTGCCCCTCATAGTATCAGGCAGGGTTCTGGCATCTTACTTGTGCTGTTTGTTTCTTTGTTCTTCCTCAATTCACACACTATGCTTCCACTTTTGGTAGTGGTTGCTTCCAAGGTTTGCAACCTTGTCGCTAGAAAGAAAACCTCCTTAGAGCTCATGGTCATAAGCTATGGATTTGGTGCGTACAAGATAGCAGCACCTGGGAAGCAGTAATCTGTAGCAAGTTGTCAGGATTGATCCTGGGGGACCTCAAGCAGGAAACAAAGCTGGATTTCAATGCTGACAAGAACACCAAATCTTTCAGAATCATGTGGTTGAGGCACAACAGTGGTGGTTGTTTCTGGGCACAACAAAATTTGTTCAATGAAGAACGGGTGGTGGATGTGCAACCCAAATCAGCTGTACAGATGAATTCAGCACAGATGAATTTCTCCATTGTATGTGGAGACCCATGATCCTGTGCACAGAAGAATTCCTCTATTGAATGTGGATCACCATCATATTGCACTACAGATGGATTTTCTCCATTGTATGTGGAGCCCCATGATCATGTGCTGCAGACAATAATTTCTCTATTGAATCATGTAGAGCACCATCATATTGCACAGATGAATTTCTCCATTGTATGTGGAGCACCGTCATGTACACAGCTCAAATGGTCACAGTTGAATGCCTGTTCATTTGATACAATCTACTTGCATTCAAGCTTTTTCTAATTCTACTGCAGTCCTTCTGTGAACTGCTTACTACTAATGATATCTCTCCTTTGCATCTCTTCCCTTGAACAGCAATCAAAGTCCCAGTGTGCAACCAAACCATCATTCTGTAGGGTATAGATTCAGTGAGATTTCTGAAATGCACAGGCTGCTGATATCTTTTCTGGGCATAGACAAAGGATTTGGAAATGACATTAAGTTATGGAATCACAAGTGTGCACCTAATTGGCATTTTTGCAGAAAAAATACCAAAAGAGTCCATTCAAGAAGATCTTACCTATTCAAGGCGGATAGAAGCAACAATCGGCTGGCTGACCAGGAGAGAAGTATCTAGCACACAGAGACATTCGAGGCCACTTCTACATCGGAAGGCCCATCGTGGCTTCCTCAAACGGAAAAATTACATTATAGTTGCTAGTTTAGGGGCCTCGAGGGTTCTAAATCGGTGTCCAGCAGCGCGCTATTGCAGTGCCCGTATTTACTGCAACAAAAACTAGTCGGAGTTCTCATGCTCTTGTCGAGTTTCCGGGCAGATAAATGTCACTGCTCTCGGGCGTTTCTTGGTTGAAAAGCTCCCGACTGTCAAGAGCCTTCGTCGAGTGACTTTCTTTCTTTCCGGGTGGATGTGTCGTCATGGCTCTGGAAGGTTCGTGGAGAAGCTCTCGATTGGAGCCTTTGCCGAGTGTCCGGGTGGCTTGATGATGTTGCTCACCTCGGCGGGCCTGGAGAGAAGAAGAAAAGGAGGATCGAGGGAAGAAATTGGTGCAGGTTTCGCTCTCAATGCGAGAAAGATGTATCCGGCTAAGATCAGGTTTACAGTCAGAACGGCTAGCAAGCAGCTCATCACAGCCTGAGAGGTTCCGAATGGCACATATTTGCCGGACCGAACAATGCCGCGTGCGATGTACACACTTCCGTAGAGCATCTCGTTGCCGATCCAGATATTTTTAAAGACGAACACTGCCCACAACAGCAACGTCCAGGTTACAACTGATGTGCATACGAATAGCGCTACCACTACTTGCTTCATCCCCATTGCAAAAAACAAAAAAACAAAACAGATTTTCCAAGTTTTGCGCTTTCCTGGGTTCTCCACCCTCTTCTTCTTCACCACTCGTTGCACTGTGAAACCCGGTGTCCTCCAAACCTTAATTTGTTGCTACCGACGATCAACGCAGATTTCAACGCAGGCGCGGAGAAATTTCTTGCCACCAGATTATCAACGCACGAGCGGAGAAAATTGTGTTGGGAGCCCGACTGGTAATTTTTTAAATTCTCAATTCGACTGTCAATTAAAAAATGAAAATGAAAATTCCGGCCCCTCCTCCAACTTTAGAGGTGAAAAAATCTGGCTACACTTGGAATTCAGTTAGACGTTTTGGGCTCATCTTCTTTTGCAGTTGGAAATTTAAGGTGATGTGTGAAATTATTTTGTCAACATTTAGCACCTACTTGTTCCAAAGTGTAGAGTTTTAAGGTACATGAGTAAGTATATTATGAAGTGCATTTTGCACACACAATGCAACTTACAAGCACATTTTTTAAAAAAAAACCACAAATAACATATGAACATGCATTAGCAAACGCAAGCACTTATGGGGGAATTGAACCCCTAAAATTCGTCATTCTAGCACAAATGACATACAAAATTAACCCAAGTTAATATATATTTTCAACTTCAAGAAGTCATACAAAGACAAAACATTATAAGCATCGCAATATGGAGATTGAGCAAAACATGTCAACATTGTGGAAAAAATAAAATAAACCTTGTAAAATAAGTATTGAATTCAATAAAATTAAATGCAAAAACTAACATATTTTTTCCTTTGCAAAAATTGGCCCAGCAATTACACAAAGTGTTATTGACCAACCATCAATTAATATCGGTATCATGTTCCTCTCCACTATTAAATACATTTGGCATATGGGAAATTTGGCAAAGTGTAGAATTATTGTGTAAACATGTGCACAACAAATGGCATATGAGTAGTGAGCCTATTGTGGATTCCAAACTTCATAAAAACCAACATAGAAAAACACCTTTCATTTTTCAAGTTGCCTGCACTATGACCAATTCAACCAATTTCACATACTCAAGGAAGTTGCAAACAAGTACCCAAGATGTTGTCATTAAACATCACATTTTGATGAAAAGATTATGTCAAAAGGTGGCGCCATGCATTTTATTGCATTTAATTTCATTCTCGATTTATTATAAGGCCGTTAACATTCATGATTCAAACACAAAGGTTTCCACCCCATCCACCAACTAGGTTTTGTTAAAACAAAATGTTATTTTAATCATTTAAAGGTGTCTTGGGAAAGACATCTCACAATACAATTACAACCAGTACTAGGGATAGACAATCCTAAACACATCGACCATCACACCACAAGTTCGAAACCTTGTTTTAGTTCTTAAATTAAAGTTTTTGCAAACCTTACCAAAACACCCGCAAACCACATAATTACATTAAAAATAAAATCATAAGTTGAAAACAAAAAATGGTGGAAACTTTATAATAGTTCTCAAATCAAAGTTTTTATAATTCATGCCATGCATAACAAAAAATTGTAAAATAAAATAATGCAGAAAGGAAAGTTCCAAGGATTTATCTTTGCATTTGAATGTTACCAATGATTTCACAACAACAAATACATCTTTAACGATAAAGGTAAGCATCAAGGTTTCCAAATCTTGATGCATTGCCCATATATGTTGGCCATTTACTTCAAAAGTTAAATGTTGAGCTCTAGAATTAAAGATCAAGTATCCATGCTTGTATTCAAGCAATGACTTGTAAGAAATACGGAAAATTGTTCATAATACATGTTGTATAAATCATCTTTGTAGACCTTGATAACAACCATGAGGCTACACACAAACATCCTTCATATGTGCAAACTTAATGAGAACATTCATAGATTTTAGCTATAGTAAGATACAAGCGAGTCCCAATAAAATCTAGAGATCAATAGATTTTCATAGTTCATCTTTGCTTATTGGTTCATAAGGTTATTTAATGTAATTTTCACCAATAACGTTTTGTACTTTTCCATTAATATTTTAGCAAGGTTGAACATCAATATCAATTCCATCTTCACATTTAAAATATTTTGTTGTCCTTTGTTTCCAATATTTCAATGAATTTTGTAAATTCTAAATGCCTCTTTAGTGAATGTGCAAAATAATTATGAAAGGTTTTCAATAGATTTTGAAAGTGGATGACCAAAGGTAAATTTGACCAAATTGGTATGATGGGCCATACAATGGACCCCTAAAGAGTTAGGCACATAGTTGTCATGGATTTGCTTTATAACATTAGTCCTTGTGTCTTGGAAAACATTAATGCCATCTACCCCAAAATAAATGAGTTTATGGGCAATTTGGTATAGTGGCAAGCCACTACCTATTAGCAACACTTCCATATAATCACCTTAGTTAAGTTATCACTCCTTCATTTTGTAACCATCCAATCCAAAAAGATGATAATGAAAATCCTTAACCATTTTTCCACCACATAGTAATGGATAGACAACCATGAGTGCATTGTGAAAAACAGGTGTTTTGCAACTAGGATTGCAATTGAGTTTTAATTGCAATTTTAAGTCGTAATGACCACTTGCAATTTAACACATTTTTATAGCTTGAATGTTATTGGATGAGGTACAAAAGTTGCAATAGCACAACTCACCATATATGAAATTGTATACATATGCAACTTGTGCAATGATGTTGTAATTCAATCATTGTAACTGCTATGTCATTACATTGCAACTATTATGCCATTATGTTGCAACTACTTCACAATTACATTAGCAACAACAATTTAGATCATTCAACTTAGGGTTGATAAAATGTTGACATGTCACAATTTGGTAAGTAGGTCAATTGGTAGGTTAGCCTAAAATAGGTAGGCATTGCTATCTACATTTCCTATGTTAGGTGGGTAGATAGGCTTAGGCTAAGTAGGTAAGTAAATTGGGATAATGCAATTTTATTTTGGTTTAACGTTTAGGGCCAAACCTTCTTTTATTGGTTTAGTTCAAATATCACTTGTTTTTTAATATTCTTAATGCACTTATTTATGTACTTTACAAACAATATGGGATAAAATTAATTGCATCCTATTTGTAATTCAATTGCAATTCATTTGTAATTATTACAAGACAAACCAATGAGCAAACACTTAAGCTGTTTGAGAACTTCAATTTTAATTACACTTGAAAATTAAAATGATGATATTATTATTATTATTATTATTGTAATTAATTGCACAAAAATCTAATATAATAATTGTGGAATAATTATAAAAAAATTGTTAATTAGTGATTTATTATTATAGTTGTTATATGTGACTTTCGTGCAATTTGTTAACAAAGTTAGACATGGTTGACCAAAATTGTATGTATGCTGCATACATTCATATGCATACAAATCCATCTTGGGATTAATATGCAATTATAATAAAATTCCACAAATTCATAATGTGGCATTTTAGTTTTTAATGGCATGTATTTCCATGGGATTATTGTAGCATAATTGCAAATTAGTTATTGCAAAGCTCTAGTTGCACAGTAATGAGGTTTTTGTGCAAGCAATTTCTCATACTATTAGTTGTAATCACAATCAAAAGCAATGTAGTGTGCAACTTGAATTGTTGCCCTAGTTGCCCTTATCAACATTTATTGCATGAATTTTACCAATGGTCCAACCCAAGTTGTCATTCCAATGTCTTTTACTAATTTTTGGCACTACCAAGAATTCATACATCGATTGCAAGGATTCATATTCTATCATTAGATGAACCTACTATGACAAATGAAAAATAGTTACAAATTGAACAAGTTTCCTTAGTTTTCTCTAGTGGTCCCAATGTGCCAATTAAACACCAATAGTTCCTTGGCTACAAGAAAGGTTCTTGGCATGCTTACACTCATTGAACCAATCCACTTTTTTTCACATTTAAACCCCATAATCCTATTAGCCTTCTTATAATGTGCATACTCATTAAAAAATCCCATTTATGAACAAATAATATGTTCTTATTTTCTACCTTAATACAAATCCTACACTTAACAATGTGCAAGCTTCCATCTTGCATTATAAAGAACTCGACCCATGGGAGTTTTGTTGCCATTTTGTTTTTAAAAATTTAATGGCACCATAGTTTTGCTTATTGATTCATACTTTACATGGGATTGACAAATTTTCTTTAGTGGTGTGGGAAGACTCATTTAAAAACATAACATTTTATTTAAATTTAAATTTGAAGGATTAAAAACACAATAAAAAAACAAAGAAGATAGAGATGGAATAAGGCCATGAAATGAAAAATTTATATCATAAGCAAGAATGACAAAAGGAGCACCCATAATAAGGTTCATGTGGGAAAATAAATATTTGAACTTATAAATAGGTGGGAGTATTGTAGGTATTGTGACAAAAAATGATAACAACAATTGACTAACAATTTTTATTATTATCACCCATGTAATTGAACCAAAAAAATAATTAATGTATAATTTCAAGTTCAATGAACACATAATAATGGGTAAACAATTGTTGGGCTTTTACACACATTTAAATTTTGCATTAGAAAATAAAAAATAAATGAAAAAAGTTGTAAAACCTGAATTAATTGGTATAAAAAACACAATGTGTAATGCTTATTGTCAATGTATGCATGTTGTCAATCTATAAAGTACTTACAAATTGCACAACCATAAACAAATAACACCTTATTTGTATAAGTTTTTACACCTTATGAGTATGCAAGATTGCACAAACTAACCTATTGCATGGTGCATGCCAAAATCATTCACAATGCATGAGGCACACTAATCAAAACATGGTTGCAAACTTGAAAATGCAAATTACAAAAACGAAACCCTAAAAACTATTGAGAAAAATGTATTATCTTTTGCCACCAATCTTGATCAAGTTCATGTAAAAAACACCAATATGTAGTGTAGCTATAATGATGGGAAGATCTTTGCAATGCCCACCGTTGGTGATTGTCCTAATTGAAAATTTGCATGCCAACATTTTTTGAGAACAATGCAGAACAATAAAACTTCAAAACATCTTGAACATCCAAAAAGAAAAATGATGGAATCAAATATACATATTCCTATTTGCCATTGGGGTTGGAGAAAGTTCACAAAGAAACATCAATGCAATTATGTGTAACAATCTACCTCATTACAAATTGGAACTTGCACATCACAACAACAAACTTTGAAGCCATTGGATGTTAGAAATACTGAAGATTTTGAATATTGTAGTTGGTGAATAACAATTAAAAATGAAAGACCATCGCAAGTAGGCAATTTTGATCACAAGTAACAACTAACTAGTGATGAACACAAATAACAAAGAGAGGAGCTTCATTGGCAAGCACTTTCACACAAACAATGACAAAGGTGTCATTGTTACTATGAATGTGCCATTCAAGAGGCTAGACTTGGCATTTAGACGAGATTTAATGTCCTCCATGTCACATCTTGGCAAGAAGGAAATTTGGTTTAAGGTGTTGAAGAATACATGCCATCAACACACTTTTTGGCCCATCCCATTAGTGTATTGCTACTTGGTGACAATTTAAAAAATTCATATTATTTTCCTGTCGTAGTAATAGCCAAATTGTTTTTAAAATTAAAAATGCTAGTAAATTACCAAAAAAACATTACTCCAAAGGTTTTAATCTTGTTTTTGGTGAAGAATCATCAAAAGTTGTCATTAAATTTTGTTGGAATTTTTTTTACCATAAATTAATCGAAATTTTTTGCTCAAAATATTTATTTTGGGGGTAAAGTTTTCTCACAATTTTGTGTATTGTTTAAATGGTCTTGTACAAAAGTATCAACAATTTATGCAAAATGTATTTGGCAATGATTGCCACTGGGGCTCTAGCAGAAAATTAAAAAACAAAGAAAGAAAAAACTATTCCAAATGTTATTTTTTGAAACTCATAGCAAAAGCCAATTTCAACACAATGTAGGTCAAAATGTAAAGATAAAACAAGTTTTGCAAAACTATCAACTTGGGTAAAAGGGGTACATTCTTATAAATAATCAACATTAACCTTCTTCACAATTATCAACATTTACCTTGTTCACAAGATAAAGATTAAAGGCAAACGTGTAATTGTTTAAAGGAAAAAAAAACCAATGCCACCCATACAAAAAGATTATAGTGAAAAAAAATTGCAACAAAGTCACGAGATTTAGATAATTCTTTTTGGGGATGATTGCAAGTGTGGTGACATCACAAAATTGAAAACTGAAAAATCCATTGGTTATTGGAAAATGTTTATCAATTTTTGACTTGGGAAATATTTATTATTTACCATTGAACTACATAGTTTTTCTTAAAATTATGAAACAAATGGAAAGAATCCATTTGCAAGGAAAATTGATAAATCAAGAAAAAACACTAAAGGAAAGGGTGTCGCCCAAGACAACCCAAACCCTATGGTTTACAAAAGAACATAACCACCGTTAGGAGGTTGATAACACCATCTCATTTTCTTCCAACCATGTGCATGGCATGGACCCCAAACTTGATTGAAATCTTCCAAGAAACTATGGACTCCAAACCTAATCGCAAATTTTTAAGAACCTATTTTCTTTTTGACGTTGTCTCTTAATTTATTTAAGGTTTTTTTTGTCTAGTCTTTTTTATTATTATTATGATATAAAAAGGTTGAAAGTCCAATGTTCATTTTACCATGCCATTGATTTAAAAGTAAGAAAAAAAACTATTTCATTTACTTGCAACCTATTTTGTAAATAATGACATCCACCTAAATTTTAATGAGTTTATTTAAACATTCTTTAAACCTATGTAAGTTTGAAATAAAGTTGTAACAAAATTTTAAAATTTTCATATTAATAGTTGAATTAAATGATTAAAAAAGTTCATTATAGCAAAGTTTATTTGATGGCCAGTTTCTATTATTGTTACAAGGTAATTTGTTGGTTTATTTTAATTTTCATTGTTCATACATGATGATCATCTAAATCAACAATTTAGTGTCCATGGAAGCATGGTTAGGAAGTTTACAACTTCTCTTTGCATTAAAATATCTTTTGATCCCCAAGAAAAGGTCTTCAAATTTCACAAGTTTTTTGAACATGTGCAAAAGGCTTTTGAAATAGGACCCAATTTGCATTGAATAATAAATTTGGCTTCTTGTAAAAATGGTGCTTCCACATTGAAAGGATTAAAATTGATCAATGACTTTTGACTTCTTGTAGAGGAAAATGGTTCTTCCACATTAAAAAGAGCCACACCTACCTATTTATGCAATTGCTTACCCTGGAATATTTTTAAAATATTTTTTCTGAAAGCTTGAAAGAATCAAATTTGATTTAAAAAGTTGTAATGTATTATTATGTAAATTAAAAAATCTCAAAAAATTGTCATGTTTTAATAATCTCATTGAATATATGATTTTTTACAATGTTTAATAACATTGATTATAATTTTTAATGATTTTTTTAGAATTCTATTTTCATTAAATTCATCCCAAATGATACCACATGTTTTCATAATATATTTTAAAAATTATGATTTAAAAAATTTAAAAACTTGCAACATTAAGACAAAATTTGACACAAGCACATGAAAAATTAAGCATTGATTACATATCTTGTAGCTCATGTTAGTGTGGACACACCCAAAAACAACACTCTGTCACACATTAAATTTATGAGAATGGAAAAAAAATCTAAGCAGAAGGCAATGATAATTACAAAAAGATAATATAAAAATTCCGTCCATTCACAAAAAAATGTATTACCAAGGATATGAAATATGAAAAAAGTCAAATAAAAATTAATTTATAAAAATTGAAAAATGAAATGAACAAGATTATGATGCCACATGTCGTATCTTAAATCACTTTTAGTCATATTGAAAATGTTAACTGCCACATTTTTTAAAAAGCTAGGTCAAACAAGTTTTGATAAAAGTTTTTGAGCAAATAATAAAAGTTGTCGTCCAAAAAACCTTCATAAACAACTATTTATATATCCAATAGGATTAAGAAAATGAGAAAATGGTGAATGGGTTTCAATTAGTATTAATGAAAAGTTATTGAACTTCATCCTTTCTAAATGCACCAAATTAGTGCAGCTTGCCGTGGTTGGTAAAGGCCGCAACACAATTGTGCACCTCCAAAAAAGAGTGTAATGAATTGGACTTGACTTCGGCTCAATATTTCTGATTGGTCGATCATAATGATTGGTCCAGGTGGTTTGCTATTAGTAGTCCCCACATATTTGCAGTTCCAGTTATAGTTTTATTGGTGGGGTTGCCAAAGAAAAGCTAAACTTAGATATTTAATTTTATTATCCAGAGTGACATACTGAGCACTGTTGGAGATGCTCTAACATGTTCATTCATGTGATCATCAGCTTGCGTTTGGGCTTTTTTTTTTTTTTTTTTTTCAATGTTGTGATATCGAAAAATTGGCAAAATTTTCCAAAACACTAGTCAAATTATTTGAATTTAGAGTAAAAAACAGAAATTTCCAACAGTTTCCCCAGTTCTTTGTAAAAACAATGAAAACAATGTTAGAAAAAAGAATTACTGGTGATCATAGAAAGTGTCATTTTTGTTGAAATCTGGTTAGTAGAAGAGGATGGCGTCTTAAGGCCCCACTGCAGGTTAAGGGCCGACGGACCAAATCGTAAGGACTCATTGCATCTTAAGGACCCGCGACACACGGCATCTTAAAGGTCCCACGAGCACGTCCACCTTATCCACGAGGAGAGGCCTCGACCAGCCGAACTAGCGAAGCGGCGATCTGCGATGCGCGAGCGGGCGAGCGAGCGGCGCTCCATTTTGCACGCGAAAAATTCAAAACCCTCGCATCTTCTGCTGCTGCTGTCGCCATCCTGTTGTTTGCGAGAGTAAGAAGAATTCGAAGTTTGTGCGGCGAATATTGTGCAGAGCAACCATGCTCGCATGATGCCAGTCGCGTAGTGACTAAGTGGAGGGAAGGGAGCAGAAACGGGACAAGAGTGCCGTGAAGTTCTTATCATGGTTGTTTGAGGTTGGTATATCTACTATATGGTTGGAGAGTCTGAGGTGGTGGAACAGCGTGGGTGCGTGCTTGTGTGTTTGTGTGTAAAACGAAGGCAGTGTTATGTTGTTTTGTTGCTGCGGGATAGTTTTGTCGTTCGGATTTCGGTTGTGATAAATACAAGCGGCGGCGGCGGCGTCTCGCGAGGGCTCAATTTAGTCAATCAAGCTGTCCATCTGTGCGGGGGTATGTGCGGCCCCCCCCCTCTCGGCTCTTACCGGTGACGCCGTTCCCTTCCTGAAAGTAAGTAGTGCTATTGTCTTGTTGTGACTTATTAGCAAGTGTTGTGGAATTTTGAGCGAAAGGAGAGCGATTTCTGGACTGCTTACCTTTTGTGAAAGGGACAGAGATTGCCATGTTTTATTTGATTTTGGTGACTATTTATCTCATAGTAATCTCTGGACCAGCGTCTCTCGTGAGTCACTGCTTCCTGTGGAATTGCCTCTCTCGACTGGATATTGAAAGATAACAGTTGGAGGATGGATAGTAACACCAATTCCTCTTCCCCCTTGCAATGATTTTGTTGGGTTTTCTTTCAACCTGATCTCAGGGGAGTGGATGTGAGAATGTTGACTCAGACATTCAAACCACACATCTTGTCATTTTGAAACTGACACAGCACAGAGTTGGAGCTTCTTAACTGAACTCAAGATTGCTTTTTAACTGTGTGGCAACAGGCAGCCCTCCATTTGCAATATGCACATTGAAGAACAACAATGAAGGGTAGGAAGCATAAATGACCTAACAATCATCTGGTAGAATATGTCTAAATGATGTAATCTGGGAAATTTTTAGATGTTCAATGTTTTTTTTCTGTGTGGAAGGTAGAACCTTGGTTGCTGCAATTTACAAAGGACACCATCTCTGAAAGGGAGTGATTGAGTCCAACTAGCAATGGTAAGGTGGTGATGCATTATGGATTCTCTGCAATCAGCATGCTGCATTGGCAGTGACATGAGTCTGCAACGATTTGAATGTTGCACTGACCTTGAATAAGGAAACTATTGACTTTTGGCTATGCCTCTTGAGTTCTAGCCAATATTGCAACTGAGTGTTGCCAATGCTTGCTGCAAATCCAACAGAAACTAAGCTCAAGACCCATATCATTGTATAATTGCTTTCCCAAACTCTTTGAGCAGATTACTGTACACTTGTCTACACACATCATTTGGAGTTGATGAAGTCAGTGTGGATGCCGGTCCCCACCATTCAAGATGATGGTGATGGTCTGATACTTTGTGAGTGACACTCCAAAGGTTATGACCACACTGATTCTTGTTGTGCTGGTTTTGGTTTTTCTAGACTGACACTCTGGTTATCATCATGGTGTTATTGTGGAGTTTTGATTGCAATCTCAGAGAGATGATTGCAGTCTGGCCACACTCATTCTTGTCCTGTTTGTCTTGGTTTGGCTTGTTTGGCTCAACCTGACACAATGGTCAAACCTTCAATTTTGCTACTGTGGAATCTTCTCTCAATCTCATAGATATGTAATTGAGTACTGATAGCTGACTGCATGTGTTTCAAAATAGTAGGATTTTGGAGAATTTTGGAGAATTTGATTAGCACAGAACCTCTTTCTGCAAATAGGTTTTTAGAATTAGTTTCAGCTGTTGGTCTGAATTCTACCCTTAAAATTATTTACATTTTACTGCTGTATCGAAATGACCATGTGTGTAACTGCCATACATGGTACTGTTGAAGATCGCTGAAGTTGAGGGTGACTGTCACTATTGGTCAAACTTCTCCTCTTTTTTTTCTGTTTCATAGGGTTGGTCTCCTCTGATTCCTGTTTGTATTATGTATTTGTGGACATGTTATTGGGTTGTCTCTTGATTCTATTTAGGTTGAGTTATATTGTATGTATGGAAAAGCTCTCTATACCTATGAACACATTTTGCTGTTGTACAATCGTTGTAACAGATGGGCAAGTCAGGGGGGAAGAGGAAGAAGTCTGCTTCAGCAGTGGGGGATGGAGGCACCAAGCTCGACTCAGATGATGCAGTAAGTTTCCAGCGACCAGAAATGCATTGTTGTTTTATATGTTTTCTATGAATTCTCAGTTGTGTAAGCCAGCTTCAGCAAAAGGTTAAGCTCTATCTAAATATGCCTACACAGGCCTTTCTCAAGAGGGCACATGAGCTGAAGGATGAGGGCAACAAGCGCTTTCAAGCAAAAGAGTATGCTGCTGCACTGGAAAAATATGAGCAGGCTTTGAAACTTGCACCGGAAGGTCATCCTGACCGTGCAGTGTTCCACAGGTCATCTACTTATATCACTTCACAGCATTGCAGTAATTCAGTCAACAGTCGTAATTCTGTTGACATTGTGTTCCCACGTTTTGCTACATTAAGCGTCATGATTTTGTTACATATCAGAAGAAGAAGAGCGATGCAAAGTTTTCCAAGCAAGTGTGACATGAGCAGAGATTCATAGCCTTCATCCTTCATAAGACTACTTCCTTTCCTTTTTAATGTTGGATATGTAAGCATGACAGATGTAGCATGTGGTGTCTCCTAGTAGCCTTTGTAATTCAACTGCTCTATATGTTTTGAATTTCTTCAGCAACCGAGCAGCATGTTTAATGCAAATGAAGCCGACACAATATGAGAGTGTTATCATGGAGTGCACTCTGGCACTGGAGGCACATCCAAAATATAGTCGAGCCCTACTCCGAAGGGCTCGTGCGTATGAGTCATCTGGCAAATTGCAACTAGCTCTGTCTGACATCCAGCTTCTTCTTCAGGTGAGATGAAAGACCACCTGTTGTTCTCCATTAGTTGCATCTGCTGATCCCCACATGGGTGTTCCACTGACTTGGATCCATTTTATCAGGAATTAACTTAGATCTTTCTTTTTTTGTGCGGGTTCTCTTGTTTCTGTTCTTACATGTGTGTTGCAGAGGGGCATATGAAGCTCTATTTGTCAATGCCTTTGCCAAAGATGTTTGGAGAATATCACATTGGATTTCTTCTGGAATCTGACCAAACTTATGGATTCAGGCAGAACCAAACAATCATGATGCACTGGAACTAGGAAAACGGCTCAGAGCAGCTTTGGGAAACAAAGAAGGTGCCCAGCAGGACACTCAATCACACTCCAGGACCTTGACAGCATCCCCACCAGATGAGGGGACATCTCCTGGCACTCCAAGGGCTGATGATTCAACAACAATACAAGGGGTTGGGAGAGGGCCATCATTAGCAGCAAAGCCTTTAGGAAAGAAAAAAGGTTGGCAGGTCTCTCTTGGTGGTGGGACAGAGCCAAGGACAGCCTCACATTTGTCTGCTGGATTTATGAATGAGGTGGGAACCAAAACAGATCAACAAGTATCTCTATCAGAACAGAGTGAGAATGAAAGTGTGAAGCAAAAAGTGAATGCTGGCAATGGTGGGAAGGTTTCAGATGGCAAGCACACAGGAATTATTGGAGAAGATAGGGTGCCCACAAAATGTGATATGAGGCCTTTGAAATTTATATATGGACATGATATTCGCCGGGCAGAAATTCCTGTGAATTGCAGGTGAGACTGCTGACAATGCATCTGGTTTCCATTCTGATGATGGATGCAGTTTTTGGATCTGAACTTAGGAAATTGCAAGGGTAGATGGTCGAGAGATTGGAACTAGTCTTGCTGAATGAAAGTGTTGTCCTATTCTTCTTGCAATGGCTTTCTAGGATTCATAGCATGGGTTGGTGTTTGTGACATTTCAACATTGCCACATTTAGTAGTTTGAAGTTTGTTGTTGATCCTACACTATAAAGAGGATTCGGTATTGTCAGCTTACTCTTTTTCCTCTAGAAGTTCCTTCTTCCAGAATAGGCAACAATCATACCCATATCATATGATGTTGCTGGAAAGTGCTGGAGATACAAGAAATGGAACTTGCTTCTTGTAGTATTACCCTTACAGGTGGAATTCTGCTGATGCAGCTTCGGTGAGCTGAGGAATCGAGTCAAGAAGACATATCCATCATCAAAGGCAGTCCTTATCAAGTACAGAGATGAAGAGGTATGTTGCTGCCATGTATGACACAAGCTCACAACTCATTTTTGCAGTCTTTAATAAGACCATGGGTTACAGGATGCCAATATGGTAAACTGATGGTTGATTGCATTAGGTCCTAGACACTCCAGGAAGAAGAGGCAACTGCATACACAATTCTTTGCAATTGGGTGGTCTGCAAATCAACTGTCCTTCAAGATGACTTCTAAAAAGTCATGGATGATCTGCCATATTGTTCTGGCTGGCACTCAGTGGTTCATTTATTTGACATGATTGGGAGTTGAACTGGGATGTTGAGTCCATATTAGTCGGCCATGCTACTGAATGCAATGGTTTTGTTATCAGCTTTTTGGATCTTGAAGTTGGAGTAGAAGTGGTTTAGAGGCTTTGTGGTCTCTCCATCACTGGTTAAATTCTTTTCTCTGAATTTCTGTTCTAAGATCTGGCTGCACATGAATGGACCAGGGAGATTTGGTAACTATCACAAACAGATTGGAGCTACGGATGGCTGAAATTGCACGTGGAGAGGAGGAAATAAGCAGAGAGAAACTAGAGTCCATTGCAAGTGATCCAGTTGGAGACGTTGATTCCACATCCTCTGTTTCAGGCAAACAAATGGTGGCTCAAGATGTTTTCAATGCTCGTCCAAAATTGTTGCGGCTCCATGTAGTGGAAGTTGATTCAGAACAAGAGCCCCCAGTCCCAGATAATGATGATGAGGTAGAAGTAGAGGAAACTCCAGAGGAATTGTCAAAAGATGTGGAGAGTGAGGTAGTAGAAAGAGGCGGGATGGAGGCAAGCAAGGAGAGCCTTGAAAAAAATACAGAAAAAGTTACTCAAGAAATCACCAGTAATGGGGATAATATGGAGCCCAAGGATCGAGTTAAAAATGAAGATGGACAGCTGGTGGGAGAGGAGATGGAAATAGATGACTGGCTATTTGACTTTGCACAGTTGTTCCGGAGTCATGTTGGTAAGTTGCTGGACTAGTTGTCCTTTCTTTAGTTGGTTTGCCTCAATGTGCCTTTTCAGGGGTGTGGAATTAGACCTTTCTCTGTGGGAATTGCACAATTCTTCAAAGAGTTGTCATCAAGGATAGATTCACTCAGGCAACAGCAATAGGAAAGCCAGTTCATGCTCAAAAGGTCATTCTTCCAACAGTTCTCTGTGTTGTTTCTCTTCTTTTCCTCTTTGGTTGTTCAGTTCTTTTTGAAATGCTGACACCTCTCCCTGATTGGAGAACATGCCCAGGCCTCTTGTTGGATTTGCAACTGGGTATGCTCTTACAAGTAACAAGACTAAACCAAATTTGTTCTGCAGGCATTGATCCAGATGGGCATGTGGATTTCCATGAGTTGGGAATGGAACTGTGCTCAGAGGCCTTGGAGGCTGTGGTGTCAAGTGAAGAGGCACAACCACTCTTTGAAGCTGCAGCATCCAAATTTCAGGAAGTGGTAAGAATATATGTGTGTACCCCTGGCAGTTTTCCTCTTTGATTCTGTTGATTACTTGCTAATTGAGCAGGAGTGTGTCTGCAGATGGACTAAGCTTATACTATATACACAGGGATTTCACCCCAGCATGGTGTATTGTGACCATCCCTGAAAATCCACCCTCTTTGAAGTCTCTAGTCATTTAGGTTATACTGGTGACAAAGCTAATTATTTGAGCCCTAGCCATGACTTCCATGTATAATCTGCAAAGAAGTTAGATGAAGCTGGGGCCAGAAGACCTTAAGATTTATCTACAAGGGAGTTTATCGTTCCAGATCTGCTTTCTACAAACTGGTGGGTGTTTCCTATGGTTGTCCATAAAATGGACATGGTGGGTGCAGGCTGCATTGGCATTCTTCAACTGGGGAAATGTGTACATGTGTGCGGCTCGCAAACGAATTCCTGTTGAGGCAGTCACTGGGAAGACAGAAGAGAAAGAACAGTTCCAAGCTGCATATGATTGGGCCCAAAGCCACTACAAGCTTGCAGGACAGAAATATGAAGAAGCACTAAGAATCAAACCTGACTTTTATGAGGTAATCTAATGTCCTGTATTGCTGTTTGTTTTGTCTTCTGTTGGATGTCTTCATAGAGGGCAGGATCATAGCTTGAAATGTGACTTTGCATGAAGATTTTATGTTTGAGGAGCCTTCTGTTACTGTTTGTTCTGAAAGAGCTGATTTAAATTGTTGACATTATCTGGCTCTTCAAGAACTGAGGTAGAGATCTTGACAAGTGGCTTGTGGTGGTTAGGGGGTGCTTGCCCTGGGCCAGGAGAAATTTGAGAGTGCTAAGCTCCAATGGGCTGCTGCGGTAGCCAGTGGTGTTGATTTGAAGATCTGGAGTTCTTCAGAAACTCTTGGTCTTTTCACCATGGCTGAAGAGAGGATGCAAACAGCTGCAGAGGTCAGTGTGCTTTATTAATGTACTTCTCTAAAATACTTCTGCAAGGAGATCTATGCATCAGATTTGCCTAGGGCCCATTGAAACTCTAGATTCTGTGGCTGATTGCAACAGCTTGAATTCTGGTATTTGGAATTATGGCCACTCCTGTAAGACTAGTTACTTCAAGCAGAGAGATTTGTATTGAGTTTCTGAAGATTCAGTTCTTCATATGTTGTGTGTCCATTGGCACATTTAGTTGATAGTCATTTTGTCCATGATGCATCCAGATGTGGGAGCAGCTAGAAGCTCAACAGGCAGCCCAAGGGGAACATCCTTTGAAGGGAAGATCTAGTAGAGAGCTAGTTAAGCTGGAAGTGAATCCAGATGACAATGCTCCTGGGGGCGCAGAAGCTGTAGACCAAAGCTCTGCCATGCGATCTCAGATAAATCTCTTCTGGGGCAATGTCTTGTTTGAGCATTCCCAAGTTGAGGTAAGGCTTACCAGGAAAAATGCAATTGTGCGAATCGTTGTGGTGATGTGCGCTCTGCCTAGGCATCAACAAAAATGTGTGAAATCAAATTATCCTTAGCTACAGTGTACAACTTAAATTTTCCTGTAACACATATGCTACTAGGACATTCTGAAGCTTCAAAAGATGTATGATTTACTTGATTCAATGGGTTTGCTTGCTCACTGGGCAGTATCGCTTGGATTTAAAGTCATGGAGGAAGTTGCTGGATGTGGCTGTCGAGAAATTTGAATTGGCTGGAGCATCGCCAGAAGATATTTCGGAGGCCCTGAAGAATCACCCCAGCAATAATGTTGATAGTGATGCTGCCAATGTAAGCAAAGGTGAAGTAGACAAAACATCTGAGCTGCTGGGTGAAGAAGACTCACAGAAAGTGACTGAAGAATCAAAGTAAGTTGGCCTTTACATCTGGACATTTTTTTAATCTGTTGAAATGGAGAAAGAGTAAAGCAGAGTACAAAATGTCTTTCTGAAGATAGTGCCCCCAGGGATAAGTTTGTAATCAAAGGCATAGAGGGTGGTTTAGTGAAAGTATACCTTTGATTAGTGCCTGAACAGGCTGAGATTTTGTGCCTCAACTATTCTTTTGGTGGTAGTGGGGGACAAGGGAAATTTAGTGTCCATTTTGTAGTGAATTGATTTGTGGACATGATTTTGACAAATGAGAAGTATCAAGGGTTTATCATCTGCAAGCTGGTCTGAAATCCACTCTTGTTTTTTTTTAGCTTGGTCCCTACTTACACATTTCTAGGACTCACATCTTATGGAACTAACTGCAGTACCATCTTTGTGAGGACCTATGGAACCACAGTTACCGTGGTCATCATAAATCCCATTTGTTAACACTAGACTACACCTGTATTGTCAAAAATGGTTGAAGGAAAAGAATGGGATATGGTCTATGAAGTCTCTCATAAGCTGTTAAAGGTAATAAAAGCTGGAGATTTGTCTTCTTGGCAAGATCTTTTGGTTCGTCACCCATAATAGCAGTTAATTGATAGCTCAATGGGTACTAACCATTGCAGGCCTTTCTGCTATCTTCTACTTTTTGTCATATGGAGTTTTTGATTAGTCCTTTCATTTCTTACATCCCCTGATTCAGAGGTGAAATAGTCGATCATTGAATAATGGGGACACTGGTTGATAGGCTTAATGGACAGCAATGGTCTGCATTCCCCCCACCAACTGAAAAATTTCTAGTATATTTGGACTGCACGTCCTAAAGCAAATTTGACCTCTGAGAAATGCTAGCCTTCTCTTTTCAATCAGGGCTTTTCCTTGCCATGGAAAGTCACTCTCACCCTTAAGTAGTAAGTGTAAGAGTCCTCCCCTTCTCATGCCGTGTGATCTTTGTATGGCATGGCACTCAAAGAAATTTCTTTGTGTACTTGGAGGGCACCTTATATTGATGAATTTTGCTGGTTGAAAAGAGGAGGGTTCTTAAACCTACTCCTTGAGAGTTGGGGGACAAATTATGCCTATTTATAAGTGTCAGATCCATCTACTTAAGTGTAAGTACCCTCCCGCTCCTACACCTTGTGATTTATGGATAGGAGGTCTAGAGCATCATGCCCTGATAGCTGTGCCTTATCCAATCTAACAATTGAGAAGCAATCGCTGAGATGTGGTCATTGCATTAAATGGAATGCTTGAGGTAGCCTTTCAAAAAGAAAAACCTCCATTCTAGGGAACTTATGTGAAACCTGGAGCATGAAATTGCACTTTGGGAGGTTCCCCCGATTTACACTATCGTAGTGCCATGAAAGGTTTGTTAATGAATTCGGGCTGGAGGTCGAAACGATCCTTCATTGGGCAAATAAATGACTTTTGTACTTTTGTAACGAACGTTTTCCCCCAAAACCAGACCTTTTGGCGTCAAAAAAAGCTCAAAATGTTGCACATGTGTGCTTGCAACATCAAAACAAAAAAAAATGAAAATTGGCTTGGACCTGTAATGGACCTTTTTGGCAGATTACTGGACATTTCCCTTGAAAACAATGCATTTCCTGCAGCACTGATGGACCTTTTCCAAAAAATTTTCTCAAGATTAATTAAATTGATCGTTACAGCCTGCCCGAACCTTTCGTGACACTACAGTATGCTCTTCTTTGAGGGTTGTTACCTTTTTCCATGTGTTTAAATTCATGATAATGTACCTCCTACCGAATTTACACTATGCTCTTCCTTGAGGGTTGTTACTTGTTAGGAATGTTTAAATTCATGATAATATTCGCCACATGTTTTGTGATGGTAAAGCCTGTGATGAGACAACAACATTCTCAAAATATTGAGCCAAACTCAAGTACTGTTTGTCCTCCTCATGCTTTATAATGGTAAAAGCCTTTAGGAGGGGCAAATTCATAAAATGTGGGGAGGGACTCAACTACCGCCTCATACTAGGCCCCTTATTTTGAGAACGGCCCGACACTGAAGCTTTACCTTACACTTTGGGACAAGGCTAAATGGCACCCATACTGGTACCTTCACTTTCTTGAGTGAGGCCTTTTAGTGGCCATCCATATTTAACCCAAGAAATGTTAAATTTGAACTCAGAGACCCTGATTTGATCCTGGGTCTGGTCCATCCACCCAGGCCACTTTTGTAGGAGGTCCATTTTTTGAAATCACCAAGAGAGCCGTTGTTGAATGGGACAAATTTTGGAGGCGCGAATTCCTCATCTCCACATGCCTTTGCCACAAACTCCCGTTTTTGTTTTGCTTTTCCGATCGGAACTTCTTGCAATTTACAACGCTATCTTGCACCGTGTTGTTGATTTTTAAGATTTTGGTTTGTTTTGGTTGCTTTTTTTTCTTTTCCTTTTTTGTTTTCAGGAAATTCTTGTCGACTCTTTTCGTGTTTTGCTCCAAGTACTTATCAGAACTCCGTAGCCGGCTTCTTTACTTTCGTTGACGGGCGAAGTTTGTTTTTGAAGGGTTTCCTGAAGTCTTTTACTCCCTGAGCTCTACAGCAGCATATGGCGACGGTGCGGACTGTAGATTCGGTGTTTCCGAAACGGAAGAAAGCGAATAGTGCGAGCGCCGCTGTTGATAAGAGTCGCTGCTCTCTAGTGCTGGAGAAGAGTAAGGAAGCGGTAGTCGTCGAGAATCATGAAGAGTTGAGGACTTCCACAACAGGGTTCTTTCGAGTTGCTGCTGCTGCTGCGTTGCACGGGCCTGCTGCTGCTCTCATCGCATCTCGAAGTGCAGGTAAAGATGGTTATTCTCATTCCAACAGGGCCGCTCCTTTCTTCTTGTTTTTCTGTCTCATGCACGGTTGTGCGACGACGAGCGTCAATGTTCAATCTGTTGTTAGTTTCCATTCTTCCAGATGCGGTATTTGTACCGCAGAACGCTTGTGTGTTTTTGGCTGTAGTTGCCATTTTTTGTTGTTATGACTAGCGGCTATTTGCTTTCTTGATGCTCGAAGTCAGGAAATCTCTGACCTAAGATATAGAGAAATTTGCAGTCTTCTGTGAATGATTTGTGACCAAGCTGGGGGGTTCAAACATTGCTGAAACCCTGAAGCAAAGCACGACTTTTACGAACGTCTTGCGTCCGTTGGTTTGTAGTGAAGATGCAACTGTACACTTAACATGTTTGTGACATTTGGAGCTTCGGATTCTGTTGGTTGAAATTGGACTTTCAATAAAGAAGAACTTTACCAGCAGCTATCCTACACTATGTGACTTTCAACCGAATGTGCAGAGGAGCAGGATGATGATGATGTGGAGGAGATCCTGAGGCAGTTTGACATGAACCTAGCATACGGTCCATGCTTAGGATTGAGTCGATTGGCAAGATGGGAGCGAGCTCGTGGAATTGGACTCAATCCATCTCAGCATGTGAAAGATGTCTTGGAATTATGTGCAGGAGGTGACTCTGAGTGCCTTTGGGAAGGCAGAGTGTAAAGCTTTTTTTGCTTCCTGTAAAGTTGGACTATGCAATCCAAGTGGAGGGGCAGGGTTTCATGATTTTTTCCCTCCAGGTTAGTGCACTTTTGGAGTTTCATTCCTGTAGGATCGGTCAGTCTAAAGCAATGGCACCCTTGCCACTGGTGTAGGCCTTGATGATAGGAGGAGGATTAGATCAGAAGAGTACAGGGATCTGTCAGTCTAAATGCAGACACACCCTTGCAACACAGCTGCAGTAGGCTTTCTTGAAATGAAGGTAGATTGGAGAATTTTAGGATTTCCAGTCTTTGGAAATCTTGTCTTCAGAAATCATTTAAAGCTGTGTTAGCAGTTTGACTGCTGCAATCTCTGGTTGGGCGATAGATTGAAGTCACCCTTGTGAAATGTGGATTCTTGATGATGTCAGGGGTGCAGCATTGCATTCTTATGCTTTCTCTTCTGTTTGCTTATCACTATTCCTGTCTTGTAGGGATGGAACATTGTACGTGAAGAGCTCACTCTAGCATGGTATATAATTTTGAGCTTGCACATTTGGTTTGCATAGCCTTCTATTAAACAGTTTTCCCATTAGAAAGTTTGCATACGTCCTATTTCTTGTAATAAGTAACCATTGAAATGGTTAGGTTGCTGACCCTTGGAAGGAGATTGAAGTTCAGTGACATTGCCAATGTTTTAGAGCTCCATGGTAAATAAGAGATTGCTTAACAACTTTTAGAAACACAAACCTAATCCAAACATAAATATAATTGTAGAATCTATATTATGTATTGACACTTTCCATATCAAAATAGAAAAGTAAAAAATTGCCAACACAAAAGATTGAAAACCCCAAAACTAGAAAAGTTGATTGGAATGAGGAAATATTGGTATTTACATGGATGGTTATGGCATGGTGAACACACAAACACCTATGTAATTTCTCTTAAGATATGGTCAATGTTTGATCATAGGTGAGTGTTCTTTTATGGGTGGTTTTACCCTATTCATTTTGAAGATGGAGTCGACATTAAAACTTCAATCCAAGATTATCTTTCAAAATGAAATTTTCGACTAAGGATCATGTTGGGTATGTGTTCTACTGATAGATGTTGTATTACAAGTAACTTGTTGGGATAAATTTCGTTTGGGAAATTTGCACTTGCAGGTTTAACCTTAACACATCTTATTGGTGGGATGAAGGATGTCAATTGATTGGAATCAGGGTTTTTATCATTTATTTATTCTTTTGGTGGTTTTGTGAAGTATGTGGGTTGGTGATCCTCCACAATACGTCTTAGTCAAATTTGGCTACAGGTCATATATGACATTAATAAATTAATAAATTTGCTATTTGTTTGTGACGTGTTGAAATTTATTATTTAAACATGGTGACTTTAGTTTTTTTTCCTCAATAGATGGCAATTGCAACATTGGTGTTGTCATTTGTTTTGTTGCCAAGGGATGAAAATTTACCCAATTATTCTTTTGCTAATTAGAATGTTTGAAAAAAGGTATGGAATGATGAATATTTTTAGTTTATTAAAAATTCAAAAACCTTAAGAGCATGAACTTATTTTTGGCTTATCAAGTGCATTTCTTGGTTTGTTTTGTTTTGTCTTGATACTTTTGGGCAAGCTTGTGTTTCCAAATGCACCAAGTTGTTTTTATTTAATAGAGTTATTCGTAAAGTTGAAAAAGAAAAGGTTCCAATATTGGGTTTGGGCAAAAGCGACAACAAACACTAAAAGGCACAACAAACATTTTTTAAATGCAAAAAAAACAAAAGCAAACTCAAAATTGCCTTTTAACTAACACACCCCAAGCTCCTTGATGGACTCAACTACGAATCAGAAGGTGAAGACATTGAAAGGAGACAGAGTTGGGACGTTCCCTAACTTGCAACATTTTGGGAGTAAAAGGGAGTGTTAAAGCTATGGGATGAGGACTAGGAAGATCGACAAGCAAATTAATTACTTACACGGACTTGCACAAATCAAACAAGTTGTTTAGTGCATAACTAGAGCACTTTTGATGCACGGACTCGTAACATGCAAACACGGACTCACAAAATTCACCATGGCCCAGACTTGGGGGAAGTCAGCACCTTCCCCCTTATAATATTTTATGTGCTTGGCCACAAGACTAGCACCCAAACGTCATTTTGTCCCAAAATTCTCAAGTGGGAGTCTCAAAATTCTCAAAATTGGGACTTTTGCGACTTTAGAGGCCCATAACATTATGTGCAAACCTTTGATTGAGGTGACATCTAAAGCAAAGTTATAGCCCTCATGGAGAGCTTTTCAATGATATGTGGCACATCACCTGCACGCAAAGAAATTGGGGCGATGCTTGACTTTTAATGGTCGGGAATCAAATTGGCAATTTGACTCCCAACCCTTATTTTGGTCATAACTTGTGTTTTAAGTACCCGAATGGGTCATGCAAGCTCATTTTAAACATGTACGTTCCAAGAGATTTTTCAATGATATAAAAAACTCTACAATCCAATGGGTTTTGACCCCTGCGATTACTCTTTGAAAATTCGAAAATTGATCGGGACTCTAATTCCCAAAGTAGGAGCTCATTTGGGAGTGTGGGGGTTCATTCCTTCACATTCTTTCACACTCCCAAGAGCATGAAATGTGACTTCCATGCTTCACTTTTAGCCCACATCTTCGCAAGCCCTTGCCTTGGTCATGAGCTCAAGGCTAAGGTTACAACATTAACTCAAGTTTAAACAAATTTCCTCTTGTATTTTGTGTTTTTTTTAATAATACGAATGTGATTAAAACCTTTTTTTTTTTGTGAAAAAGGTTTGGAACAAGAGTAGTTTGGGAGTTTGGTTTGCAATGAAACCAATTTGTGAAGAAGGTCTAGGGCAAAATTAATTTTTGAGCTTTGAACTTCATGGGTGTTATGGTTTTAGCAATGAACTTTCAGCATTGTGGGTTTGTGGTTTCGATAATGAACTGCAATATTGACAACAAGGAGTTTTAACAATGTGGGCAACTTTGATAACGAGGAGCTTTAGCAATAGACTTTAAAGCTACAACTACATGTGGAATTTTGCATAATGTTTTTATACCTAGATTCGATTTTTTTCCTCTTGCTCCCAACCAAATGGTCTTCATTTCCAAATTGTGGGAAGGTGATGATGTTTTTTTCAACATTCAAAACCATGACCTAACTCTATGTGGGAGGTATTCCTCTTGTTTTGCTAGTCTTTTTTTGTATTCTGCCACAAGTTTTGTGAATTAATCACATCTATAATTGTATCACTTTTAGTGCAATATTTGAAGCCCAATTTCCATCCTAGGGTTCTAGATTCTTCCACTCATGATTTTCAAAACTTCTAACAACTTTTCATCACACCAATTGTTGATGATGTTTGCCATCTTCAAACTTCTACCACCTTTCATTGATAATGTTACGGTTGCATATTTTATTCCATGCTTACCCATGACCTCGTCCATGCTTTGGCAGCTTTGCAACATAAACAAGGGGTGGTGTGAGGTAATGGGGGAAACAATTACATGGAATTTTTTGGAACTTATCAAAGTTAATAATGAGGCTTACTAGAAATTTGTATCCATGCATGGTCTCAAGAGACCTTTTCTTCATGAATGACTTCAAATTGAAATAGATTACTTACAATAATTTTAGGAATGGTATGATACATTTGAATCATTTGAAAATGTGGGATCTGATGCAAATGTTTTTTTTTTTTCCTTCAGTAAGGTTATTAGTTTAACCTATCTTATGGACATTTTGTGATTTTGTCGAATTGAAATCTATAATCTTTTAATATTTCCATGACTTGTTTGAAGTTTGTTTGAATTTGTTTTCCCACTAAGGTCATGGTCATTTATTGTGGTTGTTTACTTGAACTCAGTGGACCTAGGGAACTAATTGTTCAACATATAAATCGACATAATCATTAGATGTTATTTTGTTGATCAATGTGGGGTTTATGTTTTTTTTCCAAGGTCTAGGATATCCAACTGGTTGTTCATTTCAATCCAATTAGATCATCATTTCATTTACCTACCCACTTGAACACCATGAACTCAATGAATTAGTTGTTGTTCATCAATTCAACTTGGATAACCATCTTATGATTTTGCATTGATGTTCTTTTGTTAACCAATGGTGGGTTTAGGGTTTTGTTTAATCAAGGTCCAAGAGATTCAATTGGTTGTTCACTCCAACCCAATTAGGTCATCTACTTATTTGCTAATTTACTTGAACATAGTGACCTAGTGAGGAAATTGATGTTCACAAATTCAATTTGGATAACCATTTCATATTTTTGCATTGATTTTTTTGTTGACCAATGGTGGGTTTAAGGTTTTGTTTAATCAAGGTCCATGAAATCCAACTCATGGTAATTCACTTGAACCCATTGAAGTCACCATGTCATCTATTTACTAACTTGAATCCATGGAGCTAGTTGTTCAACATTTAATCTTGGACACGCATCAGATGTTATTTTGTTGATCAATGTAAGGTTTAAGGTTTTGTTTGATCAAAGTCTAGGAAATCCAACCAGTTGTTTACATCAACCCAAACATGTCATCATTTCATCTACATGTTCATTTGAACACATTGAAGTTAGTGAGTTATCTGTTGTTCATCAATTCAATTTGGACATCCATATCATGTTCTTTCATTGATGTTAAATTGTTGACCAATGGTGGGGTTTATGGTTTTATTTTATCAAGGTCCAAGAGATTTTTAACATTATTCACTTGAACCCGGTGAATTCATTATTTCATTTGGTTGATGATTTAAACATAATGAATTAAAAAAACTAGTTGAATAAAAATATAAAGTTTAAACTTGGACAATCATCAAATGGATATGCATTGATGGATTTTTGTTGATCAATGTGTAGGGTTTTGTTCAATCAAGGTCCAAGAAATCCAAAATGTTATTCACTTGAACCTAGTGAACTCACTATTTCATCTAGTTGTTGACTTGAACCCATGAATGAATTAAAGGAACTAGTTGCACATCATATTAAATTTAAACTTGGATAGTCATTGAATGGATATGCAATTATGGGTTTTTATTGATCAATGTGAGGTTTAAGGTTTTGTTTGATCAAGGTCTAAAAGATCTAGAGCGTTATTCACTTGAACTTAATGAATTCATCATTTCATTTAATTGTTAGCTTGAACCTAGTGAACCTAGGGAACTAGTTGATTAACATACAAATTTAAATATTCATCAACTCAATCAAGTCATCATTTCATATACTTGTTCACTTGAACATAATACACATAATGAACTAGCTACTACTCATGAGGTCAACTTGGACATCCATTTCATGTTTTTCCATTAATGTCATTTTGTTTACCAATGCGTTAAATTCATGGTTTTATTTTATCAAGGTCCAAGAAATCTACAACTTTATTCATTTGAACCTAATGAACACACCATTTCATCTAGTTACTAATTTAAACCCAATGAGCTAGTTTTTCAACATACAAACTTGGAAATGTTTTTCCAATGATGTTACATTGTTGATCAATGTGGGGTTTAAGATTTTGTTTGATCAAGGTTGAGGAGATCCAACCAATTGTTCACATTAACCCAATTAGGTCATCATTTCATCTTCCTATTCACTTGAACACAATGAACCTAGTGAGTTAATTGTTACTCATCAATTCAACTTGGAGGGCCACGCCATGTTCTTGCATTAATGTTCTTTTAATGACCAATGGTGGGTTTAGGGACTTAGTGTTGGAACAACCATAATGTAGTTGTAGAAAGAAAAAGTCCATAGAATTTAAATTTTGAACAAATTACATCTACATTGAAAGTATTGCAATAGGTTTTAATCCATGGGTCGTCATCTTTCATCCAACTCTAACAAATCTTTTTGAATTCCTACATCTATGGCCATACTTTGTTGGGTTTTTCACATCATGCATTTTTGGTTTAAGATAAAACATTATGAAAAATTGTGTCCATCAAAACCACACTACCCTGCAACTAAAACTCAAAAAACAACTCATATACAACCATTATGCAACTATCCCCCTAGAAATACAGTGTATTAATAAATAAATTATCACATCAAAAAATCAATTAGTTGTATTATAGTTACAAGTGAGTTGAAAATGGGTTTTCTATACGATAATTTATATACATCATACATACATATATAATCGGCCATGTTTGATTTTTTCAAGAATTGCATTATAGTCGCATGTGGCAACTACTTTAGAATTGTTGTAAATGTGTCATTAAAGTAACAACTATGTTGCAATTAGTGTACAATGTACATACATATGATCGTGCCACATGTCCACATTTCCATCACCCATTATAAGATACATTTGCAACTACTTTTTCATTATGACTTCCATTGATAGAATTAGTATGGCCACCAATGCATCATCATTAAAGTACTAGTACTAGTCTTCAACTATGTTATGATTATAATACAATTACTTATAACTTAATATATATAGATATTCATCAATTATTTATATTTTCATCATATGTGCTTCATTTTGAGTGATTTAAACTATTATGGGAATGTTACCTCAAGTTTTAAAAATCATCTTTGAAGTGCAAAGGAAAAGGAGTGATGAAAAAATAACAAAAAGAGATAAATTTTCCAACTTACAAAACATTTCTTTTTCCTTTGGACCCCTCCTACTTTCAAACCTCATAATTTTTAAAAATTTCTTATTCATTTTAAATGATTTTAAATGCTATAAAAATGCCATTGAAATTCTACAAATCATCTTTGAACTCTAATAGTAACAACATAAAAGGATTTTTTAGATGTTTGGGAACCGGCCTTCGTAACATTTGATGGTTTAAAAAAAAAAGAAATTGACCCCTTCTATTTTGGGGGGCCATAACTTTCTGAATTCTATTCCATTTTTGATGATTTTTAGTGCACCAGATGTGTCAATAGGAGGGGTTCAAGTTTTTTTTGGACACCAAAAAAATGGAGCCCTCCCTTTTGATTTGGCATGCCTTTAACACTTAAGTGTTACAATTGCAATTCAATCGCAACTCAATTTGCAATTAAAGAACAACTAAAAGATTTAACTGATATGTTTTGTTTTCGAATCCCATGTTACAAACTATATAAAAAAAGGGTTTATTCTTTTGTATACTCACAATAAAATACAAGCGCCATTTTGGGATGAGTTCAAAAAAGCTTAACCCAAAGGCAAAACATAATTTTTTTTAAAAACCAATTCATAGTTATTATTTCGTTCACTTAGTCTTGTGTTTTCCCATCTACTTACCTACCTAGGTAAATAAGTAGGTCCTAGGTAAATATGTAGGTATGTAAGTCTTAAGACCTATCAACCTACCTACCTACCTATGGTTATGTACAACTTACCTAGGTACTAAAATAAATAAATACATATCCAAAATATTATTAGTTTGACATGTGGCAATTTTCAAAGTGTGCCATGTGTCACAAATTTGAACCATCATTAATAATCATAATGGACGATGGAGATCAATATTTCAAGAAAAACATTATGTCAAAAAATCTTCATAGTGCCATTTGTCGAGGTACATTCACAAAATAAGGAGCTAGGGGTGCACCTTAAGGATTTTGGTTTAGCTTGAGTAAGGATTTTGGTGATTACTTATTTTGAAATATTATAGGTATAAATTAAAAATATTCTTATTGTAAATCCCAAAAAGTCATAAGAAAGTCCTTTGGATTCATATATATATTTTACATTGTACTTTAATGTGAATATGTGTTTTGAAAGTCTCTCCAAAATAATGTCATTTTCAAGTACTTTAAAAATCATTTATGAGTTTTTCAAGTAGTAAGAACATTAGTTACAATGATGATCAATGTTTTTGAGAATTCAAATTTCAGTAGATTCATTTCAAATTATTGCACATGTTTCCATAATATACTAAAAACATAATCTCAAAACATATAGAAGAAATGTGCAATATTAATATTATTTTTGACACAAAAACATGAAAAACAATACATTGTTTATAGTCATTATGGCTCTTATATTTATGAATGTACTCGTCAAATTTGAATAGATGGATGACAATTAATAACATTAACATGACATCATTGGTGCACTTATAATGGAGTTGCATAATAGTTGCAAATGAGTTGTTTTGATAAAATTATAATTGAATTGCAATGAATTGCATCGTATATACAATGAGTTGCAATTGTGCAACTCATGCAACTTATTCATTAACATTCACACTGTATAAATATAGTGAGTTACAAGTGTCCTTTGTAATTCAAAAATTGAGTTGCAAGGCTAGTTGCAAAACACCTTTTTTAATAATGGAAAGAGACAAAGAGACAAATAAAGGGAGATACATTTTTTTTGGTCATTTACTTTGACCTTCTGTGGTTTCATCAAAGTTGGTTAACTTCGAAAAAACTTTATTTTTTATAATCTATCCAAAGGTTTTGGAAATCATTTGTTAGGCATGTCTTCACTTTACATTCTACATTTGGTAAGTTGTCCCTAGATCAATATGTTGGCCCAAGTTCAATGTACCATTTGATTAGGATTTTTGGCATCTACTTTTGATTTCTGTATGTTAAAAAACTTTCAATATAGATAATTTTTATAAAAAAAAACCCAAACATGAACTTGCCTTAGACTATGTCTCATTTGAAGAAATTTCAAAGACATCTTGAGTCTCTAGGAAGGAAAATGTCGATATCTACTCTTGACACCAAAAGAACATCACTTATTTAATCCTTAAAAAAATTCATTGTTGACATCTTTACAAGGTTTGTCTAGCAAAACTAGTTTTTCCCTTTACAAACTCGTCTATGTTCATCAAGGGTTAATCCCTAAATTTCAACTTTTTATTTTTTTCCTTGAAGTATGTTGAAACATCTTACAAAAGGGTTTTTCTTCACTTGGCCCCATCCCACCAAAAACACAAATACTTTGTTAGTGGGGAAGTGAGGAAAACTAGGCTTTTTCAACAACCCCAACTTGTTATCAATGTCATATAAGATGCAAAAAAAACCTAGATTAGTTTACATAAGTCAATATGGAATAAGTGCTCAAACCGAAGTACTACTCTAAAGAAAAAAACATTGATTTTTACCACAACATCCCCTTGACATACCTTTTTCGAAGCACTATAATTACACAACAAATCTACTACATTTTAATTATGCCCTCGAATTTACGTAGTGGTTTGTGAAATTGCTTTTTCCTCTTAGTGCTTTGCAATTTGCTTGTGCACTATATGTTATATCATACACCAACTTTTGGAAATACAAAGCTTCACTAGTAGGCATTTTGCATATTGCTCTTTGGAGAGTTATGCCTTACTTATGCTTTCAAAGCATTTGTTGTTCCTTTTTTTTCCTAAGCCTTGTGGCATTAGTTAAATTAATGACTACCCTTGTTTTATTTGTTCATAATTCTTGTTAAGAGATTACAATGTTGTTGTTGTACTCAAATTATATCAAATATATATAAGGTTTGTTCTTAAAAAATCCAACCACTTCTTTGTTTCTTTCTTCCAAAACTTACTACTTCATGCTACCATTCACAAGCTATATCTTGATTCTCAAACAATCATTGCCTTGAGTTTTAGGTTATTTAATAATCTTTGCTTTTGTCTGGATGGATCAATTTTAATAGACCATGAGTGGATGGAAACTTTTTTCATCTCATTAGTTTTGTATGTCCTTTTTGAACAACAACATATACAAACTTTATTGGTGTTTGTCTTGAAGAAAATAATCACTAGATTTTATTTTATTTGAAATATAAAGCTTGTGTTCCAATATTTTTCTTTTTTTCATGTAGAATTTTTATCAAGTGTATGGGAAGCACATTAAATCTTTGTGCTTTTAAACATTCATTGAAAAGATCATTTAATGTGATCTTTTGAAAGGTTTAGATCAAATATTATGGCGGACATATGATGTGTTTGTATGTGTGTACACTAGATGTTTAATATTTCCTAATGTATTTTTTGGGCTTTTATATATATCATTTTATATATATTGTCAAGTGCATCCATTTCTATCCTTTGTTAAATAGGCAATTTTATGCTCTATTGTTGGCCATGCTTTGAGAGAGAGGAAGAGAGATAAAGATATACAGACAAAGACAAAGACAAAAATAAAGACAAAGATAGAAACATAGAGACAAAAATAAAGACATAGAAAGAAAGAAAGAAAGAGAAAAATAGAGACAAGGAAAGATATATAAATATTTTTTTATCACTTTATATTGATCATTTAGTTTTCTTCACAAAAAGTTAAAGATATTTCTTTTAGACTGTCTCCCACATACTATCCAAGTATATGGATACCATCTTTGACAATAAGAAAAATCAGTATTGAATGCTACCTTTTGTGTTTACAAAATATATATTGTGTTAAAATTATGACTAGAAGATATCCTTATATGAGGTTTTGTCCAAAATGTAAACCATTTGGCTACACAAAACCATTGACAATTCTTTTTCAATATATATATTTCAACAATTTCTAAGAAAAACTAATGCCAAATTATAAATCCTTGCAGAAGTGCACAATGTCTCCTTGAATTTCAGAGACCTGATTTCTTGAATTATTTAGACCAATGCACACATTCAAAGCCTTTTACCAAATGTAAAACTTACAAAAACTAGAATAAAGCATTTTCCTATGAACATTTGAATATAGGTTCCAATTAATGGAGTTTTTTGGTAGATTCATTCTACCATATGAAAGTGACAACATGCAATAATAAACTATTGTAATAAATAAATAATTGTATTTTGCACATCCTTATAAGTTTCTTGTCACTCCTTTTCAAAAAACATTTAAGTAAAAAGTTAGCCTTATTATCTAGAATTTAAGATTGCATTAGGTAATATGTAAATAATAATACCAACAATTCCTATGTTTGGTGACCAGTACTCCAACCAAACTGTAAATAAACTATTGAGACATAGGTCCCAAGGTTTTTCAAAAGAAAAATTGCCATTAAATGTTTTTTTATAGAAATGTGTAAGAGGCTCAATGGTCTTATGTTTAAAAATAATAATATGGGCGCCTCTATGTGCATCCATAAACTTTTTTATTAACTTTTGTCATCAAAACCTTGAAAGGTGAATGTTTGTAACATTAATCACAAAACATCAAACAATGGCATCCATCATGGAAGTGGATTCAAACAATCTTTATTCTAATGTAAGCACATGTGCATATTACTGTCGGCAAAGCAAACAAAATTAAAATTAATAACCTAAAAATTGTTCAAAAATTAAGGTTTATTAATGAAGAAGAGTTCAAAGCAAAAATTAAAGAGTTTATAGACCTGTAGAACTAGAAATCTTTGTCCCACCTATGGTCAATAAGGTTGGGTAGTTGTTCATCTATGACTTTGTGAATCATTTACACACCTTCCCCCAAGGCTTATAAATACCTCACAATAGGTTTATAATGGACTATGGTTAAGTGATTAATATTCAATGAATCATTAGGTTGCATTTATAATCCAATGATTTTGATAAAAAAGTAAAAAGTACATTCATGTAATGATATGAACTACGATTATCACAAAAGAATAACTTAATTAAGGCCAAAAAAAAGTTCACTTATTTGCAATTTGTTGTGATAAATCAAGTTGAGTCATTTATTTCCAATGGACATTGACTCCACTTCACCCATCCAAAAAAACCAACAATAATAGGCCTGTCAAAAACCTAAAGAATAGGTGCTTATGCTCACTAAGTCTCAACCTTTGCACCATAGTGGTGATTGGAACATCCAACCCCCAAGTTATTAAGTTTAAATTAGATTCATAACACATACCCTCTATTTCTAACAATTATATTTCTCCAAAACAAAGTTTGATGAGGTTGAAATTTTGTGTGAAAATGTCTTAAATATTAATCTACCATTGTATTAATTTTTAAACAAACCCATTGTTGCAATCATGAGATTTTGAATCTAAAACAACAAGTTTATAAACTATTTTCAAGGAAGAGAAAATTTGTTTTGTGCATAACATTTTCTCTTCCTCAATCTAACACCTCTTCTTTGTCAAAATTCTTTTCAAAGTCATAAGTCATGCTCCTTCAACACAAGTAAGAGATCATAAATTTAAGGAACAACCCATAAGACCCCTCCTTGAGCTTGTTTTCCCTTGGCAAATGAGAGTTTGTGGCCTTTCCTTCAACACAAGCAAGAGATCATAGATTCAATGAACCACCTATAAGACCCCTCCTTGAACTTGTTTTCCCTTGGCTAATGAGAGTTTGTGGCCTCTCCTTCAACACAAGCAAAAGATCATAGAGTCAATGAACCACCCATAAGACCCCTCCTTGAGCTTGTTTTCCTTTGGCCAATGAGAGTTTGTGGCCTTTCCTTCAACACAAATAAGAGATCATTAATTCAATGAACCACCCACTAGACCCCTCCTTGAGCTTGTTTTCCCATGGCTAATGAAACTTTGTGAAAATCCCTCCTTCTAATTAATGACCTCAATTCCTTTCATGAACCAATGGGACTTGAGAATGATAGCATTATCTAATGATGGTTAGGATGAGAATCCTTGTACCCAATGATAATATTATAAATGTTTCCATCCTCCATTCAAACTAGGATAATAATCTTCATGACCAATGAATTTGGAGGATCCATCCTTTTCCTTACCTTTGTCATTTTGATGGGCCTTGAGTTTGATCATTGCTAATTCCATCTGTTTGGCCCCAACATCTTAATCTTTCATCCCAATATTTTAGAATAATTAACCTTTAGGATAGTTGATTAGTAGTAAGAAGTAAACATCTTTTGGTTATTTTGTAGTTAAGTCAACTTTAGAACATTAGTAATGTTCTTTCCAACGCATGTACTATTCACTTATTTAATACACATTAATTACTCATGTATTGATTTTTTATGTAATAAGTAATAAATTGTATTAGCTACTTGAATAATACATAGTTAATTGGAAATAAATTTTCCATTACAAGATTTTTTCTGTGCTATTTAAATCCGTTGTCAAAATTAAGGTTTAACGAGTTCATTAGAACTAGGGCGTCGAGGTTTTCATATAATTATGCAATTGGAATTCGCATTGCCACATATTATGCCTACCCAAATTTCCAAGATAAAATCATCAAACTTCTTTCGAATGTAAGTACCAAATTTATTGTTTCAAATACTCTTTTGTTTTCAATTGACATAGGTAGAGATACAATCACGATGGATGATGCCACCATGTCTTCAAATTCTTTGATTATGCTAGTACGAGATGAATGTTTGAAAAAATATTGTTTGATGTGAATGTCTCCCAATCGATGGCTGTGTGAAGAAAAACCGATTAGAAGGGTGGTGTGCATTCTAGTGGTTCAATTTGTATGGGATCGTCAAGTTTTGCCTAACCCTTGTGTTCTTGCCATTTACTTAAAATCAATTCCTATTTCTGGAAATAAGGTTAGAAGGTTTTATGAATGTTAATGTGAGAATGATGACAATTGTCTTTTTTCGCAAACCTGGGTCCCTAACCATGGACATTACTATTGGTTAAAGGGGCGCTTAACCTATTGCTGATAAAACATAAGGCAAAGTACCTTGTTCACACCGTTCGTCAACTTATCGAGTTTCCACTACTATGAACATTTATAAAGCTATGGTTTAATAAATGTATCATTTTTTTCATTTTATCCTTCATAGATTTTTTATAACATATGGAATTTTCTTACACATCTACTAATTGAATACTATGTTCATTTGTGGAAAACTTGTTGTATTTCCAACCTTTTTTGAATCAAATAATTCTTTGTGCTCAATTAAATTTGTAAGTTTGGCTTTTCACATGTTTCCTTTGTAAATAATCACAATCCAGAAGTTCACCTACAACTTACATAATATTAAAAATGATTATAATGAATAACATTTGGATGTTAATATGGCTATTCAACATCTAATATTTGAATAATTAACCCCAATTTACTTATTAAATTTGAAATGGTTCAAAAAAATTTAATTCAATTATAACTTATTAAATAGTACTATTACATATTCTTAAGGCTACTTACTAAATTAAAAACCAAATATGAGGCCCAAAGGAAAAACACTATTGAACTAGGGGCTCACAAACTTCAATTGTGAAGTCCATTTGACGTCCGTGTAGGAAGTTTGTTAATATAGTTGTAATTTTGAACAAAACTATGTATTTTGGTTTTGTGGAATTAAACCCTTTCATTAACCATATCCATTTCCTTTTCAATCCACAAATCCCCCATTCCATTCACACTCTATACCCAACATGCATTTTGTTGTAGGTTTTGATACCATCTTGGTCAGCATTAGGACCTACTTCACACCTCCCAATCCTCTTCATGATAAACATATTTTCACCTAGGTATTTAAGATTTCCCAACAAATATTCAAAGTACTCATCATCATGTAAAAAAAATGAAACCAATTTTTGTGTAGTTTAGACTTGTGCAAGATGGTAACGTCATGGTAGGAACTTGGATACCTAGAGTCTAAGTAAATGAACAAACCTCGATGATCAGCAACCAAATTATTCTTCATTGAATAAATCTTTTTGTGCCCATCGAAGCAAACCTTGTGGGCCCCATCATTCCATGGTTTGTGAATCTTATAAGTGTACCATCAATGAGCCTAATGCAACCTTGAAATTCCAATAAGTTTATGTGCCCAACACAATTCGTTCCTGTGTTGTGGGCCATCAAATTTCATTTCCAATTACATCATTAATGCAAGATGTAATGAAGATGGCATCATCACAAATTACATTCTTTGACCACTTCCATAAAAATGCATTAGACATGGAAACATGATAATGTCTCATATACAAAATGAACTATAGAAGGCATTGTTCAAGGGTCAACTTTGATGGATGATTAGTTTGAATGTGGTGATCACTTGTAAATCCCAATTTTTAATTGTAAAAATAAAACCCTAATCCAAACCTCAAATCCAAAGCCCAAAAACTAAAACCTTAATTTAAGGTGTTAAAACAAAAACTTAATCTAAACCTTAAATCAAAACATTTAATACTAAAACCTTAGTTTGACACCCTGAGATTTAAACTTTAATTTATGGCGTTAAAACAAAACACTAAATCCAAACCCTAATCCAAACCCTAAATTAAACACCTTAATATGAAAACCTTAATCCAAAGCCCTAAAATTAAAACCCTAATCCAAGGCATTAAAACAAAAACCCTAATGCAAACCCTAATCCTAAAATGTTATATCCAAACCCTAAGGTAGATCCTAAATCAAAACTTTTAATATTAAAACTTTAATCCAAAACACTAAAACAAGAACCCTAATCCAAACCTTAAATCCAAAGTGATATAACTAAAACCTTAATGCAAACCCTAAATCCAAAACTTGAATGTGATGGTCATTTATAGATTGTGCATGACACACAATGGTGGATGCCATTAATAACGCCAACTCATCAAACTCATTCAAAGGGAAGTTGGTCAAAGTTTTGAACAACCTTGGTTGTTCACATAGAAGTAAGCACATTTCAAATTCCCACACTTGAATCCATTGAGTGATTCATGCCTTCTTTTAACTCATTGGCATTGAACATGTTAGACGAGTTGGCAACAATAATTAGAGTTGCAAAAACTGTGTATATTATCTTTGTCTATCCATGTCTACAAACATCTCTTGTATCATCTCATCATCACTTGAAAATAAAAAGCTAGAACTATTTGATTTGGAAGTATTAGAACTATCTCTTGTAGACCTAGAACCATGGCTTGAAGATGAGGCCATGATCTCCAAATGAGAAAACCCTTGCACTTGAGTGAGGAATGAAAAAGAGAAAAAAATGAATGAAAAATGAAAATGAAAATAAAATGAGGGAGAGGTGCTTTCACTTATATAGTCCCACCCATAAGACAACTTTTGGGTTTAAAGCAAAGGTTATGGATTGCCTTTTTGCACAAGGTTGAAGACTAGTAAGTAACAAGGTAAGTAAGCGTACCCTATTTTACCCCATGGTAGCCCGTGGTCTGTGGCCACAAAGGTAGACTGTTGTGTGGTTAGAAAATTGATCACAGCAGTTACTGTTGAAGACTGTTTCCTGTGTTTTCAGGGCTGGTTCTGACATTTATGCACTTGTTGGCAGGATGAGAGAGAGAGGTACAGTCAAGATCAAACGCAGGCTGAAACGCAGCAGAACTTTACGGATAACTTTGATCTGTCACAAGAAAAATTTATCTTACTTATTATCGGTCCCATGGTTGCTGATTGGAACTAGATCCGCCTCATTCTGGTTGCTAAACTATCAAATCTGCTCCACCAACTCATTTTATTACAAAGTTGATGACAACCTAAACAATAGGTTATCAAAATAATGAGATAACCACCCAATTGACTACCCCACCTACATCATAGACTATCTTCTTTAATAGAATAAAACTAATAAAAGCCTAAACAATAGGACCATAGGTTATGAAAATAAATAACCTACCCATTAATCACCTAACCTTCATCACCAACTAAAAAAGTCTTCTTCAATATATATTGAAGAAAACTTGAACAATGAAATTATCCTTAAAGTAATCCTTACTTTGAGCGTGAATTCACTTATTCCTAAAGTAACTTTCTAGGTATGACTGGGTTTAGGGTTTAGAGAAGAATCGAGAAAGATCTGCCAATGTGTTCGGTGATGGGCCAGTAAACCCTAAACCCTACAGTCATTTAAAGAAAACTGATTGAGAAAACAACTAAATAGTTGGTTATCAATAAGGAGTGTGATAACCACCCACAAATGATTGGCTACCTAGTGCTTCTACTTACCTACCACCTACAAGAAAGAAGAAGGACACTTGGAACTTGGAAGACAAGCTTCTGCATTTTTTTTCTATTTTGTTTATTTGGAGAGCGTGCACAACGAAGGAAGGAACGGGCGGGGGGACGAACGCAGGGCGGGACGGGAACACCGCCACATCCGTGGAAAGAAAAAGACGCAGTAGACCTAAGGGCACCAAAGGCTGCGAGACGAAGGAGACGAAGAAGAAGGCGCTTGCGCGATGGGCGACTACGGCGATGTCTACATGCGCAAGGAAGCGGCTGGGCCGCCCGGTCGCACCAAAGCTCAGAACCGTGCCACTGTGCAGCAGCTGAAACTGGTAAGTAAAACTTCTTTATGCAGAGCGGATGCCACTACCCTAAACCTTATATGTCCTGTCTTTTGGCTCTATGTTTGGAGATGATTCAATCTCAGTCACGCGATCAGCGTCTAGACAGACATGCGCACGCATCCATTCCGAAGTTCTAAGTTTTGGCGTATTGCGTGTTGGGGATCTGTTGTGAACATGGAGTTATCATACACTTGAAAACACTATCGTCAAAACCCTGATGAGCAGGATATGTGGGGGAATGTGATAGTAGTTTTTCGTCTTCTTCGTTGGCCCCTTTGCTTTCTTGATGTGTTTTACATTTCGTAGTGCCTGGAAAACCTGTTGCTGATCTCTTGTGGTCATGGAGTGTCATACACTTGGAAACGGCATCGTAGCCCTAATGAGCAGGATATGCGGGGGAACGTGGTAGTTTTCGTCTTCGTCGTATGCCCCTTCGCTTTCTTGATGTTTTTTATATTTCCTGGTGCCTGGAAATCGTGTTGCTGATTGCTTGTGGACATGTTGTGTCATACACTTGGAACCATCATCATAACCCTAATGAGCATGATATGTGGGGGAACCTGGTAGTTCTCATCTTCTTCGTTCGTTCTCTCTGCTTTTGTGATGGTTTTTATACTTCCTGGTGTCTAGAAATGTGTGTTGATGGATAGCTGTGCTCCCTATTGTTAGGCTTGATTTGTTTTTGTCCTTGAAGTGTTGGAGTTGGTTGTAGTGTGGGTAGGTAGTTTTGATGTGTATAAGTATTAGGTGATAGACATACCTACCATGTGGCTTGATTATGTTGCAGATAGGGCAGAGCCATCCAACTGGCCTTACAACAAATCTTCTGAAACTTTTTGAGCCTCGGGCTCCATTGGAGTTCAGGCCCCCTCCAGAAAAACGAAAGTGTCCACCCTATCAGGGTATGGCTTCAGTAAATTTTGTGTTGTTTTGGTTCATATTTTCTGTTTGGTCATGCACAAGTTTTTCTTCATGCAATGAAGGGGAGACACTATGTACTGGTGGCTCTCTTCTTAGAGAGCATCTTTGTTTTCATTGCTATGCTGCTGTGTATTTTTTGCATAGCAATTGGGTGTTTGCTGATAGTTGTGATTCTACTGTTGCCAACTTGCAGGCATTGGACAATTTGTGAACAACTTTGCAGAGCCTGGAGATCCTGAATATGCTCCACCTGTTACAAAAGGGGAGACACCGGTATGAAGCTTCTCAGATGAGATCTGAACTTGGACTTTGTTATGCTAGAGTTTGTGGTGATCTTTTCCTCCATGAAATTAACTCCTTGTTAGAGCTCTGAGTCATTGCTTGTTTGTAGACACAACGGAGGGCACGGATTCATATGCTTCGCTTGGAGGAAGGTGCCAAGAAAGCATTAGAAGAGCTGGAAAAGTGTATGTACTTTGATCTAGCAACCAGCAGGGCCATGTTCTCACTACTTCTTTGATATCTTCTGGGTGTTCTGTAATTCAATTTTAAGTTGCTTGGGGTTTTGGGTCAATAGAATCAGTCAGCAGTGTTTGGTTCCTGTCATATTGTATATGTCACTTTTCCCTTGGACATCCAAAGACCTAGAGGATGCACGGTTGTGTTCTGTTGAGGGACTGGGACTTGCAGCAAATATTGTCCAGTAGAAGTCATAATTATGGTGTTAAAGTAAGTCAAATTACAGAAAATAAAGTCTGGGCAGGCAGAAAGAGTAAGAGGCATCTTGCTGGCATTGATGGAATCAAGACCTCTAGTTCTCAAAGATCCTCATACTTTTTAATAATGCTTGTTTTGTATGTCACCAGATGATCCTGCCAATGACCCTGATGTGGAAGGTGATCCCTATAAGACTTTGTTTGTCGCACGCATTGTAAGTATCATGAGACCTATTGCTATTCAATGGGACTTGTCTGCTATTTTCAAAGGCTGGCCACACTGACATATGGTTGATCTGTTCGGACACTAAGGCCAATTGCGTGGTGCTCTCTCTCATCTGTATGCTGCGGTACGTACAAGAAGGTTCTTTTCTGCTTGTTTCACCATGCTGAGGTGGCAATTCCATCTCACGCAGAGTTATGAGACAACGGAGCACAAAATCAAAAGAGAGTTTGAGGCTTACGGTCCAATCAAGCGGGTAGGTACTTCAGAGTGGTTTCTGAAGCAGCTCACAACCATCACTGTTGGTGAGATGTACCAGTGACCTTGCTGTGTTGTATTTTGTTAATTGATGCTTTTCAGGTTGTAGTCAGCATTTTCAAACCTTTGTCTTGGAATCAAGTATTGAGGTGTCATCTACTGACTCCATGTCATACTTGCTGCCTCCATCTGGTTTGTCCACTATTCTGAAGCAGTCTTATATGTCTTCAAGTACGTATGTTCAACTGGGATGAGTCAGGAAACTTGAAGTCATGGTTGTCGATTCCTTTTGAAGTATGTCTGGCAATGATGTCCATCTTCTCATATGGTTTTAGAGTTGTGCATGCTCTTCTTTCTATGAGTGGAGTCCTGTAAACAGTAGCCTATGATAATGAAGTCAATAATTGTATATTTGGAGATTGAGTGTTGTTGGCTTTCATAAATTTACATGCTTTGGTCAGTTCCCCTGGTAAGGGGGTTAAGAGTCAGAATGAATATAAGTCAACAATTATCTCCAAACATTGCTGGACAAAGGCGTTGCGTACTCCTTTGGAACCTGTGTGGCGCAGTGGTACATCTCTAAGGTGAGCACGGCTCGTGAGGCTTAAAGCCCCTGCCTGCCGTGCTAATATGCATGTAGTTGCGAGTGTTTGGAGAGGAATAGCTCTAGTATCAGTGAAAATGCATTCTTGTTTTGGCAGAGGTAGAAGCTTCGGCTAACCATAGTCCTTAAGCTGAGAAAGTTTCTTCTGTGACTCACCAGCTCTTAAATGGACTGAAGCATATTGACCACAATGGAGTCGAAATGTGAGGGTTTTTAGCATTTATCAGCGAGATATTTGTGGAGTTTCTGGGGTGTGCATTGTGGGCAGGTATTCCAAGGTTGGGCCTCTAATTTTGCTTCAACCATTTCCTGCCAGGTTCGCCTTGTACACAACAAGGATTCCAAGAAGCCCCGTGGCTATGCATTCATTGAATATCAACATACTCGGGATATGAAGAGTATGCCCATTTTCCTCTTTCTTCTCAGGTTCCTTGGTCTTCTGCTTCTCTGTTAGGTTCTATTGAGCTAACCAGCATCATGGCTGGGTCTTCCTGTTACTGTCAGTCTGACAGATCTGTGTATGTTGCTTAATGTATGACATTGACCTCTGCCGACTGCCAGGAGATGATGAAGTCAGTAGAGTTGTTATGGTAGTTGGTCACAACCATACATGTTGCTGTTGAAGTTCTTTGAACATTTGGTTGAATATCACTGTTTGTCAAACTGCTCATCAGTTTTTTTCCCCTGTTCTTTAGGTTTGGTTTCCTATGTTTCCTGTTCGCTGAAATGATGTCAGATGTGAAATTTGTAGAACGTTATCATGGGGTCATTTTCTCACTTCATATGGAGAAGTTTTCACTACTACTGTAGATATATATGTTTCTTTCCTGGAGTTTGAATGGCTGCATTAAGTGGGTGCATGGTCAGTAGGTTATTCTTGGTCACTTTTGATACTGCACTGAGGTGTTCCTCTTTGTTCACTTGCATCATGTGTTCATTTTGATTCCTTTATAAATCTCTGTCATGATTTATTGTTGGTAGAGTGCTGCAGCTTAGTGTGTCTGCCTTTTGGTGCAGATGCTTACAAACAGGCCGATGGCCGAAAGATTGACAATCGGAGAGTGCTTGTGGATGTTGAGCGAGGCCGGACTGTACCAAATTGGCGGCCTCGTAGGTTGGGTGGGGGACTTGGGTCAACTCGGGTTGGAGGGGATGAAGTCAATCAGAAGTATTCTGGGCGGTAAGTTGAAACATGCTTTTTAACCTACAATGTGTGTCTGTGATGTCAGGAGTGCAGAACAGAAATACCTCTGCTCTGCACAGGGGACCTTGTGGAACTTCAGCATAGAAGGTTTGCAGGTACTGGGACAACGGTGCATCTTTTGATAGTTCCAGAGGACCAGTGTGGTTGTGCAGATTTCCAGATGTCCCAGCTGCCTCTGTTTGTATGGCCCTAAAATGATCGAAGTACTGCATTCTGGTTAGGTCAAAGCTAAGTTTATTTGTGAGTTGTGTCATTCTATATGACAGGGAGCCACAGCTTGTAACAGCTGCAACCACCACAAGGTCTGAAGAACCAAAATCACGTGAACCTGAACGAGTCATTGAGGAGAGGTAGACATTCTTCTGCACATGCTATTGAATCTGCTACTGAAGTCTGGAACATTTGTTTGTACCTTTTGTTGGTTTGGTGGAGTTGTCCCTGAAGCATGGGTCACTGGGTGTATTCTGGGCCTCCATATATGCGTTATACCTTGCTCCTGTGTCTGAGGGACTAATTATCTCCCTTTACTCTGCCACTAAGCAGGAGATGCATATGCCTGAGGGGCAGGTTCATTAGTTGCATATTTTGACGACAGTCTTTCTGCAATGTTGTGTTCAGCATTCAGTAATTGTCTGCAGTGATGCATGTTGATTCTCAGTTTCTTTTTGCTAGTCACCTGATTTTGTTTTGAAGAACTTTATGATATGTATTTGGAGCAGGAAAGTGGAGTTTTTTCTCCTTGGCTTGCTGTTGATGGTCTTGAACTTTCTTTATCTTTGCCTTTGTGAAAAGCTGTTTTTTCCTCAAATCATAATCTGTATGCAGGGAGCCTGAAAAGCCAGATAAGCGTGAGAAAGATCGTGAGCGAGAGCGTGACCGTGAGAAAGAGAGAGATGGGGAGAGGGATCATGATCGAGACCGAGAGCGTGAACGTGAGAAAGAGAGAGATGGGGAAAGAGACCGTGATAGGGAGCGTGATACTGAGAGGCCCCGTGATCGTGACCGTGATCATGGGGAACGAGAGCGTGGTGGTGGCCGTGAAAGAGATCGTGGTGGACGTGCCCGTGAACGTGAACGTCATTATGAGCGTGAGAGAGAAAGGGAGAGAGAGCATGGCAGATCTCACTCACGGGAGCGGGAACGGGAGAGGTAAGTGGGAGGGATAATCTAGCTATCATAATCTAGGTATGTACAGGCAGGATTTTGTGGAATAGAGTTGCAAAGGCTAATTGACTGCCTGATGTATGGGATGTTTCCCTGGTCCCAGTGGTGTTATAGGATCAGAGATGGGGTCTCCAACACAGTTTTGTCATCATAACTCATACTTCCCAACACAACTGCTTTTGCAGAGATCGTTGAGCTGGCAGTTTGAAGGCAACAGGAGGTGGTAAGTTGGGTATCAAAATGCACAGGTGGGACACAGTTACAACAAGCTCATCTTCAAGGTTATTTTCACATGATATTTTGCTAACTATTTGCCAGGGTTGCCGAGAGCTGTTTGGTGAGGGTATGTGCAAAAGATACCCAGTTCAGACATGACCTGCAGGTCACTAGAGCTTCTGGTATAATAGTTTGCCAGACCTTTGAGTTTTTTTTCTTCTTTTTATTCTTCAGATTTCCAATGAAGCAACTGGTCATCATTCAAGCTTGAATATGTGTTATCATAGGTAGTCTGCATGTTTGAAATGATAGCTTGTCATGAGTCTAGAGTCACTTGAAAATGGTTGTGTTATATTGAACCTCATTTATGAACAACATACATTACCTATGAATGTGGTAATACACCCCTTCCATCTCTTCTCTAGTATTTGTTGCTGGAATTTCTCTCAGCGATTATGTGCACAGGTTTCAACACATGGGATGGTGAGCTCAGTCCTGTTGTTACCAGCTTTGGCACAACAGTAAATTGGGTATCTACAGTAAGGTTTTAGCTGAAAACAATCTGCAAGGTGGCCATGGAATATGGCATTTGCAAGAATTTGAAAATATGAAAAATGGGAAGAATGCTACAAGAATTGGCCTCAGAATACTGACTAGTTCTGTTGCCTGTCTCAAAGTGCACATTCAAACTGAAGCTTTCTAACCAGATTGTGGATAAGAGTTTGTACTCACAGCCATTTGACTGTTGATGAGTAATCTGCAAGATGTGCAGCTCTTGATTCATGGGCTCTTGATTCACTATGCATTCAGATTGTGAGCTTATGACTTCTACATGTGAAATGATATTTGCTACAGTAGAAACCCTCCTCCAGTACTATGTTTATATACTATGGCTGTTGTCCAGATTGTGAGGAAACTTAGTCATTGTGTTCCTCACTAGTTATTACATTTCACATGCAGGGAATACTGGGACATGGTATAGGATGGCATATGATTTCATGCATGACATATGCTTTTATATGAGGTTGAATGGTTATACAGGATCAGTGAATTGTTCACCCTGCCTCCAGATTGGACTTCTCTTTCGCCTTGAAGAGATTGGCTTCTTTACAGGGAGAAACATTAGGACCTATTTGGCATATGGGATATCTGTTTGTGCAGGAGTGCTGGGACTATGTGCATCTACCAGCAACAGTAAAATGGCCTGTACACTGTACATTGGATGAATCTTAGCCTTCTAATAGCATGATGATTGCCTCTGATTGATTGGCCATAATGATTGACCTGGGAAGAAATAGTCTCACAAACTTTCCAATTTTTCATGTTTATGGGTGGGGCTTGTGAAACAATTATGTTGGCTGTGGCACGTGCTCAAATGGTGGCTTGTGTGTGGACCTGCTCTAAGATCCATCACATGCCTTCACCTGTTGTTAGGCTCTGGAGGCAAGGTGATGAATTGCTTCCCTTGTTAATGTTTTTTCTGTTTATTTTGTTGGTTTGATGGTCTGCACAGAGTTTGATGAATGGTACCTTCAAATCTTATACCATTCAAGTTATAAGGTCAGCAGCCTACTTTGTACTCTGGATGCAGAAATGTGCATTATGCAAGTTGGTGATGGGAAGAGCAAGTTGGAATTATGCAGGTAGGTAGGAGATGAAATTAGCAATGGGTCCTTATTGCAGGCAATACAAATCTACTGCCTGCTTCCTTTTTCTCTGACTACCCATTTTCCTGTCCAAGATGTGTCTGGAGGTGGCCCAACACATCTTGGTGCTGCCCATTACACACTTTAGGCTCTGTTATGTGCATCTTGGAACTGTGTCTACATCCATCAATTTTTGAGAAAATAGATGGATCAGGCCAAGGGCAGACAAAGGAAAAAAAGCAAGCAGACAATACTGCCTGCAATAAGCACCCGTCGCTGATTTAATATCTTCTCAGAGATGAGCAAATGGGACTTCACGGCAAGTAGGTGCGACCCTGACTATCTGGAAATTTAAAGAGTTCTAAACTCACTGACAGTCCTTTCAACTGTCAATTAGATGCTCACCTGGCTGGCCTGGTCTTCTTACTGCTCAGCAGAACCAGTCAATATGTAGGGCATTACCCCGTATTGCAAGTATTAGCCCCATATAGGTGGGAGGTACTGCTGTATGGGCTTCATGATGTAGTGGCATTTGAAATGCCCTTGTGCTGAGATTAGGGCTTCTTAACTTCTATGAAGAACCTCTGGTTCCAGTTTGCAAGAAAATAGAACCTGGAGCTAGGTCTGGTTTAAAATAAAATCCCAGTTCTGGTTCTGAAAATCAGACCTGGTTCTAGTTTGGCTCTAGGTAACCCAAACCAAACCTATTTTTACATTTTTTTTTTCAGAAATCCCAAATCCTGATTCTGGTTCAGGTCCAATTCTTAAAAAGACCAGACGTGGTTTTGGTTTGGTTTTTACTAACTGCCATTGAAAGCAATTGTTCAAACTCGTCAAACCAAGTGCCTGCCCAACGCTGGTTATTACAAATGGAGGAAGCATGCAAGGGGGAAGGTGTGACTCCATGTTGGCTGGTTCTTACTTTTCAAGAGAATCTCCTGTCTCAGTTCCAACCTTTTTTTAAAGTTTGCAAGAACCACCAGTTCCAGTTCAATTGATGAATCTCTATTTATTTTTTATAGAGCCTCTGGTCTGGTATTCCTTGTATTTTAAAACCCCTGGTTCAAGGTTTTTTAGAATAATTTTTAGTGGGCCCTTGTTCTACCTATCTACACATAAGCCCAAAACCCAATTGTTTTTCTTTTTACTAGCACTGTGCCACCGACCGAAATGTGATCACCTATATCAACTACATGCCTAAACTCACAAATCTTTTTAATTAAAAAAAAAATTTACATACTTGAGATGTTCCAAAAATAAGAACTACATGCCTAATGCTCACTGCACCTCACTCCAGAACTATTATTAAAATAAAAATCGTTGTTGTTATCCTTGAATTTTGTTCAAACTAACAACATGTGTAACCCCAGTCAGGAAAAAAGGAAAAAAATGAACAAAAAAGTTTTTTAAAAAAGAATTTAATTTAAAATTTTAGAACTGGAACCTGCATATACCTGGTTTTGGCGCCAGTTTCGGTTGTGGTTCTAGCCAGAGGTTGGTGGATGGTTCTAGTTCTGATTTTTATCAGGTTCCTGGTTCTGGTTCCAGTTGTGGAAAAAAATTGAATCAGCTGTCTTGGGGCCACAGTGCACCAGCACCCACCAGTGCACTTAGAAGGATGGATGGTAAGTGGGAAACAGTTTTCTGTTGGGTTCCAGTTCCCTAGCTAATCGTGGTGGTTAGCTCTGTGCTTCTTTTTTTTCACTACCTGCCACTTGTGGGCTGTCAGTAGGTAGGTAGTAAATGCAGCCTTTATGTATAAACCATCTACTTAAATATTAGTTACCTATTTTCCTTGCTATCTATCTACATCTGAGACCTTCTTCTTTTAGAGTTGGTTACCAAGGTAAACCCAAATACTAACTCAGTTAATCCACAACTGAGTAATAAGGGGCATCCAGTGAATGGTGCGCTGGTGGGTGCTGGTTCACTGTGGCCCTGTCTGGGTACCTGATACCACGAACCAGAACCAGCCAACAATGGTGTCAATATCCACTGCAAGGACTAGTCCATGCATGTTTTGGGCTCTGCAAAGGTTGCCAAGGTGTGGCTGTTAACAGTTCCAAAGACATAACAACTGGCAGGCAATGTGTTAGTTAGTAGGTCAAATAAAATGGTTACATAACTTTTTGAAGAAAATTCAGCATGTGGTGATACAATTGCTAATGAAGCAGAATTTTTTTGCCAACAATCAAATGTTATCTCTCATAGCTGTCTATAATAACCTATGGCTATGTGTTTCATGCATTCATGAATGAAAAGAAAACAGCACCCTCTTTCTGACTCAGTTTGCAAAAATCAGCGCCTCTGACGTTTGGGGAGAAAATGTACGATAACAAGCAAAGGGCGTGTCACACTTTGGCCTTACCATTTACATTAAAAAATATGTTAATGCAAAAGAAGAATTATGGAAGCTCAAATATTTCACCATGCACAAATATAAACTTCAAAAAATCCTCTAAAAGAAACCAAAATACTTCAAGATATTAGAACTCTATAATTACTCTCAGGTTTCAACACAAGCCAAAATATCATCTTTCAAACATCCTCATATAAAAATAAACCTATTACTTAGGGGCCAAAATCCCTTAAGCTACTATACTCTATAATGAATTTAAACACAATATCCTTGCCTTGGTAGGCAAGGCCAATAAAAACAAATTGTCACTCGAAATTTGAATAATGGTAACAACTGGTAGCAAATAATGTGTAGGGTAAAGCCTGATGGTGAGGGTTTTGTCAAAACAAGGGGTGTACAGTACTTGGTTTTGAGGCAAATTTTCACCAGTTTTCTGCAGTTTTCACAATTTTCTGCAAACTGTCCACCAATTATGATCATATGCTACATCAGCAAACTGGATACCAAAAAAAAAAACACTTGTTAATGTCCAACTGCAGTACCTTGATCATCTGACACCTCTCATCTCATCCATGGTGTCCAGTCTCCACGTCTCCACCTCCTCCCTACTATGGGGATGAGTACAAGAGTTGGCATGGGTTTGAGTTTGGTGCAGAGCTGGCTCCTTTGGAAAAGGGTTTCAGATTTGATTTTTCTCCTTTGTTTAAGGTGCGTTTTATATAACTATTTTAATGTGTGCAGCATTTGGGCAGTGAGCAGAGTGCTAGTGACAAGAACTGTCAATGCATTTAGGCAAAGTATGGTACCATGTAGGTAGGTATCTAGGTAAGTTATTCAGTGGCTACTAGTAGGTAGGTAAATGCAGGTCGGTGGTTTGTACGTAGCTACTACTGTGGTTCGAGAGATAATGGATAGCTACTACTGTGGTTGGCTATTACTTTGGTTAGCTACCTAAGGGACAGGAGTACATTGAAAAATGTTGCATTCCTCTCCACCTACCATCCATTGTGCATCTGTGTAATAAGAGCAAAATGAATGAACATGGCGATTGGTCACGTTTCATCCTCAATTCCTTACATTAGTTGATGTAGGGAGACCAAGCCTTGGGTGGAGCAGCACCTCCATACTTACCATGGTAAAAAAAACCCTGACTTTTTAAAAGGTTGCCTTTAACCATGGTTAATAGCCCATCATAAGATGAAATCAGGGTCTCAGAGCACAAATTTTGCATTTCCTGATTTACATATGGCAAGTTAAAATGCCTCACTCAAGAAGGTGAAAGTACTAGTATAGGTGCTGCTGGTTCACCCTGGCTGGGGATCAATGGAGAAATTAATTCATTTTCCTTTCCATGCTTGGTCTGAATGGCAATTGTTTTTCATTACCATACAATAGAAAGAAGTCAAGAGAAGGGACATTTGATACTAATGCTTAATAAAACGAAACACAGAATCTCAAATCGCTGGGTCAAACTGACATTGTGTCGTGTGGTTGCATTTCAGTCTGACAGGCACTGATTGTCATCCTCTTGGGAAGAGCGCCTTATTTTGGGACTTGTGTTTTGCCCTTTCCATTTCAATTTGCTGTACAGACAATCAATCAGGCTTGGAAATCTTGAATAGATTCTAATGGCAGAAGGGGGGGCCACTGCCACCTGCTGAAATGTTCTGGAGGTTCATGCGGTTGGTGGGCTAAGTACTACTCAAGGATATTTTCATCTATATTTTAAAACTCTATGCCCCATAATGACGCGCACATCGAAGCTATTCAACATCCTCCCATCCATACTTTTTCCAACTAGGTTAAGTACTCATGGATATTTCCATCCACATTTAAAAACTCTATGCCACATGATGACACTTGTGTTAACGCATCCCAAGTTTTCCATTCATATTTTAAAACTCTATCCTACATAATGACACTCACATTGAAGCATCGGAAATATTTGTAAAGTGCACATTTAGGCATTTACAGACCATGCCTCTTGGGTATTCACTCTCCCCCCCCCCCCCAACCCCCTCCCAACCCAAGTCTTTTCTCATGGGCCTTCACACTTTGCATCCATCTGCTCTCAGAAAATGGAAATCAGCCGAAATATTATGAAGGCATGCAGCCGTGCAAAACAAACCCATTCCCTTCTAGAAACCGATGAAGACAACCCTTGTACAGAGCCAGAGATGGACCATTACATAGAACAACATCTCCAGCCCATGGGGGTTACTGCAGTTGCAACAGTGTTTGTTAGTTTCAATGGATGAGAGGGATCAATCAATCCCAAAAATATCAGCATCATTAGTTCACAATATGAACTAACTAGATTTGTTGTGAGAATGTTCTCGAAGTTCACTATACGTTCGAGGAAGTTATGAAGTTCATTGCTTGAGTTGCACACTTCAAAATCTAAGGTAGAAGGACCTAATATGACCTAGTACCACTTCATACCATCAAAATAGACATAGCGAGTAAATTAGACTTTAATTTTCTCCTACACATTTTTTTCCCCTTAAATACAAGACAATTTGAAACTTAGTGTACATTCAGGACAGGTTATATGTGACATAAGGTCCGTGCTAGGTTGTTTAAGGTCTTACACATATATTGTAAGCTCCTAGTCAGGGTGTCATCAAAATCTGACAGGTATTTAATTAAGAGAAGGCTCTATCTTTCAAATCTTCCAAGACTTTTCAATTATCTTACACTCAGGCCAATAAAAAATCTGACACATTTTGAAGTTGGAGAAAGAAGAAGGGATTGTCTTCTCATACCTTTCCTAGATTTTCATTCATCTTCCACTCAGCCTAAAAAATCTGACAACTTATTATGTAGGAGGAGAAGAAGGGCCTAGCTTTCAAACCTTCCAAGACTTTTAACATCCTCCATGTGGTATACAGGCCTTGTGGACGAGTACCTCAAATCCTGGGGAAGGTTCTCAAAATAGGCCCTTCCATTTCACCTACTAGCAGGAGGAGGAAGGGTCTAGCTTTCAAGCCTTCCAAGATTTTCAACATCCTCCACTCTAGTCTACAGGCCTTGTGATGGCAGGTACTTCAAATCCTGGAAGCTCCTCAAAATAGGCCCTTCCATTTAACCTGGTAGGAAGGGACTATCTTCCAAACCCTCCAAAGATTTTCAAAATCTTCCATTTGGTCTAAAGACCTTGTGATGGGTATCACAAAATGGGGCCTTCCTCTATTGACCTTGTGATCGACCAAGCACCTCAAATCCTGGAAGTTCAGCCAAGGGTGCATCTATCTCAGTGATATAGCCCATGTCTGGGACCCTATGACCTCAAAAGAGGTTCTGGGTTGAAACCCACTGGCGTGCAAGGGAAAGCCCTGCCTTCCCTTTGCCACTGAGCTTGACTTGGGGTTGCCAATGGGCTTGTTGGTCGGGTCTGCTGTTGTGCTTATATATATATATATATCTCTATATATAGATATATATATAAATCCTGGAAGTTCTCAAGAGAAGCCGTTAGAACGAGTCCTTAGAACTCCTATTAAGGTCTTGAAGGCTTGTAGGGGCTGGTGAAGAAGAAGGTAGGTAGGTACTCACAAAGAGGGATGTTGTTGCTTGTCGAGCGACGGGCCGAACTGAATTTGCTCTCAAAGTTGGGTGCTTGAAGCCATAGAGGCTGAGTACTTGGTTGTCTGCGAAGTTGACGGCTCGCTCCATTTGCGAGATGCAAAGCTCAGATGAGTACTCCGGATTAACGGCTCCTTCACAAAATTCACAACCAACAAAATGGGTGATAAACGGCCATCGCTCGTCCCCATACAGACCCGGTTTGTACTTCGCCATCATTTCTTCAAATTTCTCTGTCAAAAGTCTCCAGTAGCCTTGGAAGTAGTACGAGTTCTCCAGGTACACCTTCGATCCCCACTTCTCCCTGCAATAATAATCACAATCATACCTCAGCTTCCTATGTAGACTTCCTGAAAATACACAGATAGTTCATCTGTCGATGATGAAAATTGAAAACGGAAAGTTTCAAGCTTCCCGAAGTAGCTGGTGCCCAAATTGTTGTGCTTTTTTCGTGATTTTTAAAAAACATGCAGTTTGAAGCACTATACACCTCAAGGTGATTCCTTTGCCTCTGAATGCACCCAATTGCACCGAAAAAAAAAAAAAAAAAAAACAAGAAACAAAAAAACAGATCTATCTTGGACCATCAAAAGCTACAAACTTTCGAAAGTAGCTAGTATTCAAATTATTGTGCTCCCTTATTGTGTATCAAAAACTTCAAATTTTCCAAAGATATAAAATTGCAATTTGAAACAATGTCCACTTGCTTAGGTGGCTCTTTCGAAAGCTTCAAGCTTCCAAGAGTAGCTAGTACCCAAATTATTGTGTTCTTGTTGCAAATTTTCAAACATATAAAATTGCAGTTTCAAACAATGTTCACCTGTTTAGGCAACTCTTTCCAAAACCTTGAAGCTTCTGGAAGTAGCTAGTACCCAAATTAATGTGTTCTTCTTGCGATTTTTCAAAGATATGAAATTGCAGTTTCAAGGAGTGTCCACCTGCTTAAGTGGCTCTAAGTTTGACTGCAAATGCACCCAATTGCGCCCCCAGAAAAAAACGAAAATCAGAATTTTTTTTTACCTATCTGTGAGCATCAAGTACGCAAGTGCAGATTGGTCATCGGCTTCATTAACAGGTCTTCCAGGGAGGGCCTTGGACAGCAGTGGGCCGATGGCGTTTCTGACAGCGCCCTTGGGACTCATGGGAGCCCAGGCATGGAGAAGGTCCATGGACCACTGGCAGTTGCGGAGAATGAAAACTCCAGCATTGAGGCCTATCCAACTCCTCTTGTCATACACGGCATCGTCCCACCCGTGCATGACCATGTTGTGGTTGGCGTACTTGTGGAAGGGAATCTCAAAGGACATGTCTGTGAAGATGGCGTCGCTGTCCATCCACCAGATCCAGTCTACCTCTGGGTGCTTCAGCATGAGCATATGAGTGAGGAAGACTTTCACCCACCAGCTGGTCATCTCATCATCTATCTTGTCCAAGTTGTAGAAGAGCTCGATGTCGTGCAAGCGGCAGTAGTCCATTTTGTTTTTGATGGATTTCAGGAGCATCTCATCACCCCGTTCGTGCGCACAGGAGTGTGGGTGAGAGCTTGTGATCAGAAGGATGAGAGGTTTTGATGATTCTGAGCTCTGATTAGCTGCATTGGACCTCTTCTTGGCTTTTGCAATTTCACGCTGCGCGTCCCAGTCCTCAACTCTGGGCCCGAATTTGGTAAACTTCTTATTGGACTTCAAAATGCGTTGCAGCTTTTGATCTATTTCTGTCAGAAGCCGCCTCACCTCGTCGGGTGCTTCTTCTCCGCCAGCACCTTGCGTAAAATCGGTGTCGAAACCGTTAATGTCGATCTGGCTGCTTATTCTCCACATAAGATATGTGCAGGCAGCAACTGTGGCACAAATGATGTATATCGCATTGTACTGAGACGTCCTCATTGTACGTGCAGCCTGAGACTTAGCTCAATCTGCTGGACTACTATAGAACCGACTGCAGAGTTTCTCACTTTCTCGATCAGCTGGATGCCAATCACTAGTTCAACATCTCGACCAGCTTTCATAAAAAGTTCTCAAACCCAAAACGAGAGAACTGGTCGTGCAACAGCTCTAAGCTCCCCTATAAGACACAATCTATATCACTCTTGAACAAAGTGTCTCTACAAATTGATACCACGTCTATAAGTAACTTAGCTCTTGGAAGCAACTGACTACTAGTCTTAAGAAGATCTATTCCACAATCCATGCACTACTAGTCTTGCAGGGAGACGATGACTAGACTAGCTTGGATCACGAAGCTCGCTCTTCCAGAGGCTCTGCACAACTGCAACCCATGAATACTGGCACTCTAATTGCCTTAGACTATCCAAAGCTGGCTCGATGATGCTAACTATATAAACCCGCAAACATTTCAGCCCCCCCTTTGCAGCAGTTGCTCAAAACTCAAAGTTTTAGTGTATGTAGGAATGAAATGATCAGGGCGCCTGGGCCCATGTCCTAGGTTTTTGCAGAATCGACGTAACCACCTCTGAAGCCATCTGAGGACCCACTTTTGATCTCGAACCCATCAAATCTCTGGGCAGATTGATGGCTGCTAAGCTGCACCTGCGCCAGTACTGCACAGTTCACTTTCACAACGAGGGTCTCTTTCCATTAGGCTACTGTGATCACAGCTACACACAATCAGCTGACTACTCGACGAAAATTTCTCATTATCACGACAAACCTTTCCTGTCCGGCAGTAGAGACCACATTAATAAATACGGAAATCTCAAGGCTCGTGAGTTTAATAGTAATGTTACATTATTGTGCAGGTTTCTGAAAGATTCGACATGATAGCGGCAGCTCAATATTGTTTTCACTCCCTTTGACTGACGCCCGGACAGAGCTCGTGAGGGGTTATTTAGTGTCTTATCCGTCAGTGCCCACTCTCTCGAGCTGCTGAGCTTGGGGGGCCCAGCAGCTAAGTAAGTTAGGTTAATCTAACACTCCCACCAAACTGCTGCTGATCAGCTTTCCTGCCACAATTGTGCAGACCAAGTCAAGTGCATGCATTATTGCAGGACGTCCCTCACTGACACAGGGCCCCCCACCCTCCAAACACACACCCGTAGACAAATAGGTGTATATGTACACACACACATATACTCACGTGTGAATTCCTTTCTCTCATATAATGCAAAATCTGGAGCTTTCTGATGTATGTTCATCTCGTTTGTCTCCTTCAGGGTTATGTTTTTTTTTTTTTTTTTTTCCCTTTCCCTTTTTCCTTAGATTCTTCCATCAGTTTCGTGATGTAGCAAATCACAGTGGCAATCATCATCCATAAGAGGAATGAGACAAATTTGGCTATAGGTCAGAGAGGATAGTAGAAAAATTTAAGAATCTGAGCATATGACTTGATGGCCTCCAAGAACATAATTGTCTAAAATATGGCGACTTCAGTATTTGTTTTCGTGAAAATGTGACGACTTGTGCTTAAAAATCCTCTCTATCGCCCCCTGTCGCCCTGGATTTCGTTTGTCGCCCCAAAAATTTAAAAAAAAAAAAAAAACCTCTGGTTGGTTCCCCACTTGAGATTCAGCTTCTTTATTTTTATTTACTAAAACCTTCGGTTCCAATCCCAGTTATCCAGTTCCATGCCCGGTTCTTCGGATTTGGACTTAGCATTCATTGCTCGTCATATAATCTGTGAGATTGACTCCTTAATTGGGGACCAATAATTTGGGAATGTAAGGTTATTAATGGTGTTGCCTAGGTTTTACTTTTCAAGAGACCTCCAATCTTGGTTTTAACTTCTTTTTTGTTTCAAAAATTTGAGAGAGGTTCCTCAGTTTCACTTTGGGCAAAAGCATCCTTAGGTAGTAGTGCTAAGGACATCACGATTTTTTATTTTATTAAATTCATTAATATATATATATATATATAGAAAGAGACACTTAAACAGTTTTTTTCATAATTTTAAAAAAATGAGTACATATTCCAGGTTACATAGACTTTCATATTTTAATGATTATAAAATATTAATCATTAAAATATTTAATATTTCGATATTTCTAATCATTACATTTATAATTTTAAAAATAAATTGGAACAATGTTTCCTTTCCTTGAACTTGTATGAGTTCTTCAAAAAAAGATTTGATACCAATATGAGATGGTATGTTCAAAAGTTAATACCTGCCCAACACTCCTTACTACACGACAAGTGTGCATAGAGGCGTGCTAGATCACACTCCCTTTCCCTGACAATAAGGCTTCATATGTTCGAAGTACAAAGCAGTTTTGTCCGGTTCTTGCTTTTGAACAAAACCTTCTCTGATCCCAGTTCTAGCTTTTACTATGCATTTGATAGAACCTACGGTTGCAGCAGCTAATTTTGAAATTCCATTTGCTTTATTTGATAAAACCTCTTGGTCTAGTCTAGTACCAACTTTTTGAATCAAGTTACTTACTTGATAGAACCTATCATCTCATTTTCTAGTCCCAGCTTTTTCTAAAGAAATTTATTTATTTGATAGAATCTCTGGTTCAAGTCCCAGCAGCTTTTGGAATAAAATTTGATGGAAATGGCAGTCTGTTTTTTCGTTGAAACCCAGTTTTTCACATTCAAACTTCAATACACATTCTCAAAGTTTGATATAGAGTTTTTAGAAACTGAGAAAAACAACATAAAACATATTTTGAGTTGTCAGAATATTGAAATATCTTGACGTTTTCGTTTCAATCATTTGTAAATATAAACCCAATCAGTGTTTTTTTGTTCTGTTTTGCAAAAAAATGACATTTGGTTACTTTTTCAGCCCTTGTGGTGTTAAGCTGGCCACTGGTTGGAATGGCTTGGAGTCCAACTGGCTAAAGTATTTTTTTCGGTGAAAGGTTAAGGAGAAATGGAGTTAAATTAGACAATTAGTTTTTTTTTCCAAGGTGGTTGTTTCTGGCTGCAAGGGTCAGAATCTTTTAAGATTTCTGGCTCCTGCCACCAGGTTGTTGTAGGGTTTCTGGCTTTTGCCAATTCTTAGAAGGAGAATCCTCAGCAAGTTGGAACTTGGGAACCTTTTGCGGAATCACGAAGACTTCTTAATAAAACCATACAATTAATAACTAGTGACCACAATGCTCCATGGCTCATGAATCATTGGTCAAAGTTCAATACAACAAACCCATGACCGTAACTAATCAAAAATTGAAAACAAACAATAAACGATCACTTGTAAGGGGATTGAACCCTTTAAACTACCCATTGCACCACAAGTGTCCTGCAAAACAAAGGTTAATTACATACTAAAATCATCCATAAGCCACATTAGAATAATCTTCTAAAGACACAAGACACAAGAAAAAAAACAACTTGGAAACAAGAAGTGGTATCCTGAACTTCACTTACACAAAATAACTAAAAAAACTAGCCAACAATTGCAGCTTTTAATGTTGCCAAAAAGCTGTTAAGCTGAAATTAGAAAGCCTTAAAACCTAAGCTCCCACACCAAATCAAGGATGTTTTGCTCGCCACTACTCAAATGCCTCCGCAAATGGAAAATTATGTATGTTGTAAATCTTTTGGGAAAACATTATAACCACCAAACCTAGGTTGGTACTGAATCGATTCCACAACTTGGATTTGCAAAATGCCAAAGAGCTAAAGTATTGCTCATCTTCTATGCTCCTAGAAACTTGTACTATGAAAATATCTGTCAATTTGAAATATTTTGTGAAAGAAAAAGAAAGAATTGTGGATCTTGAAAGAGTGCACCAAAGGTGAATGCACATTAAGGTGACTCACTTTTTGTCCCTTATAGATTTTTTACAAAGTGTGCTTTCTTCAAATACCACAAACACATTGTAAAATCATCAATTTGACAAAAATATTTAATGAATTAAAATTGCCAACTTGAATAGGAATATTTATTGAAGGGTGAAATGCAATAAACATACACCAATCATATAGTAGTGGACTTTTAAAGTGAGCATATGGACTATGATTTAAGTTTTGCAGTAGTTTTCAAATGCATTTTTTTTTATGATTTTCATTTCAATATTTTTTATAAGGACTCAATATATAATACTTGATGGGAAAAAAAAATGGATTGAGAAAAATTACAACAAAAACTTTAACCAACAAATAACTATGGATTTTTTTGAATGACCAAATTTGGACCTTATTTTCCTAAGTCCCTATCTTGGTCATTTTTTTATTGGATTGATATTTTTTTCACCTAACATTATGTCAAAGAATTGTCTAGATTGGTAACCTTTCATATGGACTTTATTAGTTGATTAATCACCACATAAGGCCCATTCAAAATTGGGTTTTAATTATTAATTCCATCTTACTGTTAAAATATGGACTTTTGGGATTGAGACTCTTGCATAGTAGTGACATACGCTCAACTCGATTCAAACATACGTGTATTATACGTTTTTTGGGCTTTTTAAAAAATACTTGAAAATACTTGGGCCTAAGCACCATTAGTATTATTATAATTTTGTTTTAAATACTTGAAAATACTTCTTTTTGAGCACCTTCGAAAAATACGCGTATTTCGTATGTCACTACTATGGACTCTTGCCGCTTTTGAGCCACCCTAAATTGCATCTACCCCCAAAGGCGAGAGACAAAATTCACATCACTAGGTTTGGCCATGGCATCAATCGCATTTTATTTCAGTGACAACTTGAACATATATTGTTCAATGTCAAGTGCAATTATTAAAAGCATTCTAAGCACCCACACATTAGAAGTGCCCACTTTCTTGGGGTGGCAATATGTTTTTTTAGTCATGCATAAATGTTTGGCAAGACTTGCTTCTTCATCTAGTTGTAACCAATATTGTGGGTACACCATACCCAAGTTTATATCCATCACCCCATGAGCATGAAATCTCTTTTCTAACTTTTTGATAAGGCAATTAGTAGCCCCTACCATACATAGAAACCCACAAATTCATATTCCAAAATCCAATGCATGTGCATTTTAAATTATGAATAATGAAAATGTAGTATAAGTTGCAAAAATTAAAAGGGTTAAGGTGAAGAATATTACCTACATAATCTGCTTCCACTTGTGTTATACTTGTTACATATGCATCCCTAGTCACAAATCTTGTCACACCATTTTAAAAACTTAGATGAGTAGCCCATATGTATTGTGGATTCACATCAAAAGAAAGGTGCTCCACACTAGTGTTCAAATTTGTAAGCCATCTCATGATGATGGATTCATGCTTTACACCCACCAATGTTTTGTAAGCTTCGGATGCATCATATTTGAACTTGGTGTTCAAGTCTGTGTGTGAGGAAAAAAATTCCCCTTGACACACCTTAACTACTACCACAAAATCACAAACAAAGACATCCTTCAACTAGCTGAACTTGATGAAATTGTGAACAAACTACAGCAAGGGAAATATGGCAGCAAGCCCCAACATGAATTGCACATCACATAGGAGGTCAAAGTTTGTTTTTGCTTCTTCATTACTAGGGATGTCAATGGTCATCTTCATCAACAATGTCCTATATATTCTGCCATAACACTTTTGGTAGGGGATAACATATTAATCCATAGTGTTTTGACATTTTTTAGAATCTTAACCTTTTTCGTTTCCATGACTTTTACAAGCTTTGTAAATTCCAAATGCCTTTTAGGGCTCTTACAAAAGTAGTTGTAGAATGTGGATAGCAATTTTGTTTACCATTGGCAAATGAAACAAACTGTGAACCACAAAAAAACTTGTCATTCCAAATTATTTATCAATAGGTTACCCAAGCCACATAAAATTCAAATTTCCAATTAAATTTATAGAAACAATTGTTTTGATGTAGAAATAATGCATAAGGAAAACGTTTTAAGAATGTAACACAAGGGATTTTTTGGATCAGGAACACAAAAAGGTGAAAGCATGGTAAAGTATATACAAAAAGTAGCATAGGAAACAAAATACTAAGGTCCTTGAAGTTCCAAATTCTTTAAGGTGTACCAAAAAACTTGTCACAACGTCACCCTTTTGTACTCCTTTTTCATATTCTTTAATAATATTTTTTCATGCTATACATCGACACAAAGTGTGTGATATTAATTTTTTTAAAAATACGATGGTCTAACATATCATACTTCAAAATATGAAAAATAATAATTCAATAATGTGTCTAGGAATAAAAAATATAAGGCAAAATTAAGGCCTATGTGAAGGACTACATTTACTTTGTCTTGCTTGGCACTATTTAAAAAATTTGGACCCCTAAATAAAAGGATTAACAAGTAGATGATTTTATGGGGATAATATATTTTCGGGTACATTATTTCTTAACTTTTGTTTGCATGGACTTCAAAAGCTAAATTGTTATAATCATGTTTTTGAAAGTTATTTGCAAGTACTCAGATTGGACCTAAAATTTGTGGTAGTTTGAAAAAGAAAGTTCAAATATTTGAAAGTGAGTGAAATATTTTTGAAATATTTGGTCTTTTTTCAAGCACCTCAATATTGATGTTGTGTATAACACACCTTGTTAATATCTTCTTGTTATAAATGGGAATAGGGCATTCCAGGAATGCGGAATGCAAAGGGCTGATTGCAATGCATGTAGTTTTTCATTTTTCTCAGGATACTTGTCATGGACCCCACCGGGCATTATGGAAAAATATTTGTCAAATATCACAAGGAAAAGAAAGAAAGAAAATCAGAGGAGGTCTTTATGCCCAGTTGTAAAGCCCATTGCCTCGGGTTTTACCCTAGAAATTTGTACTACCATAGTCCATCGGCCTCTTTGACACTTGTTTGCCAAATAACTAATTAATTTTGACGATTCCATTTGGACACATGCTAGGTATATTCCCAATTTTGAATCAGATTCTTTATTTCCTTCAGACAAAACATTTCTGGAAAAAAAAAAATTAATTAAAAAAATATGTAAATAAATAAGTATTGCATATATATAATATTATTATATGTTGAAAATTTTCAACATTTCCAAAAAATGTATAATTAGTGTCAAACTGGCCCAGGTACTAGAGTATTGTCTGAGTATTGTGTTGCCAGAGAAGCATGTTCTTCTCTATTATTGAGAAAGGGAAACTCTGCCATGATCTGTATTCTGAACTCATTGCAAAAGGCTGTAGAAATTGGAAAGTTAAAAATATGGTCAAATTGCTCAATAATGTAAATACATACAACAAGTGCACACACACACACACACACACACACACACAAAACCAATCCAATAATTTCCTGAGCATGTAACCAGGGTTTTGGGTGTTCTTATTCCAGTACTTATGTCAGTAGTGTTTCCCAGAGTGGGGATAATGGATCAATTTATATGGTGGTCTGGAGTCTTCTCTGGACTCTTTATGTCTCCATTCAAGAATGCTCCCCCATGGCAGAAAATAATATACAAGAAATTGTCGAACTTGTGCTATCCATAGAATAAATAATTTATAAATTGTGAATCATTGGTGGAAACTGTTTAAGCTCTGGAACATTCAAACCCATTGAAAATTCATTTACCGTTTACAGCCTTATTCACACTCGTAGGTGGACTGGACTGGAACTTGCCCGTAGTACGAATTGGGTTTTGGGTGTATCCTATTGACGCTCTATTTCCACAGGCAGGCAGCCATCCTGTGCTGGTTTCACTTTTTGTTGGGCCGTGCTGTCAGTTTCCATTGTAATGTGAATTAGGTGCCCATGAGAAAATGATTGAGATTTTTTAATATAAAAAGTGAGTTGACGGTGGTGAACACGCTTTGAGATGTGGTTTGGGACCTGAATCATCAGTTGGAGAAACTGGTTATGGTTTCTGACAGGCCCTGGTAGAACCCATTTATCACCTATGGAATAGTGGTTTGCATCACCAGCCCATTCTTCTAGTGTAATGAGAGACCACCTTATAGAATGGTTTTTCTTTTGCTTTTGCTGTTCACCGAGCATTTTGAAAAAGGAGCATGCCCTCTATGATGATGGTTGTTTTGATTTTTTGAAACTCCACAAATTTTTTTTCATTTTTTGGGATTTTGAGAAATTTTCCAACTAGGAAGGATTTGTTTTGCTCTGATCCAATTTTTCCACCATTGTCAACCCCAAAAATGAAGTTGGTCATATACAAACATAACATAGAGTTTTATCTTTTGGCATTGTGTGGAGGAAATGCAAGAAATATGGACCAAGGGAGTTAGAGGGAGGATTTAAGGTGAGCAATGTTCTTATCAAGGGATAGACCTAGAAAAGTTAGGTACCATTGTTTTGTGAAATCGTGTGGTTCTTTTGTTTAAATTTTTTATTTTTGTAACAAAGGCTATATCCAACTTTTAATTTCTGCTACATAGGTATAGTTTTATGTGAAGTTGTAGAATAAAGCAGTGTCAATAAAAAAATTTGTGTTTTCCTTGACTTGAAACTAGAGATATGGAAAGGATGATAAGGTTTAGATTCAAGAATCTAACAAGTCCCATGCAGAAAGGGTTAGGTAGAATTCATCTCTACTATGGGATCATGGAGTAAAGGTAACTTGGTTTGGGATTTCATTGTTGAGGAGACAAGGGTAGACATTCTAGGTTTTTACCTTTGTAAACATGGGATGATACTTGTCCATAGACTTGAGAAGTTAACACAAAGAGTTCTAACCCATGTTTTCCAATCTACGGTTGTTAAGGATTACAAAACATTGTGCGTAGTCTATGTTGATTTCTACAGTTTGGTGTTGGTTACTAAGAGTATGTTCCTAGGACACTATAAATAAAAACTTTCTAGTGTGCAGATGAGTTAGGTATGAGAATGGTAATGCAAATAATGTAGTATGCAAATATTTTGTGCCCCAATTTTGGTATTAGGCAATGCAAACAATATAGTAGGCATATCTTTTATGCTCTAATTTTGGTTACATTGTAACAACTAATTTTTCCCCTATGATTGTGAAGTACTTGCACACAAATTATACAGTTGAGAATTATATGGCATTCAATTGGTTTTTGATATGTAAGATTATTGGCAAATTCTAGATTTCAAATAGGTTGAAGGATTTCTCTACCAATATATTAATCTTCCTTGCTAAAAAATGAGTGGATTATACATCCTCTGCCTTGGAATTTCATATATCATAGACTATGCATAGGAAATTGAAACAAAAAGGAACTAAAAATCAAAGCTTATGTACATTATGATGCCTTTAACCCCAATCCTTAGAAACTATTACTCTAACAAAAATTTAGGTTGTTTCATGTCTTTTCCTCTTTTTGGATTGTGTAGTTTAACATTATGGTTGTGAACTTGACTTAAGAATTTTTTTCAATTTTATATTGAAGTTTTCTAACCTTTTTTTGCCTTGAGAGTTAGGGAATGCACTTTGGATTTGCATCATGAAAAATGGGGATCAAGAAGGTTCTTTACCATCAATACCACTTGACAAACTCAAGGGTCTATCAAACTAAATAACTATTTGCAATTCAAAAAAATGACAACAAATAACATGATAACAAGCAATATCCCATCTTGTATAATCATTTTATCCTTTTGATGATAAAATTGAACAAGGTGGGAAGGTGTTTGAGTTTGCAATCGTGACTCTTGTCACCACCATTTGTGACAATAAAGACAACAACAAAAAACAATGCATCAATGTTGTAGACAAACTTCAAGGCTATACAAAATGCTTTGTTAAATTTGAAAAATAAAGAGACCAACTTCATGGACTTGACAACTTGAAAGGCTTTCCTTACATTTGGGTCCAAGAGAATAGTCCTTCATTTTTTTAGGCAATGTTCACAATGAAAATGGCCTAGATGTGCATGGCATTTACTGAAAATGCACCTTTTCAGCTACAAGTGTTTTTTCAATCATGAGGACAAATCTTTCACCCCTAACAACCACCATAGTAAGAAAAGTTTGTAAAGATTATATAATGGGGGAAGAACAAAAAGCCAAGACAACTTACTCCCTTAAGTTGCCACCCTTTTTAATAGATTCCCAACCACCAATTATGATGGAAATACAAAGAACAAAACAACAATATGTCGGCAAGGATGCACTTAATCACAACAACTCGAATTGTGACTTGTGATAGTAGTTTCAAACTTTGCATTTTTTTCACTAAAAGAGGAAAACTTTCAAGGTCAAAGTTTATAAGGAGAAATTTGAAAGAAAAAGAACAAGGAATAAAAGAAGGAGGAACACTTAACCTTAAACTTTAAACCTAAACCCAAAGACCTTAAACCCTAATTACACCCAAAATTTGAAATCTTCCAAGACCTAGAATTTTCAAGCTAAATATTAAAAGTTAGTATTGAGCCCAAATTCAACCAAAAACTTGGAATTGACCAAAATTAGTTGCTACTTACTTTTTAATTATTTTTAGTTGTCAATCTAAGTCTTATCTTATGAAGTCAATAAGAGCAAAAAGTTTACTAGGCATAATGTCCCTATTCAAAATCTTTGAACAAATGTCATGTTAACAATCTTTTTCAAAACCTCAATTATAATTCTAATTCCTACCCTAGCATTATCATGGTTGTACCATCTTACTAAGGTAATTGTCACATGTGTTAGATTTAGTATGCAATCAATGACAACATTTTCCAATACTGATAGATGTCATTTCACTTTGATGGATCACATTCCTTGAAGCTTTGGTAACGATTTTCATACATGTTATATAGATTTTTGTTGATATTGACACTCGTAGTACTAGATTATCAAGAATAATTTTCTTTTAACACCCTTAAGAACTAATATGCAATCCAGCCTAGAACTTGGTTTTTGTTGCTTCCTTAATCATTTTTTAAAAACAATGACTTGGCATGATCTTCAAACATTTGGCATTTGTTGTTGTTGGCATTTTAAATGTTATTATAAGTACAATGAAACTATGGAATTGTTAATTTGTTACTTCTTCATTGTTACAATATATAAGAAAACAAAGTGTAACCCCCCAAAAAATGTTTAATTAATTAACGTGAATTTTTTGTTATCAACTTTTTCTTTTGAAATGATTTGTATAATAGACTTGAAGGGTAATTACAAGCATATATTGGGCTTGAAAAATGCATAATGTATATGAAAATAATCAAAACACAATACAAACTATAATAGTTAGATCAAAACCAATATATTTCTTCTACTTTTTGGTCCGATCAATTTTCACATAAATATGTCCTTTTATGGTGAAGAACAAAGAATTTGCAAGGATTGTTCTTTAGGATTTTCTTTATGTATGCATTCCAATTGGTTCTATGAAAGATTTTCTTCTTATAATTTCAATCACAATTGTATAATGTAAATTTCCTCTTACATCAATTCTTAATATTATCCAACTTTCTCAAAATTGCGAAGGCTTGTAGTCTCTTATAAATAGTGTGACACCTATAATCATTTGTTAGAAATACATTATTTTGTTAAAAGGTTCACAAAAAAATGTTGTCCCAAAAAAATAGTTCTTTTATAATCTCTTGTGCCAAGGAAAAGAAAAAACCAAGTTCTTATGTAATGCAAAGCTTTAAACTAAACCCTTTCTCCAAAACTAATACTTATGCAACAACACCTTTTGATACTTTTATGATTAATGTTGGCTAGTTTTCAAATTTAGGTCAATTATAGTTCCAATTGTAGGTTCAAATCTTGGGTACTAAAATTTTGAAAATCATGTTTGAAAAAAATTCACTTTTGAACCAAATAATATTTTCTAGTGTTTAAAAAAACCATTTAAAAACTATTTGGGAGGGTCATTTGTAGATTCATGTTTCGTAAAGATGATAATGAAACATTAGGGTTAAGGTTTTTATTGAGAATGTTGTGTTTGATAATCCATTGTGGAAAATGTGACATGAAGTTATCATTGTTAACTTTTTTCTTTTCACCATTCATTTTTTTTTGTAACTTGTGAAAAATGTAAGGAGCTTGCCTTGTTAATGACAGATAAAATAGATAACAATGAAACAATTTATTTATTTATTGGTGGTAATTCACAACAAGCATCAAGTTGGATGTTTTCATTGCTTCAAACTACCTATGGTTAAGTGGCATCCTCACTATCATGCTTTAACTTAATGGCCATTCTTTGTGCCACACACAAGTATGGGGTTCCCATTTCACACAACCCACAACAATTATGATGCATTGTATGTGATATGTACACACCAAATGCTAAGAAAAACCTGAAAGAGGTTATTATTTATAGCAAGGAAAATGATACATTTGGTTTAAACAACCATGTTATAAATGATCACACGAATGAATTTAAAAGGTGGGGTGCATACTAAAGTTGGTTCGGTGTCAACATTGGTAGCAAGGACTTTGTCTATCTTGTATGAGGTAAGGCAATACCAAGCTCATACCTATATTACCTTGGTAGGGCTTAAAGTAATATTAGCCTTGTACCAATGTTATACTAATTTCAATATCAAGCATTTACTTATTTCATAATGGTCAAAAGCCTATGTTGGACCCTATACCAAGATTGGATTGGTATGAAACTTTCAAAACACCCAATGTTAATACCAATTTGTACTATAAATAAATAAATAATTTGATACCAAGACCAAGTTGGTCTATTGAAAAGTCCACACCAAACCAACAAAAGAGTGTTTTTCAAATTGAAAATTAAACAAAATCACAAGAAAAAGAATAGTGCACTTCAATCCCAAATTATTGCATTTTTTCAAATGACAATACAACTATTTAAATAATGACCTTATTCTCCATGAATTTTTTGAAGAATTATGTTTGTATAAATGTTGTGCATGTAAGTGTCAATAGTTGTATATATGGTGTGTACATCCCATGTAAATGTAAATCATCTACATTTACACATTTAAACATTTTACACTTCCATTGTTAACATGTATATTGTTTTTACACTTACTCTTACACGGTGCCAGATAAATGTTTAAGGGTGTGTAAATGTACATATTATATACCTTTAATAATTATACCTCAATGTTTTATTTTTGCAATGGGCCCCAAATATAAGCATTTTCTTTCAATATGGGATTGTGGTATTACTTCCCTTTAGCCATTTATATGCAATTCAAGTGCAACCTTTTGTGCAATGAATATGGGACAAGTTTGTGGTGTTATTCCAAGGAATATCTTGGAGGCACATTCTTGGGTGCATTTTATTGCACCTCGTTACTTGAGTGGAATTTCCATCCCAACTTTGTTCATCACCGTTTTTGGCATATGCTTTTACAAGAACTTGGGTATTCATTGTGATTTGTATCAATCAATTGAATTAATTGTGGCATGCCACAAAGCACAAATATCTTTAAGGTTTTGTTTGCAATGGGTCACTTTGATTGTCCCATCACCAAAAATGTTTTGAATTCCCCCCACCCCCCTCCTCTTTGCAACCCCTTCAAAGTGATATGTCTTTACATTGTTTTACATGGGACCATGTAAAACTATATTTTTGTTTTACACTTGCATGGAGTTTTAATCCTAAACCATATACACCACAACACAAATTTGTACATTGCTAAAGGACATTGCACCTTGTCTTTTGTCAAGAATCCATGGCTTGGGTGGTTAATATTGCATCAAAATGAAAGATTTTTCTTTTCATCTCATTTCATTCATAAACTATATATTATTAATATCCTTGGAAAAATGGTGGAGGCCTATTCAAGGTTGGGGTTCCAAAAAAAAGGAAAAAAGACTCCAAGATTTTTGTACAACTATTTTTTACAAATAACATTTACTTGAAACAAATTTAAATTTGAAAATTTGAATAGTCCAATTTAAAATAATTCATGTAACAATGGTGATTTTTCATGTAGACATAATTTTGTATCAATATTTCTATTTATAACCAAAAACATAAAAAATCCTTTAAAATCCCAAAATGAGTTTCAATGGACAACCAAACATGGTTTTTTGGCAAGATTATTTATGGCACATGTAATTTGCACCTAAAGCAACAATGTGAACCAATTGAATGAGTCCAACCCTAATAAAATATGCTTGAAAAGTAGTCTTAAGAAAATTTAGTTTCAAAAACAATTTCTTTTCAACATTCACATTCAAAAATAAATAAATAAACCTATTTAAATTGCATTTTGAAATCATAGAGACTTCATTGAATTTATTGTAAGTTCAACATAAAGTTTGAAGAATTTCTATATAAGAAAAGTCGATGAAAAGTATGTTCTAAATTGGTTGGTTATTCAAAATTTCCAAAATACCTTTACCTTAAACCTTTGATAGATTATAATTATAATATGAAAAGTTGAAATTATATACATACACATTAGGCTTTTATTAGCTTGAAAGTATAATAATTTTAATTGATGTCTTACTTTCATGTACTTGTAATTCTATTTTGCAAAACTATGACATGTAATTTTTAGTACTTGCATCTCAAAAAATGTATTTAAATGCATATTAAAACATGTGATTCTTCAATATTATGCAATGAAGTCAAAGAACTTCTTAGTGTTGATCATTGATTTAAATAATATTCAGGAATTCAATATACTAAAGTATTTTTATGCATATTTTCTAAAAAAACAACAAGTATCTCCAACTAGCATACCTTGTCATGCATATGCTCGAACATAAATCTTTTGGCCAAATGATTTTTTAAATGAGTCCTTGCCTTACATTCCTTTCCTTCAAAATTTCAAGACTTTGAAATTGTTATATGTTTGGCTTTATATAAAGTTCAACTAATGAACATGTATTTTCAATATAAAAAAAAGGGACATCTTTTTGTCGTATAAAAAATTTGAAATCAATCGTATGACTTTATGCATTCCTACTAATTATTATTTTTTCTAAATGCAATTTAGACACTTGATATAGTTAGTTTAAAGGCCTCAAAATGACATTTGCATTATATCCAAATTATTTAAAAATATTTTTATTCATATAACAACACATCATTTTTTCTATTGGGATACAATAATTCACTACAACTATAATAATGTAAGAAACAAAAACCCAAAGTTGTCCTTTGCAATCTTTTAAAAATAGGTCATTCCTTTTTGGTACCCAATTATGAATGCACTCATGGAGCTTTTATAGGTACTTAGCCTTAATTCTTTTGATTTATTATGTCATTTATATTTTGTCATAACTCTTGTGGGCAAATAATTATCTTATGTGGTTTAATAGTGTATTGGTTGAATTTCATTGAATTTTAATTTACAAATGTGAAGTTTAGGGTGTAGGGTTGCTAGGAAATGAATTTCAATTAAAAATCATTGTATTAAAAAATTGAGCTAAATGAGAAGACCTGAATGAATTGTAAGCTTTCAAACAAACAAGAAAAAATTAACCCACATTGGTAACCAAAGGTTTCTAGTGGTTATCAAACAATGAAATAAAAAACCACCAACAAAAGAAAAAAGCTTGGAATCCTAGGTGTTTATTCTTTAAAATTGAAGATCTAAAATTTTCATTTACATTGGGAAAAAAAATGTAAACCAAAACCAAAAGTTTAGTCAAAAGTAAAAACCCACCAACATTAGTTTTTACCACATGGTACTATGGTGGGTATTAATTTAGTCAAGCCATAAGGAGGGAGGAGAGAAAGAGGGGCAAAGAAAAAGACTAATAATTTAACCCCTAAATGTCAAGGCAAACCGATTTGCTCCATGTAAAACCCTTTGAAAAAAAATTTAATTGGAAGAACGCTTACAAATTATTTAGTAATGTTTTATGTGTTGTAAGCATTATGTGTTTTTTTTTGAACCCTAAACTCCAACTTCCCAAAAATCATTTTCTTGCACATATAAACAAAGAATTGAACCCCAAGATAATATATGGTTTTCAAATAACATCAAAGTTAAACTCGAAACTCCCACATCAACAAATACTCATTTTCCCTATCCTTTTAAATCACATTTCTAGATCCTTTAAACTATTTCAAGTATATAGAACCTAAAATTTTGATGCCATGAATAGATCAACCATTCATGAGGCAAGCTATTGCATGAGCATAGAGCATGAGCCTAGAGCATAGAGTTGAAATTTGGGATGGTAAAATGTCTTTCCTTTATACACATGTAAATAAAACCCAAGAATTTAACCACAAAATTAATGTTATATTAATAAACCTAGAAGCAAACATGGGGATGAATGTAAGCAATCATCTTCATTATGGATGAATAATTGATTTTATCACTAAATTTGTATTAATGTTTTTTTCCCATAATTTTAATTAATTAGAGCTTCATGAAACACAATCTAATTATATATGATATAACATTTGTTGAATAATATAGTGTAAATTCAATTATAGATGTATTTCATGGCTATGGTTTTAAATGCCATTATTTTAAGAAAATCTTAACTATATCACCATTATTATGCTAACATCCACCCCATGGTCATTGTTGTTGTTGTTGTTGTTGGTTTTTTTTTCTATTTTCTTTTCAAGCAAACTAACCCAATGTCAATGACAATAGTGAGTTTTTTCATCCCCCTCCTCTAAAGTTGCCACAACTTCTTTTAAACCTATTATAATTGTCATTGGCAACAATGGGGTTTTTTTTTTTTTCATTTTTGTCAAGGGTGCCATGACTTTCTTCAAATTTAACCAATGTTGTTGACAACAATGGGTTTTTTTTAATTATTATTATTTTCACTGCACCCCAATTTTTCACAAAGTAAATATATAATGTTGTTAACAATAGTTGGGTGAAGGGGGGGTGGGGGGGCGGGGGGGGGGGCGTGCATTCATTCCATGATAATATTTCTTGCATCGCTTAACAATGTTCATGAAAATGAGTTTTTTAAACAAAATTTTGAAAATCATTTTGGTCTCATCATCATATTTTCCCCTCCTATCAGAATTTCACTATCCATCATTATTAAATGACATTCAAGTTTGAGATATTAATATTTGGATGACAAATGAAAATGGATATAAGCAATTTTGAATGTATTTATCTTCCAATCATGGATGAATTTCATCCAAATGATTTATCCATTTAATCCAAATTACATTATGAGGTTTTTTACTTTTTTTTCTTGTGATACCCAAAGGGTATTATACATGTACACATCAAATATCACAAGAGAAAATTTTAAAAATTTGATGAAAATATGTTGATTTTTATGCAATACATGAAGGGTTATTATTTAGAAAATGTTTTAACTTGAAGGTGTTACCCTACATTTTTCTTTGTATAGATGGTTTTTTGTAACATTTAGGGGTTAAACATGCCTAACAAAGAAATTTAAGGAAAAAAGGAACTTAACTAAGCAAATGGGGACCATTTTTTGATTTATGCATGTCACCCTTAAAGAGGGGCCATGTTAATTTCCTTTGTATAATTTCACTTTTATTGGAAGTCTCAAAAGGGACATTGGACCAATGGCAAAAGCCTCTACTGTAATGGTTGTACAATTATTTGACTTTATAAATAATGGTCAGTTCAAGGTTTTTTAATATTTCAACTGCATCATATAGTAAAACACTTTTAGTTTTCTAAAGGAAAAAAAATCAAAATCAAAGAATTACTAGATTTAAATACCATGCAAAATCCCTAATTTTGAAAAAAAATTCCATCAAATGGTTGATTAAAAAAAAAAACACTAATGGTTGTTCAAGGTCAAATGTTGAAAACCACAATCTACATGTTAGAGTCAATTTGTAACAAAAGAAGAAGATATTGATGAAAATACAAATGATTAGTAACACATGGCCAAAGTACAAATATGTGTAAAGTAGGAATAGATCACACCATCTCATAGTCAATTTTATTTCAAAACTTATCTTACATTCCTATGATTCCTATTTGATAACTAATTCTACATGACTTAAGATTAAACCAAAAACCTATTGGCATAAAGTAGATTAGATCACTACAAATATCCACTCATAGGCTATCTTAATCTTCCATGTGGCATCATAGTTACTCCCAATTTATGAACCCTTCACAAATTGCCCCACAAGATGGCCTAACAACTATGGTTTGAACAATCAGCCCTTTTCCCCAACAATTGATAACAATTAACCTAAGTTCTCCTTTCAAAAATCTCAACATAAGAAAGTATTGACAAACATAACCCCAACTTCCTAGAAATTGTTCCTTTACACATATACACCATGAATTGAACCTCAATATAATAAATGGTTTCCTAGGAGCAAAAGAAATTACATTTGGAGTTCCCATATCAACATGTATTGATTTTCCTTATCACTATGAGAAATCCTATTTGTTGGAACCACATTGCCCTACAACTAGAACTCCAAAACAAATAATATACAATTACAATGCAACTAAAGCATGGAAATATAGATAATAATAAATAAAATGCCACATCAAAATACCAAGAAATTGTATTATAATTGCAACTTAGTTTCAAATAGGACACCTATAAGGTGTAATGTACACATTGTACATACAAACATAGTTAATCATGTTTGATTTTTTGGCAAGTTGCACTTTAATTGAGTGTGACATTCATAATTCATTATCAACTATGATTTCTATTGAAACTAGTTCTACCACTATGTTGCCACTATGGAAATAATATTTTTCAGCTATTTTGTGATTGTTATTCAAATGTTAATAAGTTAATAATTAAACATATTCATATTTAGATAATAATTTTCCCAAAAAATATTAAATATTATATTATAATTAATAATTACTTTTTAATTTCAATTAATCATTTTAATTCAAAAAAATAGTTTGTTGATTGAATCAAATAATCAATTTACAAATAATTAAGAATTTAACTAATTTTCAAAATTACAATAATTCATCAAATTATTTATTTCAAATTATTAATTATCAATCCACAAATTATTAATCCACAAATATTTGAAATTCAAACACTTAATAACGATTTCTTTTATATTCAAATAATAGATTATTATTATCTTAAATCAGATAGTTAATTATTTGATACCTATGTCTTCTACCCAGCTCCCAAATTCATATTTAATAAAAATTTATTGACTATTAACTATTAATCTGAATTAATTCATTTGCTTAAAGTAATTAATTATCTTAATTAAATGTATGAAAATCAGTTATCTAAATTCATTAATTAACTAATTATCTAAATTTTAAAAATTAATTTAGATAATAAATAAAATAATTAACTCAAATAAGTAACTATTAAATACTCCAAATAAGTAATTTTGGGAACCTAAATGATTAATTATTTGAATTTTATTTGAATTCAAATCATTAACTATCTAATAATTAACTAACTAAATATTTGAATTAAATTTATTAATTCAAAAAATAATTCAAATGATTATTTCAGATATTGATCATTGATAATTAATTCACATATATAATTATCAAATAATAACCTAATTAGTTTTACAATTTACAAAACTAAAAAGAAACACAAATAATGGGGAAATATGTTTTTCTAATTGCAACCCAATTTGTGACTAATGTGCAACTCAAAGGTTAAACCCATATGTTTTGTCCTTTAATCTCATCTAACAAATTATATAAACAAAGTGTCTTTTCTTGTGTTCTCACATTAAAAAATATGTGTTAATTTGAGATGAGTTCAAAAAAGCTTAACACTAAAAAAAAACATAATTTATTTTTTAAACAACTTGTTTAGTTATTTTCTAGTTCACCTACCTTCCGACCTACTTGCTCACCTAAATAGGTAAGTAAGTATGTAGCATGGGTAAGTCCTATTTACTTGCCTTTGCCTATTTATTAACTTACTTAGCTACGTAAATAATTTTTTATTTTTATTTTCATCTTTCAAATTCCAATTAATATGCCACATGGCAATTTTTTTTATCATTCCACATGTCACAATCTAAAACCATATAAAATGAATAATCATAATGGATGGTGGAAATCAATATTCAAAAAAACAAATTCACTAACATTACTACAAAATGTGGGTGCAGTTCATTAATCTTCATTCACTAGATTAGTGAATTCACTACTTCCCCACTAGGTCCCATTCACTAAAACTAGTCTCATTCAAAATCCAATGAAATCATTTAGCATACAAGGACACCTTTTGTTGTCATGTAAAAATCCCCATAGTGCCACATGCTAGATTTTAATGGATCAATGAAAAGTAACATAAATATGATGTTACCATTATAGTTGCAAATTAGTTGCATTAGAATTGCATAATAGTTATTCATACATAGTTGTAATTGAATTGCATAAGTTGCATGAGTTGCATATGTATACAATTTCACATACAATGAATTGTAATGAGTTACAAATGGTCATTGCAATTTCAAAACCTAATTCCAAGGTCATTTGCATCTTAAGGATTTTTCCCTTCAATGCAAATTAACCTATTTTAATAAGCACATTGAAAACCCAAACCAAATGCAATAAACATAAGATATTTAACTTGCTAAAGGTAATTCCATTTATCTTTGACCTTTACATCAAAGCTCCAAACAATTTGCCAATAACATCCACATTTCACAAGATAACAATAAGAAAAACAAAAGGACAAGGTACATACCAAAAATCTTGCATCATTGATGCACCCCCAAGTTCCTCGATGGATTCAACTATGAGTCCAAAGTTGAAAAGAATGGACGGATAAAGTGTTGGGGCGCACTCCCTGGCTCGCAACACTTCAGGGGTAGAGGGGCATGTTGGAGCTCCGGGATGGGATTAGGAAGAATGACAAGTAATTCATTTACTCACACGGACCTACACAAACCAAATAACAAGTTGATTCATGCGTAATTAAAACACTTTGGTGCATGGATGAACCACAAGCAAACACGACTCACAAGATTCACCACAATTCGGACTTGGGGGAAGCCATCACCTTTTCCTTTATAGTACACTCTGTGCCTAGCCACGGGACCAACATTCAAATGTCATTTTGTCCCGAGATTCCCAAGTGGGAGTTTCAAAATTCCCACAATTAGGACTCCCACGACTTTAAGGGCCCATAATTTTGTGTGTAGACCTTCGATGGAGATGAAGTTTAAAGCAAGGTTGTATCTTTCGTCAAAAGCTTTTCAACAGTATGTCGCACGCACCTACACGCAAGGAAATTGAGGCGATTCCTGATTTTTAGTAGTCAAAAGTCAAATTGCCAATTTGACTCCCAACCCTTTTTTTGGCCATAAAACTTGTGTTTGAAATGTCCAAATGGGTCATGCGAACCCATTTTTGATATCTACATTCCAAGATATTTGCAATGATATAAACAAATCCTCAATACAATGGGTTTTGACCCCTACAATCACTCTCTAAAAATTCAAGAGTCCATTAAGACTCCAACTCCTAAAGTGGGAGCTCACTTGGGAGTGTGAGGGTTCATTTCCTCACACTTTCCTACAGTCCTGGGCTTCTTTCTTGGCCTGCAACCTTGCAAGCCCTTATTTTGGTCATGAGCCCAAGGTTAAGGTTATGACAATCACCATAATCAAACACCATTTCCATCACTTCACCACAAATTAATAAACAATCCATTGAATGATTAAAGATAAAAAAAGGTGGTTTTTGGCACCTAAACAATGATGGGGTGTTCCCTTTTCATTCTTTTAACCCACTGAGTGATAGACCATTCACACAAGAGATAAATCCAAGTTACAAGTTTTTTTATTTTAAAGAACTATAGTTATGAACCTTAAGAACTATAATGATAACCATCAAGGGGCCATTTTGGCTTCTGATAATCACCCAACACAAGTTTGGTGTTCATTATTATTTTCACCATGAAAGTTTTGTTTTGCATTGTAAAGGAGATCATGAGAAAAAAAGACCATTGAAGGTCTTGTTTCTTTCATCCCCAAATTAAAAGTAATTTTCCAAAATAATGTTGTGTCATTGTTTTTCTACAAACCTTTAGTTCTTGTTTTTTTGATGTAATACCATCGGCAATTTGAAGACATGTATGTTGAATAATTAATTAATTTGAAATTTTCGTTTTAATAGAAGTAATATTCTTGACAATATTTGCTTTCATAATCTAGAAAAATATATTTTTAAAAATTTCAACATTTTTGAAAGTAATATTATTAGTCTTGAAGTTGCCAAGGCAATAGTGTAACAAAAAGAAACATGGGCATAATGTGTTGCCCATTCCCATTTGTACAAGAAATGATAAACAAGGAACACAATATGCTCAATAGAAAAATTTTACACACTAATACAATTGTTGCCTTTATTCAAACAACAACCCATGATTTATTTCTTAAGGCACAATTAGGATCAAAATATTTCAAGCTTACTTCCATGAGCTATCTCAATCTTTAATAATGATTCCATCACAATAAACCCCTTTGATATTAATCTAGTAACATACATTGTCACCATAACCCACAACATCCCAAACAGTCTTAACCACAGAAAACTAGAAGTACATCCAAATTGCAAATCTTATCAACTATGACAAATCAAAGTCTCCTTAGTATTCCAAAATTCACTTAATCCCAACATTTCCCAAGAAATTTGTACAAAAGACATCCCCCATCAAACACTTCTGCCCTACTAAAAATTTGGGAACATATCCTCATGTAGATGCTAAAATCCCCACTCATGAACACATCTTCCTTTGGAGTTTCCATTTCCAAAAGTCTCACTTTCTTTCACACCCAATAACTAAAACCACATATCAACAACTCAAATATACCAAACTTGAACAATTGGAATCATTATGGACTAGCTTTCAAACCCCTTAAAAAATTTCATCATGTCCCTATGCTTCTAGCCATAGTCAATCTATTACCAACTTCAACAAATTGTCCTAAACTTTTTGACACATTGATAGTCTAAGAGAAGCATAAATTCAACAGTTTATTGTGAGAATTCTTCTCATCAACAAAACATATAACAAAAACATCAAAAACACAAGAGGAGAAATTTGCTTAGTTTCATTAACATCAGTCCTTACATCCCATCTTTGTCCTCCATAAGCCACCAAACACATAAATTGCATGCAATAGACCACATCTCCAAATCCAAACACACCACAAACAACCCATTAACAACTTTTTCACTCCAAAAAAAATCAACAAATAAAGAAAAAAAAAACCAAGCGCATCCAAAAACTTTTAAACCTTCATAAGTAAACATTGCTTCTAGAAGTTTCCCCATGTAGTAGTATCCGTTGCATGATAGCTCCATTGAATGATAAAGACAAAAGGCAGTGAACTATTTCGACACCACAAAAGAAGATAGACTAGCACAATTACTTGGCCAAAACACTAAAGCCCTAATTCCTAGTCATAGTAGGGTATTATTTTTAAATTAGATAACTAATAGCTCTAGACTTTTGAAAATAAATTTGAATCAAAGAATTACCAATGACATGCAGATTGCTCACATTTTTCAAAAATGTTGAAAACTTGTTTACATATCAAAGTTAGTTCTTTGATATTTTGAGAATTGTAGTTATGTCAAATCCTATGTAACCCAAAAATGTATCCAATATCCTATTATATTTTGTATTTTATCGTTAGGGTTTAAGGTGTGAACAAGGACGGCCCTATCAATGTCTAAGCACTAACAAGTGCCATTTGTTTGCCTTTTATCATTCAATGGAATGGTGGTTGATTTGTGGAGGAGCAACATATATGTGAACATTTTGAGATTTGTTTTGCTATGGTTTTGTTTTTCTTGTGTGTGGATACTGTTGACACCAAGGGATGGAACAAACCTATGGAGGTCAAGGATAAAAGAAGATAGCCTCCAAAAGCTAAATACCTTTCTTCACATTGTGTGTTTTATTTGTCTTGTTCCTTGGAGTTACGATGTTGTTTGACTATGGATGCATTGGAGGGAAGAATGCCCAAGATGCAAGGTTTTAAGTTGTCTGGTTGTGGATGTACAATTTGTTTGTTGTGTAGGAGTTCTATAGTTGGAGAGCTAGAGCTGGATAGATCTGTAGTGGTTTGAAGTGGAGCCAATGATAGGCTTTAGGGGATTAAGAGGTTGATTTGTGCATGGCATCATAAGTCCAGATTCTATTTACCTGACTTTGTTCCAGGGGAGTGAGGTAGTGTAACTAGACATGGAAAGTGAATACCCCTTGAGGTGGGAGGTCTAAACCTGGAAAGTCACATTCTGTTTGCGTTCAATTCCTGATGTATCTATGAAGAAATTGTTTCTAGGAGATTGGGGATAAATTTATCAACACTTTCCTATGCTGGGACCTTAGAAAGACATGGCAAATGGGTTGTCAATTGTTGAGAGAGAGGGATGATTATGTATAGTTGTTGGGCATTCCTTTGAGGCAATCCTAAGTGTTCTGCTACGGGTTTATAGAATGAGAGCAATCATGATGCAATATGGAAGATCATGATATTGCATGTGAGAGGAGATCTAAAGTGATCTGATCCACTTCCATTGCCTTCAGGTTTATGGGATGTTCTCAAGTCATGTAGAGTTGGTATCCAGGTAGGAATTATGAGGATGGAAGGTAGGTTGGAGATAATATTGAACATGAGATAGTGTAATGTATTCCTACTTTGGACACATATTTGTATTCTTGCAATCTGTTGTTACTAGTTTTTTTCGGTTGCACCCTCTTTTTGGTTACAACCTGTTCTTTCATTGTTTGGGAACCGCAGATTAAACCCTTAGAATCACCCTAATAACCGCTGGGGTCTGGTCTGGTGTTCTGATAACCGCCCAAAGGAAGGGGGTCTGTGTCTTCGTCTTCTTCGCCCCCTAAGTGTCCGCTGTTCTTTGATTTTGTGGAACTGCAGTTACGAACCCTGAGAACCGACATGATAACCGCCAGGGGTCTGGTTCGATTTCCTAAAACCTCCCAACACGGGTCCGGTGGCTCGCCGTCTTCTTCTTCACCACAAGAGTCTCCCAGTTAGTTATATACCAGAGCCAGTTCTTTGATTTCCTGGAACTGCTGCAGTTCCCACCCTGATGATCGCCGGGGGTCTGGTCCGGTTTCGAAAACCGCCCGACACGGGTCTGGTGGCTTCGCCGTCTTTCTTCTTCTTCTTCGCCACAAGAGCGCGCACTTAATATGTGAGATCCGGTTCTTTGATGTTATGGGAACCGCGGTGATGAACCACCATCATACCCTCCGGTTCCTGTTCCGGTTTCTGATAACCGCCAACAAGCCTCTGGTGGCTTGCCGTCGTCGTCGTCGTCTTCACCACAAACGTCTGGCTTTGTGTCGCGGGTAGAGCGAGACCTCGGGAGGAAACGACCGCCGAAGCTCCCGTGTGCGTCCCTCTCTCTCGTCCTCTAAAACAGAAGCAACTTTCCATAACGACAATGGCGTGCTGTTGTTGTTGTTATTTTTTTTTAGCAATCCAGAATTGTACCCTATAAATCAGGAACAATTTTACTTGTAATTTGTGCAAAGATGAAGGACAACTCACACCGGGCCGAAAGCCACACAAGACATGATCGTGCCCACTGCCTGCCTCTGTTTGTGCACAAGCTTGTTTTTCCAAAGGATTCTTTCTTTGTCAAGATCGCCGTCTCTGAATTGCGTTCTCGTCGGTCTATTTGCCAACAACCCACTGGGAATGTCACTGTTGGAGCACGATCCTCTGAATCTAAAGAACCCTTTGCAATCTGATATTGTTGTTCCTTTGTTCTGTCCTTCTTCCCCACCAACCCACCCACCAACTGAAATGAATGATTTCACAACGGGGTTCAGATTTTTGCACAGGGATTTCCATGTTCGAGTGCAATCCTCACATTCCCTTGTTGCGTCCCAGTAGGCAAACCTCAACCCTAACAGGAATTTGTTACACCTGAACCTCAAGCATCCGACTCTGCAATGATGCAAACGAGATCTCAAACCTGCAATGGAATAACAGAAGAAATGCTGAGATGCTCAAAACCCTAAGAAAGGGCAGCAGCAGCACTCCAGTAACAAGAGGCTTGTAAATGAGTGAGACAGAGAGAGAGGAGCATCATCAAGTGAGGTGGAGAGGTTTGCCTCCCAATGTTGATTAGTCGTCAACAAGTTCTGCAAGACGCAACGATGGCAAGCTTCAACTCAATGTTTTCATGGGGCAAGCGGCGACCTGAGAGCAGATCTTTGCTGCCTCCAAAAGACAAGAGAGCTTTGGCAAATAAAGAACAACCATGGGAGCAAATCAGCAGCGGCAATGGCCACCCCGCCTCCTCCTTCGATCAGCACACAGATTCAACAGAGGAAACCCCATGCTGGCCTTCTTTGTTTAGCTGGGCGGCAGCAGCAGTCTCCTCCTCCTACCCATGTAAGAAGAAACCAAAACTGTCGTCTTCTCAAGGATGTTGCAACAAGCATCAGAGACCTCCATCTAAGGTGCACCCACTTTCCTCCCGCATCATCAGAGAGCGTAATTCCAACCCAGCAGCACGAAGATCTCCAGAAGACAGTGGTGGCACTGCTACAGAAGAAGCAACAGCTCCACCATTCTCCTCATGGGGTCCTTTCTCCTCCATGAGATTTGGTTGTATCAGGATGCCACTGAGTGTTGCAAGACGCAGGTCACCAGAAGCAAGAGAGAGGAGACGCAGTCGGCAAACAAGCCCCAAGAAGCTTGGCATAGGTCTTAGCGTGCTTGGAATCTGGCCTGCAGCTTCCAAGTCCGCCACCTTCGTCGAAAACTTGAAGTCCATCATCGTAACACCCACAAGCTGGAAATGGTTCTACTCTTCCGATTCAATCCTCGATAACGTCTTGGCCGAAGCAGCACGGCTGAAGCACCACCACCACCACAAAGGAGAAGAAAGCAGCAGCAGCAGCGAAGTGGAGAAGAAGAAGAATGAATATCGCAAGCTCTTGTTGCACAGTCCTTTGACCTACAATCGACTCAGACGTTATCCCAAGACTGTTCTCAAGATCTTCGCATTTCTGCTGCGCGACAAGGATCCGCCTGCACATACCAGGAAGAGAATGCTCATCGCCTTGTGCACCACATGGTGTTGTAAGAACAAAAACTACTTCTGCTCTCTGGAACGATCCCGACCTAGTGTCAGAAAGCATGGAAGCACAACAAGCGGTGACGAGAATGAGCAGGGCGGCGGCGGCAGCAGCACTCTTGTTGTAGGAGGAGGAGGCGAGACAAGAGGAAGAAGAAGCAGCTGCTCTTCCTCCAAGTTTAGCAAACGGCTGCTCCATACTGATACTCGCAATTACAAAGAGAGTGCCAAGGGCTCTGCTGATGAAACCAAGTCCGAGGACACAGAAGCTTTCAGGTACTCTTCCTCTCTCTACGACATCCCACATACAATTTCTGAAAACACAAATAAATAGCACAACAGATGTTGCACACAGGGTTGCTTTCCTCTCTTGATGCTTCTTAGAGCTTAGAAAAAAAACACAAGAAAGAAGAAGAGGACTAGGGAACCCTAGGTAGAGCTTCTTCACCACAACACAATCAATGCCACAATGTTGCGCAGATGCTTCCTTCCTCTCTTGATGTTCCTTAGAGCTAAGAAAGAAAACACAAAGAAGAAGAAGAGGACAATCAAGACCACAGATGTTGCACAGATGCTTTCTTCCTCTCTTGATGTTTCTTAGAGCTTAGAAAGAAAACGCAAGGAAGAAGAAGATGAGGAAACCCTAGGTAGAGCTTCTTCACCACCAGAAGGGAGGGGAGGACTCAGAAGCAGTGGGTGAGTGAGTGACCATGGGGAGGTTAGGGGGTGGGGGGGCACAGGTCAGAGGAGCAAGAGCAACTGGTGAGTGGTGAAGGAGAAGAAGTAGAGAGTATGTGCACTGAAGATGATGCAGAAAGTTCGAGAGCGTTTCAGGATGCAGAACCAAGCTATTGTCCATGCTTTGCCTGCAGTAGTGATGATAACTTCTGCTATGGATGCACCTGTACTGTGTGCAAAGAGATGGAGCAACCTGGAGAATCCTTCCATTGCCTCAAGTGTAAGGAATGTGGCCACATTGCACATCTGAAGTGTGCTGTGAAAACAGGACTTGCAGGATGTGTACCTGATCGTGGCCTTGATAGTGAGTATTGGTGTCAGAGCTGTGGTGCAAAGGTAAAGCTTGAGTTGCATCTTGTCCAATGCTCCATTTCCAGAGATTGCAGACACTCCAATTCAGGAAGTGCTCTTCATATGTCTGAAGCTTCTTCTTGTTCCACAATAGATTTGTCACACACCAAGTCTGAGGACACAGCACCTTTCAGTTCAACAAATTTGATCTTCGTCTTTGTTCTCAGAATTGTCTTCATTTTTCTTTGTGAAGGAGGATTTGGTACCATATTGGAAAGTGCGACTGCATGAAGCATGTCAAAGCAAAGAGAAGGTAATACTGGAACAACAGCTCTACTGTGCAATGCTTGCATTGGAGGACACACAACGCACGAAGTACAAGGACCTCCAGGTGCTTGTTACAGAGGCTTGGTGTCAGATTGCCAATGGTGGTCAATTAGCTGATGTTCAAAGCCTTGTTGGACTCATCTGCTCAGACATTGATTCTGGCAGTGGGGTACACAACAATCCTGGTATGCAATTTGAAATTTTCCTGTTTCATGGATCTCTTTGTCTCACAAAAAACCTCACATACTTTGCCAATTTGATGATAGAAAAAGTCAATTTAGTTTTTTTCAGAATCAATGTAGGTTTTCTGTTGTGGAAATTGCTCTCTCAATTGAATGTCAAGGGTGGTGGTTCACATTTTGCTGTCTGTCCAACTGTTTTCCATCATCTAAGTCTCTCACAGGTGATGATGGTCTGTCTGCAAAGCAGTTGATGGAGTGTGCCTTCAAGAACATGCAGCAATCTGCTTAAAGAAGGCAGAGGCAGATGTAGCTGATGTTAATGAGACACTTCAGGAGGTAGAAGCCTGGAAGGCAATGTTCTTGCAAACAGAACAGCAGCTGAAACGTCTCGAATTGAAACTTGAAGTGAAAACAAAGAGTGCCTTATTATCAAGGGCTGCAGCTGTGATTGCAAGAAAACGATTACAACAATCTCATGAACATATCAGCAACATTCAACCACCATTTATGACTCTAACTAGCGGAGAAGCAAACAGCTAAATATTTGTGTTCAGTCGAACAAACTAATCACTTGAAGAATACCACAGTGACACGTTAAACCCTTCTGAAAAATGCAATTAACTAAATTTTCCTGCAGCAGTGAGAGACAATTTTTTTCGCTCCCACACAACCTTTCACTAATTAATTTCTGATCCCATAGCTTGCATTTCACACAGGAAAAATAATGAATGGAAACTTAGAAATATAATCCATGGAAATTGCTCCACCAGAACTTATACTGCAGCAGTATAATTTTATTAGTTTCCCACAAATGGTCTTCCAGCAGAGGGTACCAACAATTAAATTTTTCCTGCAGCCCTAAAGACAATTAATATTGGGAGGGTTTTAATGTGTCACTACAATATCTCTCTTCCTGTTTTGTTGTAAGCTGCATCACAGAATGTCATGCTTTTAGCTCAAGATTCATGCAAGCCTCAAATCTTCAACATCTATATGTTCTTCCTTTGAAGGATCTATCAACGGAAGAAAATGACATGCATTTGGATAGGAACATTTTCATTACCCCCCACATTGAAAGCTCTGATTTTGTTGCAATGGTCAGTTTGCTTATTCCTTCTCTGAAAGTTTCATCAACACAAATAAAAAACCATGCAATTTTCTTCAGGCTTTCAACATTGATCCTGCAGCATTGTGGTTTTGCAGTGTACAATGCATGTCTGTTGAAAATACATGTTTTAATGCTCCAAACCATTAGTATTAGAATGCTTCCTTTTCTTTTTAACAAGACTTTTCATTCTTCTGCATACATAAGTTCAATCTTCTCAAATATTTATGTGAATTGTTCAGATATGGACTATTACTTTTTTTAAGCTTCACAGAGCATCAAAATTTATTACTTTTTTTAAGCTTCACAAAGCATCAAAGCTTATTACTTTTTTTAAGCTTCACATAGCATCAAAGGTTATCTTTAGGACTACATTTTCCGATATGATTTTCAAACAAACCAAATATCTTTGAGCCACTATCATTTTTTTACATTGAAACAAATTAATTGTCTATTCAATGTAAAGTGGTTTAGGACAAAAAGGAAATGCATCATGACATAGTTATCCATCATATAGGGATTATTCAGTAAGTTCATTCCATTTGTGAATGTATATGGTAATAGTTATTCATGATGGATAAATCCATGCAAAATTGAATCTAAAGAAAATAGTTGAGAAGGTTTTCTCAACCTAACTTCATGGAACATTGTAAATAAATTTCTAAAGAGACATGCTTCACTAGTTGAAACACATTTTGTAGGGATTCCATTGGTTGAGGTACAATTAACAAATTGCATTCTAATTTGATCTAGAATTGAAAATAAGATCCATAAAACTTATGCTTTACTCATACCATGTCTTGTTTCTCTCTTTTTTATTCACTATCATGAATTTGGCATGTTTTTACATCCTACTTCAGCAAGATTTTCACAAAACCTCTCCACATATAACTATCGTGGCCTGTCCCCTTGGCTTAAGTGTAGTCTCATTACCCACCTAATTTCTCCTCTCCGCAACCAGTCTTTGTAAATCAACTGAATTTTCAGGTACAAAAATTACTCAAAATTCAATGTCTTTCACACCTTAGGTCTAAAAGTGAAGAATTTACCTCCATAAAATCCTGCTCGTTGAGGGCTTTCCAACAATACAAAGAGTGCACCCTAATTCCCCTGAAATTTTCAGTTTAGATTTTATTGAACTTTCAAGGACAAAATTGCCCAGTATCCAACAACTCCTACACCATAGGTCTACACACCCTTACTCACTGAGGGATTTCTGACAGTACCAAGAGCGCAGCACGAGGCACCAAGGTTTGGGAGGTCTCAGCATGACAAAACAAAACAAACTACCTTTCTTAATGCATAGATATTCATGTTTGTGACAAACCTAACATAGTAGGGATGCATAAAACCCACATCCAATTCCATAGACAAATACAAATCCCAATCACTACCAATTTTGGCTTGACAACTCACATATTTGGACATGGGCAACAAAATGGAGACCATATGGACTTAATTGATCTGCCATACTGTGACTCCAGTGCAAGGAAGGACACAGAATGGATTGGAGACCACTTTGAAACACAAGGCATAAACAAGACTTTGCCTGCTTGGGGTAGTAGTGCCCACACATTGCTCTTGTCAAGAAGATATAAACAACAATTCAGGTTTGTCAATAAGACCAGTCACACTGAAGCAAAATGTTACAAACAACAGACAATCTAACCAGATCATCCATCTTCAGATTAGATGCAGAGTTCACAGAGTGAAAAGAAATGTCTGTGCCTCAAACCAGTCTGCTGTGAGTCAGACAGCTAGTCAGGGATCCCCGGCTTCATCCTCTTCCACTACTCCAATGCTTCTGTGCAGCAAAGCATCACCACTTTCAGACCTAATGACTAGCAGTGCATATGGTAGCAATACCTCACTCTTTGGTGATAGGTCAAACACAAGAAGACATATGTTTGAATCTTTGGAGCCTATGCAACACAAAGGTCATGTAATAATACACCACATTCAGCAACAACACAATTTAGCCAACTGCATACAAAGAGCTTTTGTTTTGGGAAGTCTGGGTGTTTTAAAGGTCTGCCTGACGATGAGCCTGCAAACACTTAGCAAGGATATCCAACTGAGTGCTATCCTTCAGATTACAGTGGGACTTGGACAAAAAAGACCTCAATGAGAAGAACTGGCAGGCACAGATTTAGTTGAATAAGAGTCTGACAACAAAGTTACAAACTCTTTCCAAGAAGTTCAGACTTACTTACATATGCCGGTGGGCAAGAGACAGCAACTAAATTCTCTGACCAAGTTTCATCCAGCTCTTCACTTTGTGCCTCTGACAAACAAAATTGGGGGGCTTCCATCCACAACAGTTTGCTGCCCTGCCAGACATCAAGTTGGAGCTTGTGCAACATTAGCAGCCTCAAGGTGTCATCTTTGAAAGCACTTTGTCTATTGTCCTGCTCTACTCCAACTCAACACTTGGTTTCGTCAAAATGCTAGTACAAAAAATTGTCAGTATAGAGAGTCTCTCTTTGAAGTGCCCTACATGTAGACAAGCCACAGAGAACATGATACTTCAGTCATAACAGGACTCCACTGGATCCATTCCACTCATCTGGAAGATGTTTCAACATTACCACTCCTGGAATAGGGTTGATTCTCATTTTGATTGCAGGTGCCTTTATGGTACACTCCCATGTCTCTAAACTCTCATCTTCCTCAATTCATGTCACCCAATGTTGAAACAAAGTGAACTTTGTCCATCCTTGTCTTCTTTGGCTACCAACTCGAGCTGGCCTGGACTCAGAAAAGAAAGTTACAACTATTCAGAAACCATCAACCATATGTTGGGTCACTTTTGCACTTGCTCATACCTGGCCTAAGCTATTTGCTCCAATACATTGCCACTTACAAGACACAACACTATCTCAAGAAAATGCCATATTGCATAAGTGCACTGCCACTATTTCATCTTCCATCATATCAATACTCTACAGGTTCCATAGCATGACAAACTATTAGACTAGTTACAAACCAAAGACGAAAATCTCGAAACCTCCAACATTTCTCAAGATCATTTCTCAAGAAAGAAGCAAGTTACTTTGTACCACATGCAAGTGATGCCATGGGCAACAAATTCAATTGAAATTCCTGGTGGAAGGTAAGTCCTTGGGCTGGTTTGCACCAAAATGGCTGGTTTGCAACAAAAAACCAGCTGAAATGGCCATATAAACCAGTCCAAAAACACCATGCAATTTCAAACCACCCAAAAGTTACCTCTCTGAGTGCTAAATGAGATCAATCTGTTCATTTAGCTCTGAGTCTTAACATCAATTCCTGTGGTTTATCCACAATCCATGGAAAGAGCTAATGGTCACTACTCAACATTTACAGGCAAAGGACCCACCAAATGGACTCCAGATACCTGCATCCAGGTGTTACTTTTCAGTGTGATGAATGAAACAGGACATCATACACAACTCTATGAGGACCAAGACAGCCATGCTATGAAGCTGGTATGAAAATTACCATCAGCAGTTTGCTCAACTCCAAGGTTGCCTGAGGTCTTCTCTAGTGATCTTCCTCCAACCAAGATTGTGGAAGAAGTGAGGAAGGTGGTGCAGCATCCAGAGTCACTTTTTGAAGCCTCTCTGCACAAGAAACCCAAGATCAATGTTATGCTGATCTGAAATAAAAAGATATAAGAATCCTTACAACCAAATTTGCAGCAGGGTTCATTTAAGGGCATAACTAACAATCTACTCAACCTGTTGATTGTGGAAATAAGACCTTGCAGACAGGACTGAACAATATGATGGCATTGAATCTCACCTATTCTGTAAACAGGGAAAAACACCCTTGAAAAAGAGGGAAAATCTATGAGATTGCAAAGAAAAATCCACAATTGAAGGCAACCATTGTGTCAGCTCTGACTCCCTACTGACTTCATCAGCTCCCTACAGTGGGTACAGGCGTCTACATGTATAAACCTCCAGAACCAGGATATTATAAAGGATCACAACTCACTTACTCTCTTTGAGTTGCAACTCTTTTGGAAAATCAAGGAACTCCTCCCACAAGAGGCCCTCCAACTCTTGCTTTTCTCCCTGTGGCAGCTCAGCATTGGTCTCTCTACCACATACATATGCAGCCCTGGCATGTTCTCCAGCCCTAAGCATCAGCAGAATCCATACCGGGTACAGACAAGTACTACCTACAGATTATTAGGGTTGCTTACACAGACATGACATGAAGGCATGCAACAATTCAACTGTCAATGCAGACCACAGAAAAATACCTCAAGGGGAGGCACACGGGAGATAAAGGAAAATGTTTTCCGCAGAAGGGATGGGATATAACCAGTTACCTGAACTGACCTTTCCAATTCTTTCTAACTTCCACATACTTCCTATACACCCTAACTTCACTATCAGTTAGGAAGATGTGGGAAAATGCTCACAGCAGTACATGCTCAACTTGCATTCTCTGGCTCCTCTTAATATATCTACTGTGTTTCCCTTTGTGGCATTTAATGTCTTCAAGTACTTACCGATCATAGAGATGTGCAGCTTCTTCCTGTGTCTTGCAGATGCCCAAGTTATGATTTTTTCCATTGACCAGTATTGATGCTTTGTACAGTTTCTTTTTGGTCAATACCACTCCTTGCGGTAAGGGTTGCTCCTCAATGTCCTCTTGTGGTTTTCTTTGTTGCAACTGTGACTTCTTTGGCTGGGTGCCTGGCACTACAAGTAAAGAATGTTTGCATTTGGCTTACATACAAAAAGGATGGAAAAAAAGACTTAACACCTCAACTACACAAACAAGACAATCCATTCTGATATACCTTTTGCCCACAAACAGACATAAAAAATTTCTTTTGCATCTTTGCAACAGTTACATGATCACCACGAGACAGTGTCAGTGCATTTTCTCTATTAGCATACTGAGAATTTTTGTCAGGTACATTGTGAGTTTACTTGAAAGCAGATATGTGTGGATTTAATCTCTCCAAACGAGCCAACAATGATAGGAGAGAGAAAGTGAGGGAGGGTGAAAGAGAACAACTTGCCCTAGCAACTTAACCTGCCAGTCATCTTCTCAACAGTAGAAAGGATAATGTCTTGAGCTGGACTCTGACATGAGTACAGGCTTACCCTTTTTATCAGGCCCACACTTCCCTTGGTTGGCACGTACTTCTGTTGAGGCTGTAAATCCTGGCCCTCCACCTCCTGAGAAGCCTCTGGACCAAGCAAGCACACAACAGATCTCTGCTTAGCTCATGCAGTCATGTAGGAGAGATCTCCTATCATTTGTGTACAACACAGATAAAACACAGCAAAAAGCCTCCATCAGTAAAATGCCCTAAAGCCCAACATCCCATATAATTCTTGCAAATTTAGCGTCACCAGAGGCAATCCGAGTCACCTGACCAAAAAGTCAAAGGTCACACATCTCAACTTACCCAGGCATAGGGCCACCATGATACATTGGGGCAACATACGGAGGCATAAAGGGAGGCATAAATGGAGACACACCAAAAGGCAAGGCTGGCATCATCATGGCTTCAAATGGCATGGTCATGCGACCTGAGCCACATATTAATAGACTTGAGTTAGAAATCAATGGGCAGGAGTGCAAACTTTCCTCTCTTTCTCAAACATCCTATTCTACAGACCCTTCAATGAAAAGCACTTGTATCTATGCTTCACAGATTTATCTGCTGAATTCTGGCAGCAACTTGCAAACCCATGTTCAGTTACTCTCTTTGGCCAAGGACAAAACATCTAGATAATGCACAGAACTTACCAAAACTTCCCTCCTCCTTCACCTTTCGCTTACCCATCTCCCCTTCTTTCTCCTCACCCTTATGGTAATCTTCCTCCTTGTCATCCTCTTTTTCGGCTTTCCCATTGCTTCCAACAAAAGAAGTAGAATTGTTCAGAGTAGGTGAGCCAGTGCCTGGTTCTGCAGCTGTTAAGAAAACAAGGCAGAATATCCAGAGATTGACTCAGCCAGAAGACCTCCATGAAGCTGCAAAAATGTATGCTCTCCTATACGTAATTTCCAAGGCATCACTTTCATCTTTCAACAAGATCCATGTCTGGTACAAGAAGGATCAAAGAGCATACGAGCTCTGAGATGCTAAAAACTTCTTACTAGAACACACAGCAAAACAAACAGTTCCAATTTACCTTTACCCACTCGACGCCTTTTAGATCCTTTTGCCTTCTTTAATCTTGCAAGTTTCTCATAAAATTCCAACAGCAGTCCAGCATCAGTTTGGCTGTACTTTTTATACTCAGTAAATGTAGAAACGTCTCCTAGTGTTGTTGCCTCCTTAAGCACTGCTTCCATGACAGCCTCAGAGCAATGTTTCTTTGCAACAAAAAATTTGGAGATAACATTCTCTTTAGAAATATTGGTAACAAGGGCCTCCTCACATATTGATGTGAGAAAGTCAACCTTGTATTTGTTTGCTGCTTGCAAGAGTGCAGGTGAATGTTTCAGCAACACATTCGCATCAATTGTAGCTTTGTAGAAGAAGCTAACAAATGCGTTCAGCTCCTCAAGAGACATTTCAGCAACCTCAATAATCTTTGATTCCACATTTCGAAACATGGCCTCAAATTCTGTGGACCTTGCTGCCTGGCAATACCCACAAATAGTAGAAGTCCAAATCACGGATTCTATATAGAATCTTTCTACCATTGTCCCTCAAAAGGCAATACTGTAGCCAAACATCACTTGAAGACACTGCTAAAGGGCGTGAGGGCCATCCAAATTCCAGTGAGAAAAGCATCCATCTCTCAAATTAGGTTCCTGGGATGACAATGATTCCAACTCACAGCTGCTGCTGCTACAATTACACAAGCAGGTTTGCAAACTGATTGACAAAAAGCTCTCTACAATTGGCAGGTTTCCCAATTTGCAGTACTGGATGCATGATTCACGATGTAATATGCATAGCCCACATCCTTCCTCCGCAGTACGACCATATATATAACATTGGAACATGACTTCCAGAACCCTAATTGAGAGGTAGATGCAGCAGACCTAGCAACCCGCTGACAGGATTGAAGAGCCCAAAATGAGATCATCATAGAATAGAATCAACAACTCAAGGAAACCCAGTTTGCAACAAGAAGAAAATGTGCCAGAAGTTTCTTTTCATACCCATGTTTCTTTTCAAATAATAGGAGATCAGAAACAGGGGTATCAAGGAAAAACACATTGATAGATGTGCAAAAAAAGATAGAACCAAAACAGAGCTGCAGCAAAGAAGAGGGGCAGGGGGGAAAAAAGTATGTTGAGAAAGCAGACCAGCACAGCTTTGTGGGCATAAATGCAGGAGCCATCAGAAGCTTGTAATTGTACATCAACATGCGTGTCTTGCATGTGCAATCCATTGTGCAAGTCCGGCTTCCATAAGCTCAAGAAATCCCTCTGTTTCTCCAACTGTTGTACTTGCATCTCTAAGCTTCTCACTTTCTCTGATTTGCACACGCTCATCACGTCTCGCTGCTTCTCCAGGAGTCGCATTTCTGCTTCCATGCTTCTGATCATGGCTTGCGCCGTATGTATTCTAGCATTATTCCAATTCTCAATCGGGATCTTTTCCATTGCTTGCTTGCTTGCTTGCTTTATTGATTGATTGATTCAATATTCTCAAAACAATACAAGACTAAGTCATCGTCATCGTCATCGAGTACTGAAAAACTGGATTCTCCTCCTCAATATGCAGCAGCAGCAGCAGATGCGAGCCATGCAGACAACCAACCAATCCGCCATTCTTTCAGCCACCCGCTGTATGTAGCTATCTCTCTCTCTTCTCTTCCTCTTCTTCCCTGTCTCTCTCTCGCTAGGGTCCACACAAGTTCACAACGTCCATTTGTCGACTACTTCCAAGAAATTCAAAACCGAGAGTGCGGCGGGATTCAGACCGAGAGAGAGAGAAGGGACGACGACGACGACGACGACGACGGAAGTGCGCTCAGAGGGATTCCAAGAATGCCCACACAGAAAAGCAAAGGCAGGCAGGCAATAAGCAACAGGAGCGAGGGCTGTTCACACGGGAAGTCCCAAACCCTAACGCCGTCTCGCCTCGCTTTCCTCATCATCATCATCGCCCGTCGCCACCACCCACTGGCCACACAGAGTCACGCGTTCCTATTGGCCAACATCCTGGGCCATGGGCTAGTACTGTTCAGACACACAACGGGTGGATCCTCCTCTTCCAGTGGCCAATGTGGTTTTCAAAGTTGTAGCTAATAATAGGGCCACAGGTATTATTTATTTATTTTTTTTATTTTTATTTTTTTTTTCAAAAAAAAAATTCGTCTGTTGGTTTTTCTTTTTAACCCTGTCTGAATGCGGACAAGTTGGACTTGTGCACCCCCAACTAATTAATATGAAACAGAATAAATAAGTACCCCCCCACCCCCCGGGTATTAGGTACTAATAAGGAGCCACAGTGAACCGGCACCCACCAGCACACCATGAAGGATGAATGGTCAGTGGTCAGCAAACAGTTTTCTGTTGGTTTTCAGTTCACTAGCTAACCATGGTGGTTAGCTCAGTTGCTTTTTTTTTCCCTACCTAAACACATGGTAAACTATGGTAAAGATTGTCAAGTTAGATGTTTCCAGAACTATTCGGTTGTGCGTAAGGCCTACTTCATAGGCCTTACTTAATTAAATTGCCTTGTACTAGGCCCTTTATTTTTTGGGTCTGCCCCACCTTGGGGCCTTAGCCTACATGTATATATGCATCCAAGGGGGGGAAATAATAAGAATCACCTTGTGCTAAGTTTGTAATGTGCATCCCTTTTTGGCAGAGGCTCTCTTTCATGTATGTAATGCCGGCCGAGGACAAAGACATTAGTACTGGAAGGAAGGGTCCACATGAGGTGATACGGAGCTAGTGGAGTGTTGGCCCCATTACGGTAATGACCTTGTTTGAGGACGCTAAACTCACGAAGCAACAAAGCGAATATTTTCTTTTCATCTCAAATGGACACAATTTCACCCAAGTTCACGGGTGAGATGCATTAACACACTTAAAAATGTGAGAACTACGCCTTTAAAAAAAACACAAAATAATTTAAGTTGCCACCCTACAACAAAATAGCTCAACTACAAAACAAAATTATCCCCCATTTTGTGAAGGATGGCTTTTGCTTTAGAACACGGCCACCCCCCTAATACTAAACAAAAATGCACCAAGTCTTTATGATGAATTAGGCCCCTTTCTCTAACATTCAAAAAGGAAGGTCCTTTCTAAATGTTGTGAGTAGCACTAATTTTGATGTGTGGTTGTTGTTGGGACAGATTTTAGGACCTAAAATATTGTTAGGTACCTAAAACGACCTTTTGTATTGTGTAGGGCCGCTGCCCTCCTAAACTAGTGCGTCCACTAGTGGGTAGGAGAATCTTCACGAAGTCTGCCCGTGAAAGTTTTTTTTTTTCCGCCCCCCCAGAGGATGAATCTTCACGACTTCCGCCCGTTGGGGTTTTTTTCTTTCCCGCCCTGTTCCTTTTGCCCTTTCATTGTCGGAAATTTTGAAAAGCGGGTAGGTATGGTTTTTTTTTGGTTTAATGAAATGAAAATCACAATCACAATCGACTGTTGAAACATACTTGATTCCATCCAGTGTTTTTTTTCAACAATTTTTCGTAAACTTTTTGACCAAAAAATTCAGAAATTTTTGGGGGAAAAAAAATCGTGTAAATTTGATACTATTTTTTGGATGAAATATGAAAAAAATTCAAATAAATTTGAAAAAAGGGGGAAAAAAAACCATTCCTCCCCACACACACATACAAAGGAAAACAACAAATGAAGTTGGAACAAGTTTTCTTTTCTCCAATTTTCTGGTTTGGAAATTTTGGTGAAAATTTCCAAAATGTCAGCAAAACATTTGGTTAAATTTACACGACAAACCCTAAATTTTCGAAAAGAATTTGTCGCAAGGTGGTGGGGGAAAAAAAAAACGCTGCCCCAGGTTTCAACTGAAAAGCAATTTTACTGGATGACAGGAAGTGCACGAAAATTATGAGCCTGCCCAAAAATTGCTTTACAGTGTTTGGACTCTTTTTTCTTTTGTTGTGTGAGTGTATGCGCGCGCGCGCGTCTCTGTGAGAGAGAGAGAACAACAGTCCAAAACACAAACGTACGCGAAGCATTGTCGCAAGACAGCTTAGCTTCGAGCAAGAGGAGAAGGGAAAGGAAAAGGAAGAAATCAATCCATGGCGCCTAAAAGAAAGGCTCCAGTTGCAACAAAAGCAGCAGCAGCAGCAGCAAAGGAAGAGAATGGTGAAGTAGGAGAGACGAAGAAGCGCGGTCGACCCCGTCTGAAAGCTGCCGTCCCTCCTCCTCCTCCGCCTGTTGCATCTCCCTCTATATCTCCGTCACGCTCTCCGAGTCCTGCTCTTTCTCCGTCACCTTCTCCTAAGAAGAAAGCCGGAAAGAAGTCTGCAAAGCCGAAGGCGGCGGCGGCGGCAACAGTAGCAGCAGCTACTGCAAAGGAAAAAGCTTCCTCCAAGGAGAAGGCTATTTTCAAGGGAAAACCTGCAGCAGCTCCTAAGGAGAAAGCTGCACCTAAGAAGAAGGCAGCGAAGAGGGGGAAAAAGGCCAGCGAAGAAGAAGAGGAAGAGGACGTCCAAGGAGATGAAGACGACGCCTCGGAAGAGGTTCCTGAGGTTCCTGTTGCCAAAGTCTCTAATGGAGTATCAACACGTATAGTCATTGAGCACTGGTGTGTTGAACTCCTATCTCTCTTCTCTTTTTCCTCTGCGCCTGGTTGTGTCTTCTTCTTTTTCTTCGGCCATTTGGATTTCTGAAGGTGATTATGTTACCCTGTTGTTTGTTATTATGGGGGGACTAACCAGCAAGCAGTGCAATTCGTTTAAGACGCGAGCATTGAAGATTCAGGATGCTCTCAAGTTGGCCATTCCTGACTTGGACATCGCGATTAACCCGGAAAAGGTGTGAATATCCATCTTCTTCATTTTCGTTGCTCACAGCTGTTTTGTTGCCAGGAACTTTTGGCTTTCCATACTGAATCCGGGGTGCTAGTCTGAATCTGGGATACTTGTTCTGTTTGCAGCCAAGAAGAGGATGCTTTGAAATCAGAGATAGCAATGGAAACATCTTCATCTCACTTCAGGTACCATGTCATGGAACTTTTGTTTGCACACCGCTCAAATGCTTGATCAGAAGAAGTAGCTGGATGAAAACTCTGAAGAGCTAGTTCCTCAGTCCAAGCCCTTTGAAGTAGTTCTTTCCATGTGCCCTAAAACAATTGATGGTCTCTTCCTTCTCACATTTCTTTTGTTTCCATTACATGGTTTTTGTTGTGGGATTTTGGATACCAGGATATGCCAAGACCTTTTAAGAAGCTCAAAGACCTTGACCTTGATGAAACAGCTGCAAATATCATAGCAAAGCTGACATGATTCTGGCCTTTTTATCAATGTGGGTGTGGTTTCCACCTCATTAGAATATGTTTTGGACCCCGTTTTCAGCAGGCATGTTCTATTACAGTTTTGTCATGAAGTGTTCATTACTCATGTAACAGATTTTAGGGCTTCCCTGAGATTTTGATTTCAATGGTAAATTTTCTGTTCAGCCACATGTGGCTGGCCCCAATTTTCCTTCTTGTTGTAGGGTTTCCTGTATTTGAAGCTGCTGGGGAAAAAATTTCTTGCTTGTTCAAAATCTTAAAACTGTGAGGATCTTTGTAAACAAAAGACATTTCATCCCTGGTGTGATTTCACAACTGTACAAATCGAAAACAACAATGGTGGACAAAATGATGGTTGCTTAATGCAACTTAGATGAGTAGTTTGGGGTTTACACTCATTCCACAAACAAAGACCATGGTATGTTTGGTTCTCCACCTAATACCACACAAGACACATGGTAATCCAATTCTGTACAACTCAATCCCATGGTTGCTACATTTTAACTGTATTTTTCCTCCCTTAAACTTATTTTTCTTTGTTAAGTTAAAACCCATTTGTATAGTGTGATGCCTGCTGTTTCTAAAGGCAACTCCTATAATGCACCAATAGGAGAGAAGGATTGTAAGAATTAAGGGTAGCCTTGCTGCAGAAGATAAGCTTAGAGGGTGAAAACTTCTTGTGGTGCCCTAACATCCTCACCATCACTTACAGTAGGGTTTCTGAAGACATGACATCAGTGTGGTGTCATTGATAGCTAGTTTTGTTATCATTTTATTAACCTGTCCTCTGTGACTGATGACAAGCCCTTTGGTGATAGGTACCCTTGTGATCATTACAGATCATGATACTGATGCACATACCTTCCCTGCGAGTCACTAGATTCTTTTCATCACTACCACTACAGTTCTCTTCCTTCTTGAGTGCTTTTGACTTTTTCTTTTTGAATCATTGTTTCTTTGTTCAGTGTGATTACTCATACCCAGATTTAGTGTGATTACATGTAGCTAGTTTTAATGTGACTGCTTGTAGTCCATCATGTGTGCTTTTGTGTGAGCTCTGTGAATGATTGAGAATTCACCTTTTTTGGTGGATATTTTCATGATCCTGTTGATAGAGCTGTTTGTTCAGTGTGATTACTTGCAGTAGCTAGTTTTAATGTGATTACTTGTAGTCCATATGTCTGCTTTCTTATTAGCTCTGTGAACAATCGAGAATTCACCTTTTTAGTGAATATTTTCATGATCCTGTTGATAGTGATGTTTGTTCAGTGTGATTACTTGTAGCCAGGTTTAGTGCAATTGATTGTAATTCAGTGTCTGCAGTTTGCATTAGCTCCCTGGATGAGGCAAACTGTAGTGGTGGTAAGGATAGAAATGTTTAGTGGCACTTGATGCCACCAAACCCTGATTTGACCATGATATCAGATGGATTGAATTCAATGCTTTTTTCCTTGGATGTCTAGACCAGTGTTGTGCACTTCTTCCTTTTTAAAAGAGCCTCCTGCCCTTGGTTTTGACACTTCAATATTTTTTGGGGGTTCTCCTCTTGCAGCTTTGAGCGTGGTTCTTTGAGCCAAATTCTAAATCCTTCAAGTCCAGTTCTTGCACATTTCTTCAAATTCAAGAATCTTTGGGCTTGCTTCAAAAGCTGGGTATGGTTTCATGTGCACACTATACATTCTTCATTGTAAGATAGATATTGTAGGGGTACAAAGTTTTACAGCAAATTAAAAGAAGGTATCCCTAGAGGTACAGACTTCAACTACTAGTTCAAAACAAATATGTAACTGTAAAATTCAGTCTACTACTTCTCAACTTTTGAAAAAGAAAATCTACTTGTGCATCTAAAGAACTTGAACTTGTGTTGAAGAATGTTTTTTCATGCTTCCAGTTTCAGTTTTTTTGATGGAACAAAAAGGCTTGTTCCACAATCCAATGTTTGTGTTGGTTTCAACAAAAGGGTTCCAGCTTGAGTTTGTGTCATTGCAAACCAGAAACCCTATACATGCCTGATAAAAGTGGCCTTGTATAACTATTGCCTTTCCCACAACATGCTTGTAACCAATGAAGATTGGGTAAGGCCTGAGAATACCACTTGCTACTCTAATTTTCTCCTCATTAGAGTGATTGCAACATATTTTGAACTGTTGTAAATAACAGCCCAAAAATAGTGTCACAAAAAAAAAAAAAAAAATTTGTTTAATTTTAGAACAAGAATCCTCCCGATTGTATGCAATCCCTTATCGAGGATCAGCAAAGGAATTAATTGTTACCCCCAAAAATCTAAGTGATTTACTCCATCCAGCTCACCACCATAAAATTCAACAATTATATCTACTTATGCAACATTGTATTTAGATTTTGCCTTTCTAATTGGAACTTGTGCTTAACAATTCATTATATTAAAATGAGCATGAAAGTCTCAAAGAAACTAGGTATGCAACATATAGAAAACTTGCATACTCCTTTATACAATTGACAGTTTGAAATATTCATTGATGTGGTTGAATGTATGATATTGTGTAAACAAAAATTTGTCACAATTTGAAAGTTTTTAATACTTGTGTAACTTTGATATATCATGGTGGATGTTTGGAAAACAATTTGTAACTAAAATTTTGAATTAATGGATGGTTTACATCTCAATGTATCACTGTATTATGAAATAGAAACAAATATGAACAAATTAATTATCAATTGGAGTACATTTTCACTTTGCAACAACATTATCATAATGTCGCAATTGTAAAAAAAAGTATGAAAGATTATATTTAATGGTAGTTTATCCATAAAATTTTGCATATGTAAAAGACAACCACAAATTTTCACCAAAATTCTCAAAAGAAATTCAATTTGTGAAATTCATATTAGATATTTTTAAATCCTTTGTTGGTACATTGTCTTGTAATAATGATGATGATAGTAATCTTTCTAAATCAAAATTTTCTTTCATTGAAAATATAATTGGGCTAAATGTTGTTTTTACCATTTTACATTTACAAAATAATATTTCAAAATTAACAAAAAAATGGTAATTTGTTGTCAAATAAGGGTTCTAAATCAATATTTATAAAACTATTGGTGTACTTTTACACAATAATACAACTATGAATCAATTGCATATTGATGGGTTTAATAACTTATTTTATGTTTGGAACTCAAATTAACTACATGTGATTTCTAAAAAAATTCAAAATGAATGAAATTTTACATGCTACTATTTTTGTACCATATATAGTCCCAATTTTCCCTAAAATTGTCTACACCATACCATGTATCTACCCATGTTTTATATGAACCTTGTTGAATCCTAAAAGAAAATTGAATTAAATAACTACCCAATTTATATCTGTAAGTTTAGTTTAAATTACTAATTAACTAAGACAATGAGTTGCAAAATAATATATCCCTTGCTAATGAAGATAATGAATCATTGTGAGAAGGGAACTAATCATTTCATTAGTGAAAGATTGTACAATTGACATCACATAAAGGTGGATCTCTTGTTTCAAATCATTTGGGATCCTTGAAAATGCATTTTGAAAAATTCTTCACAAAACAACATTTCAAATGGCCTTTCTTTGTTATACATTCATGTATGATTGTATTTTGCACAACTTAACATAAGATGTTGATATCATTAGTTTGTTGCATATCCTAAAGGTTCAAGTGGCATCTAACATTCAAAATTAACATGCAACAAGGAATACATTCTTGTTTGACATCATGTGTCAAAAACGTACATTTACATTTATGGGAAAAAACAATCTAATACCAATCATTATATGTTCCTTGATACTTTTGTTTGGTAGTCACAAAAATATAGCATACCTTGGTGTAATCTAAACCTACTATTGCAATTTGAATGGTCAATTTATCTTCACATATTCATGTCTTTAGTACCAATGTTCAATGTGGTGATATCAACATTTGCATGATCACCACAAGCTCTATTATGATATCCATCAATAATTACATTCTATCAACATTGCCAAGTATGTCTTAGTAATGAGCCACATTTCCATTGGAAGTCATGCACTTGACATTGGTTAACCTTATTATGGCTTCACCATGTTGCTATGAGGCTTGTTAGCATCCTAGTCATGGAGGTGAATGTATTCACATTGCTTTGTTAAACTATTAATTTTCTTTAATGGATTTCTCTAAAATAAATATTTTGAACTTTTTTATTCAATCAAACATAAAACATTGATGAATCTTTTCATACTATCAACTAGATAGAAACAAAGGATAGAAATAAAATAGTTTAAATTTTTAATAGTTCAAATTCTTTTTTTGTTTGATTGAAGAACAAAATAACAAAAAATCAAATTACTTTAGGAAGAAATCTAAGCTATCTCATTTGCTTGAAAACAATAAAATTATGTGACTCAAAAGTGATGATGAGTAAATGGGGTCAATGGGATAAATGTTTTTAATGTTAAAATTTGGTGAAAATGAATTCCTTGTGCTTCAAGAATGAAGCACTATAACTTGCAAATACTTTTAAAGTTATGACCCATGTATGATATATTATGATGAAAATTGAATTATGTGTGTGTGTGTGTGTGTGCAAAATCTTGAAACTAATTTGTTTGTGTTATTTATTGTTTATGCTTCTCAAAGATTTGAAAACATTGAAAATTAACTTCAAATGTTTTGTCTAATTAATTATGTGAAATCATTCGTGCAAACTTTTTTTTTTTTCAAATCATTAGTTAAA